>CM050328.1:1285000-1797500 GCA_027405865.1 Salix purpurea | reverse complement strand
AATAATAATAATAACAATAATAATAATAATAATAATAATAATAATAATAATAATAATAATAATAATAATAACAATTATTTTTGTTAGTAACTCTTTTGTTAATATTTTTTCTGCTCTTCATAATTTAATAATTTCTATTGTTTTGGCAGTAATGGTGTTAATTTTTTTTTATATATTTTTAGTCTTTCGCCTAGGAATATATATAGGGAAAAGAAAACATGACCTAGGATTTTTTCAACATAAAAAATTAATAAAAGTATTCTGAGATCTATTTAATATAGTTATATAATAGTAGATAATCGGCCACACAATTACAAATAACCGATTAAAACACATTCACAAATTGATCAATAAACTACAACAAAAAAATATCACACCAAACAATCAAATAATTCACCATACAAATGGATACAAAAAATATTTCCATAACCAGTAAACACAACTGAATAAAGAAAAATTAGATGATCGGCCACACAATTACAACAAAACCAACAACCAACAAATTCCCAATTGGCTACAGCGAACAAAAATCTCTAATCGATTTAATCTATTATATTTTTTCGATCAACTGATTATATAATTATCAATCCAATTAAAACACACCAGATAATCAAAACATTGCAATTTTGCTATCTATGAGTTAATTAAATCAACACACAATTCAAATCCAAACTGTGACTAAATTATTCTCCAAGCCAGTAAAATAATGTCAACAACCAACCAGATCAATGCAAACAAAAAATAATCTATCTTTAATAGATTTCAGCGATTACAATATTGCTATCAACCAGTTAAATGCTTAGTAACTGTTAAAAGATATTTAACCATCAAACATTCAGTTCAAGACAACAAAAAATCATCTTTCATTCATTTTATTGATTACAGATTTACATCAACCAATTAAATAACCATCAAAACAATTAATACATACTAAACAATTAATCAATTATGGTCTTGCAATACTCAAATTACAATTCACTGATCTTTCATAAATTTTATCGCTTATAATTTTTAAATTTCAAAATTGAATTATTATCTAAGTATTTAAGCTTCTAACAATAATCAACTAATTCAATAGATAAAAAAAAAAATTGTTGCATGATTTAAAATTTACAATTCTCTATTTATCAACTAAAAAATTCATTGCTTATCACATTAATAATAAGTTTTCTATATATAAAAAGCCCGGCGCAACGCGCGGGCTAACCGACTCGTAACATCTATATGTGTGTATATATATATATATATATATGTTGTATGTATAAGAAGACTCTGATAGGCACTCAAATTCAAGGATCATAAGGGCTAGGCGTCCTTCCTGCTCAGCACAGTTTTCAACTCAATGTTTATGGAAACTCTAATTCTCATACAGTTCAATAGTTTCACACCCATTCTACCCCCATATGATGCATCAATTTACAGGCATTTATTCTGAGGACCAATTCATTAACACACAGTTTTACACAGAGCACGAAAGCATCCTATAAATATAGAAAAGAGTAGCTTACGATTGCGAATGAAGAAGGAAGAGGGGATGAGTCTTAACTGACATGAACTTCCCCACTTGCATGTGCCTCCTTCACTCTCTGCTCATACTCATCTTCTTCTTCTTCTCCTTCTGCTTCTTCTTCTCCCCCCTTTTCTTCATCACCCTCTGCATCATCTTCATCCACGCCGCCATCTTCTTCTCCTACCCAGCCAAAGCCTCCGATAGATCGGGATGCTGGGGAAGGACTTTTGGCCTCTTCCACGATCTTCATGATTTCTTCAACACTTTGGAGGGAAAAGGTTGGATTTTCTTTCCTGTAGTACATGGTCTGAGCTGCCTCTGTCAGTTCCCTTGGCAAGTTCTTCAGGAACCATGGATGGCTCTTGATTTCTTTAATTGTGATCCTCTGTAAAAACATGTATGGTTCAGAGAAAAAACCCAAACATTTAATCCATTAAAAATCAGAACCTTTAGCTTTCAGGAATTTTTCCTGCCTAACTAGAAATTCAGTGTGCATGGAGAACAGTGAATAAATGAACGTAATATGGCTCAGAATGATTTGCATGAGCAAATCCTATCTTTATACACCATTAGCGTTCAATTTGGGCGAAGGCGTCCTCTCTCATAGTGCTCAATGGGCACCCACCAGCTTGCCCTGGCAAGAATGCAGGGGTTGAATAGACCCTGCATCATTCATGAGCAGGCTTATTTTCCATATTCACAGAACCATGTATACTCGATTTCCTTTCTGTAGTATCTCAACAGAACAGCCATTGTTTCACCTTCCTTTCCTATTTACTTATTTTGGGGTCCATTAGTTTCTCTCATTCTAAGTGTTTGTGGAATACAATTTCAGGTTTCTTGAGACAGCACAGAGTAACTATACACCCAAGTGAACCAGCACCCACCAGCATAATAATAAACTATGACCTCAAACAATTCTATCCACATGCTACAAGGGTTCTCAGCATGTTCTCCAAATCCCTTGGTTGGACAATTGGCATGCATCAAATTTATTTGTAAGATCCAATCATAAAAGTTGCACTCCAGCTTACTAGCTGAGATTGGACTGGTAACTCTAACAATATGCAATTGCCCTCGGCACACCATATGACACGAAGAAAAACAAAAACATCAACAAGCAAAGAAAGAAGAATCCCTTGTACAGTCTTCCTGGTTTCTGATACAAATCCTAACCAAAAAGAAAAGAGATGAAAAGCTCCCCATGGTACAATATACAACCAGACCCATGTCCCACAACAAGCAATGGAAACCATGCACATGCCAGCCTGACAACTTTGTTCTGACCAGGATATTAGTAAATTTTCAATGCTATGATGCAAGAAGAAAAAACACTGGAGGGTAGCGTTTCAGACAATGCATGGAAAATTTAAACAGCAACAACAGGGGTGATGAGAAGAAGAAATAGCACCACCAACAAAAAGAAGATTATGCAACAGAATTAATGGTAAGTGAGCAGGTAATTCTCTAATAATTTTTATGATTTTATACCGAGTTATATAGGTTTGAACAGACTTGTAGATTAAAATTACCACGTCAAACAGCAACAAATGTAACAGAAAGGAGGCTTATATCAAGATATTCCACCAGAACAGCAATACATATGAAGGAAATCCAAAGAAACTCTATTGTCCTGATATATAGCTAATGATTGATTTAAATTCAATGAAATCACAGCTACCAACTCAAAGTAGTATGATGTATCTTCACCATATAAGTTGATTGTCAAGTTTAGACAAGGTTTATTCATTACATACCCGGATTGGATTTGCAACAAATATGCAAACTATATCTGAAGAGGTTGTTTTTTTGCAAACTATATCTGATTTTGATTCTAATATTTTATTTTTTATTTTTTTATTTAGTAGTGGTAATAACAATTTTATCTACTCAAGTCACTGATATATAGTTAATAATAATAAATTAGCCAAATTCATAAAGCACTAAATTTACAATGGAGTGAGTGTAGGAATGTTCTGTCTATCGGCATAGATGATCACTAGAACCAATCAAACAGTCTTAGCAAGGATATGGATGGGTATCGATTCTGGAGACAGCAAGTATGCTTCACTGATCAGTCTTTCTGTCATGAATTCACTGATCAGTCTTTACATTTGGTTGGGATTTTAAACAAATTATTCCCGGGTTTTAAACGGTATTTTAATAATAATATCCGGACCAAATATACAGAAAGAGAAGTGGTAATATATCAAAAAATTGAAATCATCACCACCACTTTGTCCAGATTCTTAACATGGCCAAACATTATTGGCCATGGACAACTTCAAATATCTCTGCAACTCTCTCCAAGAAAGTGTGGAGGTGAGGCCTCTGTTTTACGTACACTATGTGCTCTTTCATATTGAAAAACACAGTAAAGGTGAAGTCTGCATCATCGCAATGTTCCAGTGTTGAGTGGACAAGTGTTTCATCGCAAGATCCTGTAACCTCGAAATAATTTTGAGTATTGTATTCAGAGTCGAGGGATCAAACTCAACAATATCTACGATAACGTCCACATAAATTAGAAACACAGAGTATTGTATTCAGACCCACTGACCTATCCACTAACTTTCTCAGTTTTTATGATTCAAATAGTTTTGTAAAAGGGCAGCAGCATTAATAGAAAAGCTGAAGAATCAAACTAAAAAATATGAAAGGGGAAGGCATATTACACGGACTAGTAAAAAGACATAAATTTCTTACCATCCAAATCAAGCACTAGGGTTATGGACTTTCTTCTGCAAGATTCCTTAGGATGGATAGAGGGCTGGAAATTTGAAACCACATCAGATAACTCGGGTAATGTTTTTATAACGAACTGATCAAAGTCTTCTGCTTGGTCTGAATCAATGTTTAGATCAGATTCCTGGTCACAGGATCTTATATGATTAATTGCTAGATGTAAGCTACTATTATCTGAATCTATCATGGCTTCTTCACATGATTTCGTATCATTGGAGTAGCTCACTTTTGCAGTTTCCTCAAGAAAAGGTAGCATCATGCACTCTTCAGCCAAATCAAAAAACATACTTGGCTCAGCACACTTGTAATCAGGAAAAGGATTGGCATCGGTGAACTCATTGACAACAGTCCTCCCATCAAATGGTAAGCTAGCAATAATCATGTCAGAAATAAAGAAATCTGATATGTAGCAAGTTTGATAATCACATGAGCTTCTGTGTTATCATCACTGTCATCAGTACCCAAACCTGGCACGTTAAGATCATCGCTACTCCCTGCAAAAGAAATTAAAAGAAATCTAATCAAACTGGATATTGTCATAGAGAAATCACTAACAATGAGTGGCTCCAATGCAAAACACTTGGGAGTTTTCCATTGAAGTTTTAGCTTTACCAAGACACGAAGTTATAATCAGTGTTGACTTTATGCTAGTTGCCATATACAAGCACATTAAAATTAGCAAAGCTGGATACCAGAGCAAAAAAGGAAATTGTTACTGATGTCCAATGTAAAACTTGCTTCTACCAGCCAGCGAATTCTTTTGAAGGTAAACATCCTCAAAGTCCTTGCTTTCAAATAACCAACATTCTTCAAAATACATTTTGCAATCCCACATATAACAGTAGATTGTCCATTTGCAATAGCATAAACAAGAGACAAACACTGAAACATTCATTTGTATAGAATTGGCTGTCATGCAGGCAACTAAACAGGAAAAATAGTACTGCGAATATGACTTTCTTCCATTTCTTTATATTGAAAGTGCTTTAATGACTAGTTTTTTCGTGCATTAAGATGAAGAAGTATGAGCTATACCTGCATCATAAAAAATACTCGGCACGCTAGCTGGGGACTTCAATGAGCTCCAGAACTGGAGAAGAAATTGTCTCCGAGTTTGATGCAAAGTTTTATATAGATTCCTGCATCAAACGATCTATCATAAGAAACCATCCAAAAAATTAATTAAAAACACAGTGATGATGCTGCAGAAATCATTTCAAGAAAAAGAACGAGGGAAACATGAGTAAATTAAAATCTATCCGAAAGTAGTTCAGTTTTAAGCATCTATAACTTCCTAGGCAAAGGGAAGCATTAGACAGTGAAGAGTCTCCTTAATCGCTAAAGTCTACCAATTTCCAAATTCCTGCATCAAACGATCTATCATAAGAAACCATCCAAAAAAATAATTAAAAACACAGTGATGATGCTGCAGAAATCATTTCAAGAAAAAGAACGAGGGAAACATGAGTAAATTAAAATCTATCCGAAAGTAGTTCAGTTTTAAGCATCTATAACTTCCTAGGCAAAGGGAAGCATTAGACAGTGAAGAGTCTCCTTAATCGCTAAAGTCTACCAATTTCCAAGCTTCCTCATTCTATAAGCCTGTTAAGAAAAAAGAAAAACCTTTGCACCGAAAGCAGTTTCAGGCATCACTCGATGGCTTAACAGGAACAAGTAATAGATGTTCTTTCAACACAATGAACTGATTTTCCTTCTAAGACTCCAAGAAACTGTTCGCAGGCCTTGAACGCGAAAACAAAACTCCTACAGTCCATTTCAACACCTTTCTGAACCATTTGGCAGAAAAACAAGAAGCCGATTTGGCCCGTTTTGGCTCGAGAGCAGCCTCTAATCATGGTATTCCAAATATATGTCACGACCCGATTCCCGGATCCGTGACCGGCACATAGGCATGGTCCCCCTCCAAGGTTCCACACCTATGCGAACCCAAACTCACACACAAACTTATCATCCATATTCAGAGTTCAACGCAGCGGAAACAACAAAATAAACTTTATAATATAATTCGATTGTCTTTATACAAGAGTTGATTATATATTGTTATACTTGTGGAGCACTAACTAGACATATGAACAAAAAGTGTCGACTACAACCAAAATAGCAGGTTCCAAGAGTAGGACAAAAATGACCTGCTAGCAAGCTACAACCCTGAAAATAATGAATAAGGAGGG
Organism: Salix purpurea; assembly: GCA_027405865.1. Classification (NCBI taxonomy): domain Eukaryota; kingdom Viridiplantae; phylum Streptophyta; class Magnoliopsida; order Malpighiales; family Salicaceae; genus Salix; species Salix purpurea. The sequence goes on along the minus strand of CM050328.1, from coordinate 1,791,053 downwards.
GGTGAGTTCAACAACTCAGTGAGTAGATAATATCCAATATACACATACGAGATAATATAGCAAAGAGAAGTATAATATCAAATTGGCTCAAGGTTCTTACAACAAATTTCTCAAATAGGTCATAACAAGAATGTATAGGTAAAGCTCGTCAGAAAATCAGAATGCAGTGAGCATGAGGCTCCGTACTGTGGGATGATCAGTCCGCACAGGTTGGTGACTCCCCCGACCAACTAGGGTTTCAGATACGATGTGCACAAAGGCTAACACTACCCTGTTAGCATGGGTATTCTGACTGGCATACCATAGGCATATCTTATAATCAAACAAACATATTCATATCTCAAGGCTCAACTCATGGTATCAATCAAATGAGGAGCTATCAATTCACAAACAGATATAGGCTCATATCAAGAACGTATATTCAACAAATGATTATGCTTTATCGTATCAAGAATATAATCAAGGTATATATTATCAAAAAGCATAATCCAATTCATACTAGCAAATTCAAATATTTATACTATTTCTCATGCATATTAAATATTATCCACTCACCTGACTTAAAAGCATACAAGGTTCAGAAGCAGAGTGTTGACGAAATCTTACTGATGTCCCGCGGGTTGAATATCGGGATTATCTGAATATATAAAAGAAGATATACTCAAAAATGACTCAAAAGAAGTAAAATACCTTTAATAACATATCTAAGAGTTCAAATCATAATCCTATGTGTTTTTGAATCAAACTATCCATTTCTTCGCAAAAACCTAAAACAAAGGTTTCTTCCGAAATCTAATTCCAAAATACACAATTCGTAAAATTGATATTAATCCATCAAATGAGCTTCAATTATCCATCAAACCAATCTGAAATACTAATATTTCATCTAAGGACCATTCTGTAATTTTCTTATATTTTTAGGGTCAAATTGTAATTTTATCAAAATGAAGGACTAAATTGAACACTTCATAAATTCATAGCTATCCTAAAATCTTGTCCATAATTCATCCTCAATTCTGTCCAGAATCTCCAATTTCACTCCAGGGACCAAACTGAAATTTTTTCAAAGTTCGGGGACTAAACTGTAATTTTCACCAAAAGGACCAAAATGAATTTTCGACATCTTCAACCTCAACCCAGAATTTCCAGCAAGGGATTTCGAAATTTATCAACATTATTCACCATTTTTCTCAATATTTTCTTAAACCAAACATCTCAAAACTTCAAAATCATCTACAATCAAACTAATTAAACTATTACCCAACACATTCAACCCTTAACATTTCTCTTAATTCATCAATCAAACCCAAATAAAATTCTCAAACCCTAACAACCCATACAAGCAAAAATCATAGCTAATAATCACATTTATACATAATAAAACACACACATTACCTTAACAACTATTTATCCTTCTTCTTTTCTTCTCCTCTTCTCTTTCCCTCTTTCCTCCTCCTCTTCTTCTTCTTCTCCTTCTTTCTCTCTCTTCCCTCTTTCCTCCTCCTCCTCTTCTTCTTCTCCTTCTTTCTCTCTCTTCCCGATTCTCTCTCTCAAATTTTCAGATTACTTATTTCTTTTTTTCGTTTTCTTTTCTTTTCTTTTCTATTTATATTTACTAGCTTGTACAATTACTACAACACCCCTAACTTAATTCTAAGCCACTAAGTTCTAAGCCACTAAGGGCATACATGTATTTTCCTTTTAAAAATTTCAAGTCACTACAATACAAGTGTGGGGGTTGAAAAAAGAAGACGGGCATGGTTGATATCTCCAGAATCGGAGAGAGCGCAGAAGGCTAAGACACGACTAGCTGGTAAGGTGTGGGTAATGAGAGCGTTTTTTGTCATGTGCGCTTGGATCTGCTTCAATTGAAGCATGGAAGTGCATGATTCCATTGCTAAGAGAATTGGGTGAGTGATTATGGTTTTGGTTGGTGAGTTCCATTTAGTTGGTTTTGTTGTCGTCGTCGATGAGAATTTCTCTGGAGATTGAAATGTGAGAAGAGATTAAAATTAAAGTGGCGGTGGCGCTAGCTTCTTGAAGAAGACAATAAGTGGTTCATAAAAGTAGTTAAAAATAAAATATAATAAATACTTAAATTCTTAAGCCGTTTTTATTAGCCCTAATGGAAATAAATTTTGTTTTGCATGATTAAACTACTACCAGATACTAGTAGCTAGCTCCATTGATGTTTATTCTCTCTTTTTTTCCTTAAAAAAATAAATTAAGTGATAAATTACATTCGATGTCTTCAACATGGATCGTCCTTACTTGGTGGCTTTGTTTCGGACATTCGATGTCTGCAGCATGGACCGGTAGTTGGTGGCTTCGATTCGGAAGACGCGTTCCGAGAAGACGCGTGCTGAAACCATCTTTGCAATGCTCGTTCCTCCAAGTCCATGGAAATTACTAGTAATTAGCTGTCTGTATAACGCTTTGAAAACAATTTTTTGCCTTACAGCGACAGATGTCCGTGTAAGAAATTTTAACTCCAGTTACAAAATCATATTTAAAATAATATTTTGTCTAAAACTTGAAAAATCAAGAAATGAGTACATATTAAAAAATATTATATGAAAACAATTCGTTTCCATTTATAAAAATAGCGGATTCACTTGCTTTTTAGAGGCGTGATAAAAATAAAAACCAGAAAAGCAAGTTTTTTTATTTTTATAATGCTTGATCATTTAAACACTTGAAAAATGTTCAAGACATTAAAAAACGAATTTCTCTTGAAAACTCCCTATTCACTAATATTTCTTTTTCGAAAACGTTCAATAAATATAAAATATATTCTTAATGTATTTTTAGCATTTTCAGCATTACCTTAAAATTCCAAATTATATTCCCGGGTTTTAAACAGTGTTTTAATGATATTAATTGTTTACATATATAAAGCTAAACTCTCGGGGGTCATTTTCATAAACAAAAAGTAAAAAGCAGTGGGGATAAAGAATCTCTCCGTTTTTGATTCATTGATTCACGCCGTGCAAGTAATGAGCCATTGATCTGAACCACATTCTTATAGCCTGTGGATGTAAAGGTGAATTTAAATGTGCATATATATATATATAGTTAATAATAATAAAATGGCCGAAATTCATAAAACCTAAATTTACAATGGAGTGAGTGTAGGAATTTTCTGACAAACAGCAATCACTACACGCAGCATAAATTTAAACAACCATATAACTCAATTTTTTTAATTGGTTTTTGAAAACCAGTATCAAACAGTATGCAGTCAATGGTTTCTCATCAGAAAGATGAACGTCTGTGATGTGATGGCATGATTTTGGAATTTCTTACCATGGAAGTATGGACCCACCAACCTGGATACTATACACAAAGCTTTGAACATCATCAGCATAGGGAAACTTCTCAACCATTGCTCATCTTAAACTTCTCCAAAAAAGAAAGAAGAAGCTAGCAATGGAAAACATCACTAAAAAGCTCAACATCACCGACGTTGAGAGAAGACTGCTGCTTCCAGAAAACTGTCTTGAAGATTTGCGAAGTGATCTCGAATCAAATTTGAAGTTCAAAGACGAGGAGGGGCGGCTGTGGACCTTTCGTTGCAGAGCGTCGCCGGGAGGGAGATCCAAACCAGCCCTTTACGGGGACTGGCTTTTATTTGCACGTGAAAAGGGTCTCGGCGTCGGCGACGTAGTTGTAATCATCTCTGATAAAGAGAAGAACATAGCAGCAGGAGGCTGTTTCAAAATCAAGATTAAGAGACCAGCATCAAAACATTATTAAAACGAGTGATCAGGTGCTGTATCGATCTAGCCTGTCTCATCAAAGTATATTATATAATGGGCTTGCTCGAGCTAATCACCAGCAAGATATGCAAGGAAATACCAAATGTTGGTTATAGAATTAAGAAAATGCTTATGAATTGATGTATATTTATTTTTATTCTAAGGGTAAAGATATTTATTTATTGTATTTTAAAAAATGAAATGGCCATGTATATAACAAATCTTTCTCCTTGTCTCTCTCCATAATAATCTAATCAGGCTACAATCTTTTGGGTATTCTTGGCTGGTGTCCGGCAAGGCGACAAGAACACTTATTGAAGGTTAGTTTTCTAATTCTTTAACTTCTGCAATTCTCGATTTGTAGCTGGATTTCATGAACTCTTGCCTCTTTCTTGTAAATCTGCAATCTGCACTCTGGATATTTTGGGTTTGTTTTGGGTATTGTGATGTTTAGGTTTTGGGTTTTCGGCAAGAACACGATTTGCGTTGTTTTTATGACAATTTTTGCATCTTCTTTCTGTTTTTTATGGTTTTTGTTCCTTCTATGGAGGAACAACAACAAAAAAAAACTGAAAATAATATCACAGCTGCAGTGTACCAAGGATTATTGTCAAATAGTGTTGTTTTCCTGGTTTGAGCAAGAAGAAACAAAGAATAGTTAAACAAGTGGGCTACTTTATAAAAGAAAAGGAAAAGTAAAGAACAAAAATGGAAAATGATATGGTGAAGAAAGTGTCGGAAAGAAAAGGGAATTTCCAGTAAAAGTGGTCAAGAAGATTTATGTGCTTGAAGAAAAATTAAAAAAATATGGGAACGAAGTGTTGTTCTTTTCAAAAACAGAAACTGATAAAAATTGTGCGTACCTTGTTTTTTCCATACAACTAATAACATTTAGATCTGCAAAAAGAATTTGAAGGGTATTAATTGCTGACCTTGCTTTGCTGCTTGAATTCCATTCTTCAATTTATGTGCTTGAACAAATGGACTACTCTGTTATAAGAAAACAGAGGAGCTTAGTTTATTCAGCATGACCCTTTTAGGTAAAGAAAAAAAAACGTCAATTGATGAGAAAACCACCACTTGGCTTAAGTTTTAACTGGCTGCAGTAACAAATAAAAGCCTTGATAGAATGTCAGCACATGTTGAACACCTTGTGTATGAATTACTATCTTTCTAGTTCTGCGCTCTTCACTGTGCTGCTGGTATTTGCACTTTTGTGTTAAAATTGTGTTATTTAGCATTAATAATTGTGTTAAAATCGTATGATTTTATAAGTTGATGTGCCATTCAAATTTGATTTTATCGTATTTGCAGATTATATGGCATTCAAAAAAACTACCAGTGTCTATAGACTTGACATGGGATGACAGACTTGATGCGGATATTTGATAATAATTCAAGAAAAGTTCAATGCAAGTATTGTAATGAAATTTTATGGACATATGTTTTGTAATATATTTTTAAGTTATTTTAAATCATGTATGAACCTTAACAAATGAAGTTTTATGGCCATAATTGTGTTATATTATATTCGGAAATATTTTATTTATGATTTTGTGATTTTTCTAACAAAACAATTTTACTTGCGACTTTATAATTTTTGTATGGAAATATTTTACTTACGATATTACGATCTGAATTTAAATTATAATTTCATGTTGTGTCAAAATAGCGATTTGATAACCTTGGTAATGACCATCAGTTTTTTTCCCTTCAGCACGTGGCTTCTGTCCTGCTGTTTATTGTTGTTTAGCACATAATTTTTTACTGCTCTTTTTATTAGGTTTTAGAGAGTACTTTTTTTTTTTTAACAACATGAAGTGGGTGTATGGTAGTGTGGTCTGAACTGAGATTGCAAAAAAAATGATATTTTAGTGTTTGATTAAGATTAAAAAACTGAAATTTTTATATGGGTCTCACATGAAAAAACAATCAAACTAGCGTTTTACAAGAAACAGCTATTAGCTACTTCTCGTGGCTTGTCACCTGTGTTTTCACATAAAGAAATCTGATATGTTGCAAGTTTGATAATCACATGAGCTTCTGTGTTATCTTTACCAAGACACTAATTAATAATCAGTGTGACTTTATGCTAGTTGCCATATACAAGCACATTAAAATTAGCAAGGTTGGATACAGAGCTAAAAGGGAAATTGTTACTGATGTCCAATGTAAAACTTGCTTCTACCAGCCAGCGAATTCTTTTGAAGGTAAACATCCTCAAAGTCCTTGCTTTCAGATAACCAACATTCTTCAAAATAAATTTTGCAATGCCACATATAACAGTAGATTGTCTATTTGCAAAACAAGAGACAAACACTAAAACATTCATTTGTATAGAATTGGCTGTCAAGCAGGACTCTAAACAGGAAAAATAGTACTGCGAATATGACTTTCTTCCATTTCTTTATATTGAAAGTGCTTTGATGACTAGTTTTTTCATGCATTAAGATGAAGAAGTATGAGCTATACCTGCATCATAAAAAATACTCGGCACGCTAGCTGTGGACTTCAATGAGCTCCAGAACTGGAGAAGAAATTGTCTCCGAGTTTGATGCAAAGTTATATATAGATTCCTGCATCAAACGATCTATCATAAGAAACCATCCAAAAATTAATTAAAAACACAGTGATGATGCTGCAGAAATCATTTCAAGAAAAAGAACGAGGGAAACATGAGTAAATTAAAATCTATCCGAAAGTAGTTCAGTTTTAAGCATCTATAACTTCCTAGGCAAAGGGAAGCATTAGACAGTGAAGAGTCTCCTTAATCGCTAAAGTCTACCAATTTCCAAGCTTCCTCATTCTATAAGCCTGTTAAGAAAAAAGAAAAACCTTTGCACCGAAAGCAGTTTCAGGCATCACTCGATGGCTTAACAGAAAGGATTCAGAGTTGTTAACATGTGGTACTAAGATATAACAAGTGCAGCAAAGAATTACTACATTGCATGAGTTTATTACGTGTGATTTATTGTTGGAAAAGACAAGTATATCAGTTCTTTTATTCTGTAATGCAGTGTGGGGTATCAAAGCCAGAGATGGGGTGCAACCTTGACAAAAGAGTATGAAAAGCAGAAGAAATGGATAGGGAAGAAAAACAACGGGTGGCGATAGCTCAACTGAAATATACAAACTCCAGATATTAAAAGAAAGTTCATTCAGTTACATCATCAGTGAATTTCCCATTAAAACAGTACCATTGAATAATAGTTGAACAAAGCAGAATGGAAAGTATAACATATTTAACAGAAAGAATATTTGAATTGCCTAATCATGTAAGAAAATGGCAGAAAGAAAAATCAACTAGTCTGGAAACAAATCATAAGAGTTAACGAGTTATTCAGATACAGCAATTAAAAAATACTTGGAACTGCAACCAAAACCAAATTCTGATAGAAGAGTATAAACTACTATATCTGTACAAAATACAAACCAAAAGGGAGAAGAAAGATGCTAACGATGGCAACAACTGTAACAAAACCCGACATACAGATTTGAAAAAAATAATGAAGATAATCTACTACCTCACCTTAACGTTAAAAATTTGAACGTACTCGGCTAAAGATTAATGTTATAAACATCACTTGTAAAATTAGCATGACATTGTCTACATGCTTCAAGTTCACAATATCATTATTGTAAGAAGTTAAAGTGTTGAACTAACTCTAGCAATGATAATGATTATAAATGCCAGGTGTAAATAAAATAAAAAATATAATTGATCTGATGCATTATAAATGCCTTCAGATTGCGGGTGTGATTCATCACCGGCCAAAAATTCGTGAAACTCACCCTCAACTTCTATCATGCTACGGCCAGGGATCTTCTCAACCCTCCTCTCCCTCATCATTCTTCTTGCCACATGACAACACCCCATCTTCTCCCACTGGCACAAATATTTGCTAGTAGAACATAGATACCGCTGACTTCGGGTCCAACTCCAAGAATCTTGGAGCAGCAATCTTGGCCACTTCAACATTCCCATGCATTCTACAAGCATGGACTAGGGCACCCCAAGCAGCTGCACTTGGATCCTTTGGCATCTTGGTTATTAACTCGTATGCATCTTCAGGAGTCCAACTCGACGAGTAAATCGATCATACAGGCATAGTGTTCTTTCTTGGGTTCCATACCATACTTTCGTTTCATGTTTTGAAAATATTCTCGACCTTGGGCAACTAAGCCACCGTGACTGCAGGCTGACAAGACACCCACCAATGAAATATCATCTGGTTGGTTATTTTGAGAATACCCAGCAATCATGGCATTCCAAGAAACCACATTTCTCTCAGGCATCTCATTAAACAATGCTCTCGCCATCTCTAGCTCACCGTTTTTAGCATACCCGTTGACCATACTTGTCCATGAGAACACATCTCTAACTCCCATGGTATCAAAAATCTCTCTAGCAGAATCCAAGCAGCCACATTTCACATACATATCCAATGTTGCATTCATCAGATTTAAGCTACGAGTCACATTCCTTGTTTTTACGTACTCGTGCAAAGTCTTCCCCAATCTCAAATCCCTCTTCTGGGAGCAAGATGAAAGAACTGCAATCATAGTAACCTCATTTGGCTTGACATCACTATACATTAACATGGAGTCAAAAAGCTTCACGGCCTCATCACACCATTTATGCTTAGAATACCCATCAATCATAGAAGTCCAAGACACGACATCACTTTCAGAAATCTCATCAAACACTTGACGTGCTAGACCCCAACAACCTCGCACACCGTAAAAATGAACCAAACCATTTTGAACCAGCAAAGTACAAACAAAACCCATCTTCCAAACAACACAATGAACTGATTTTCCTTCTAAGACTCCCAGAAACTGTTCGCGGGCCTTGAACGCGAACACAAAACTCCTACAGTCCATTTCAACACCTTTCTGAACCATTTGGCAGAAAAACAAGACGCCAGTTTGGCCCGTTTTGGCTCGAGAGCAGCCTCTAATCATGGTATTCCAAATAAAAGTATTGGGCTTCTGTAACTGGGAAAATAGAAGACGGGCATGGTTTGTATCTCCAGAGTCACAGAGAGCGCAGAAGGCTAAGACACGACTAGCTGGGAAGGTGCGGGTAATGAGAGCGTTAATCGTCATGTGCGCTTGGATTTGCTTCAACTGAATCATGGAAGTTCATGATTCCATTGCTAAGGGAACTGGGTGAGTGATTATGGTGTTGGTTGGTGAGTTACATTTCGTTGGTTTTGTCGTCGTCGTCGTCGTCGTCGTCGTCGATGAGAATTGCTTTGGAGATTCAAAAGTGAGAGAAGAGATTAACATTACGTTTGAAGGCTGATTTTGATTCGAATATTTATTTATTTATCTAGTAGTAATAAAATAACAACAACAATTTTATCTATTTGAGTCACTGATATACTTTATAAAATCAGGTTAAAATCGGTAGAAATCACGAGTTGACTCGGTAAACCGGTCAAACTCGTTGTTAACTCGCACCGAGTTCACTCATATACTACAACATGGATGATAACTAGAAAGTAGAAACGAGCAAAACGGAGAAGAACACACACAGCAGCAGCATACATTTAAACAACCAAGCCACTCCAACATGGATGCAGATAATACATAATGAACTAGTTGGCTCAAGGCAAATCACCCCACACCTCCTGACCAAGCAAGATGATTCTCCTCTTCGCTTCCATCCTGAACTGCGACCCGAGGCGATGGTCCTCCTCAGCAAGAAGAACAGCCCTGTCACCAACTCTCAGTTCGTAGTCGGTAACATATTTACGCCAACCTTTCGAAAGCTCCGGCTTGGCGTAATCTCTAGCTCTCTTCCTGCAACGAATTACCCGGAGCTCCCCGCTGCTGTCTTTGACTCTCAGGTCAGCGGAAAACTCTCCTGCGAAATCTACATACTGCAAGGAACCAGATGGGAACGAGAATCGATGCTTGATATCAGTTGGTGTTAGCTCTTTGCTGAACACGACCGCCATTTTGATATATTTTCTTCTGTAAGAAGATCGATAGGATGATTATGTATAAGCAATCAGCTCGCTAGGTACGTACATATAGAAAGAGTTCAGTTCCAGCCTCGGAGAAAGACGTCACTTTTTGCCCACCGAGGGTTCTTCTCATCGATTTTGTGTAGTAAATTTCAGAAGGCCGAATGAGTCAGCACGTGAGCAAACTGACGGCGATAGTGAGCAACTTTAATGTGATTGAGTCGCATTGTTTTTGTACCGTCGTCGTGACCGTTAAGCAACCATCCTGAAAGCGAGGTCCGTAATATAATTTATATTATTCTCTAACACATCTTTTCAAGTGAAAGTCTTTTGGATTTGAAACTTGCACAGGTCCACATCACCTTGTGATTGATTTTTATCAAATAGAATGGAGTAATGAGATTTAAACTCGTGACCACTAGGTCAACAAGGCTCTAATATCATATTAACGTTGCTCGAGTCTACTATTGCCTGCAATGATTCGGTACTTCAGCATGACTGTGAATCTCGCTATCGCAAAATGATAGTCTTTTTATTTTTGATGTGAATAATTTATTTATTTATTTTATGGCTGCTATGGAGTACTATTCAAACAAGAAACACAAACACAGATACGGATTGCGTTCGGTGTCGGCAGCAGGATCGTCTGGTTGATGGCAACGCCCTTGATGCTGCTCCGAGTCAATCTGATTTTTATTATTCCCAACTACATATATTTGTTTTTAAAAGTCTCTAAGACGTCATGGGTTTGATCCTTCGTCCTCAAAAATCGATGTGTCTGGGACCAAAAAATGATGTCTAAGCAATCAGCTTGAGTTCTTACTGACTTTATTGATGAGGTCATACTACGTACGTCATCCTTATGGGAATTGAAAAGTACAAAAAATACATATAAATTATTAACTAACTTAAATGATTCATATAAAATATTTTGAACACTTCGAATATCTATTTATGACTATAACCATGATGTTTATTTAAAAAAACAACCCTGGAAATAACATAACCACATGTTTTTTTTTTGTCTTAAAAAAACAACCACAAGAAATCGATACAAGGTTGACTTTGATATGAATAATTTATTTAATTAATTTAAAAAAAAAAAAACATTGCGAGCCTCAAATGGTCCTTCGTCCAGGATTGACGGTTGCTATGGTGTATTGTAGAAATAATTAAAAGCTTTGTAAAAGATTATGAATGTTTTAATATATATGTTTTCCTTTCACTTCAAATACTTTCACATATTGTTTTAGTTTTTTGTTGAATTATGTTTATCCTTTTAAGTTTTTCTTAACACCGCCAAAATTATAGAAAACATTTTGCTAGCTCATTTTGGTTTTTTTGTCCACATATTTTGGTTTCTGATTTTTTTGTATTTTTATTTTTCTTATAATAAAGAGAAAACATTATTATCACCAATTGAATGTAAGAAAACCAACAATTTTGAAAAAAAAAGAGTTAAAAATCAAACATGTTTAAAAGAAATTTAAAATATTTCAAGGTGATGCTGAAAATGCTAGAAATATTATGAATATATCAAGAATTTCTTATTTTTATCCTTTTTTTTTTAAATTGTTAGTATTTAGAAGAATAGGAGTGAAAATTTGTTTTGCATTATTACACTACTGCCGGTGGCAGCTCCATTGATATTTGATATTGATATTGATGTTTACTCTCTCTCTTGTTATTTTCATATTTATTGAACGTTTTCGAAAAAGAAATATTAGTGAATAAGGATTTTTCAAGAGAAATTAGTATTTAGAGAAATACTAGTTTTCGCAATGATAAATTATCTCTAATTTATAGTCTACACGATTATCTAGAGTTAAAATAAACATTTAATTAAATCTGGAAATAATGAATGTAGCAGCTTATTAATTTACATATATCCAGATTTAATTAAGTCATGAATAATTACCTTTTTTTGTCATTTGATTTTTTGAAGAATTCATCGTGAAGTACCTGAAAAGTGGTGAGTAGTTTATAAAGTTGAGAAACGTCAAGCAAGATAAAAATTACGTTAATGGGTTATCTTTGAAATTTACTTTAAGTGATAAATAAATTTATATAAATATTTTCATTTTGAATTTGAATGATCCATGGCATGGTTAAAAAATGTAAATTATTAAATTTTTATCTTCAATACATATTTATTCTCCACTACATATTTATTTTTAAAAGTCACTAAGATATCATGGGTTTTCATTTATTTTATACACAAACTAATTAATCTCTAACGTATTTATTTTAAAAAATATATTTATTTGGTTAAAATACAATATATTTCTTATAAATTTTGCTTTTATATCTTTTTAGTTTGGAGATATAATAATGGAAATTAAATTGAATTAAAATAACTGGAAAAGCATCTCTAGCTGCCTTGGACTCAGTTCAACAACATTGTCAAGCAGACCACTTGATAAGTTGATATTGCGATTAGCATCTATACGATGCAGTCGAGTTAGAAGAAAATAAATGTTTTGATAAAAGTATAACACTCACTTCATAAAAGTAATTAAATATCAAATATAATAAAAACTTAAATTCTTAAGCCTTTCTTATATAAAATATATTTTTAAGATTAAAATAATCTAAAAATTAATTGCAATAAATAAATATATTAGAAGGACATCACAATATAATTTTTTTCTCGCAATCCTAATTTTATTTCAGATGATATTTTACTATATGTTATTTCAGGATCGCAGATGCCTTCACGTATAGATTTATAGTTCGTGATGAAATTACAAGTAGTTTGATGAAAGAATAAAACAAGTGTCTAATTTACTTGAATTATTAATTATATTTTATCATTAAAATTATTAAATATTTAAAAAACAATACACACACACTTTAAAATAATTTTACAAGTTGAAAGCAATGTGAAAAGATTTGTAACAAAACACTTGAAACTATTTTTTATTAATCTCAAATTCAACTACAATTTTAACCAAATATTTTAAAAATTATTTTGAACCACAGCTAAAATTTTTTTGATAAAATTTTTTTTTTTAAAATCTGAATCACAGAAATAAAAACAATAACAAACACACTCTTCTTCTGCATGCTCGCTCCTCAAGTCCACAAAAAGTACTAGTAACTAGATAATTCAACTACAATTTTAACCAAATATTTTAAAAATTATTTTGAACCACAACTAAAATATTTTTGATAAAATTATTTTTTTTTAAATCTGAATCACAGAAATAAAAACAATAACAAATACACTCTTCTTCTGCATGCTCGCTCCTCAAGTCCACGGAAAGTACTAGTAACTAGATAATTGTCCGCGCGTTGTCGCGGATATTTTTTTATATATAATTTAACATAATTAAATCTACAACGATAAATTTATATGATATAAGTAAATAAAAATTATAGATTAAAAGATAAAATATTTAAAATTTTGAGTTGAGTTTGTTACGTAAGCATAGATTACATCTTTTAGAATATAGGTATTGTGTTATAAACGATCACAAAAGAGCGCGCACTAACATTAGAAAAAAGAGCAAAATATTTGAATAAGAAAAAAAACTTACTGAAATCATTATTGTGCAAATAATAAAATTATTAAAATCAATTAATAGAAAGAGCAAATAATAAAAACAACAGGGAAAAGGAAGCAATATTCATTTAAAATATTATAACAATAGCAACCTCGGAGTCTTAACATTTTTAAATTATTATTGCCGCTAGAATAAAAACAACAAAAATTATTAAATTATACCGAGGGAAAAAAAATAAAAAGCATGAACAAAATAGCAAGCAAGAAAAACCAATTAAAAATTATTATTATTATTATTTTTATTATGAAAGAATAAATAATCACTATTATTATAATAATAGAATACATAAGCACTATTCTTATAATATTAATAATAATCACTATTATTATTATTCTTATTATAATTATTATTATTATGTTAATAATGAAAGAAACAAAAATAAATGAAAGATTAAAAATATCCTAGAAACTTTAACAAAAGAAAAAAAATTACCATGGCTATTACTGGCAAAAAAAAATATTATCAAATTATCGGGAGGGAAAAAAATAACAAAAGAGTAAGAATGAAAAATAATTAATATTATTATTATTATTATTATTATTATTATTATTATTATTATTATTATTATTATTATTATTATTATTATTATTATTGTGTTAAATACACTTATATATACATGGACAAAAGTTGGGATAAAAAAAAATATATATAAAGGCTGAAATGAAAAGCAAATATCAAGGGCTTAAATTAAAAAATTCAAAGTCAAAGGGCTGAAATGCAACTTACATTTATTGTCAATTGAAATCAGAGGACAAAATTGCAAAAATCGGAACTTTTGTACCGAATTGATTGAGTTATATACAGCCAACCCGGAAATTGAAAGTAGAAGGACCAAAGTGAAACTTTGACATTCTGGAGAGAGAGAAACGTGGCAGGCGGCTTTAACCGGCCTCCGCCGCGTACACGGACATCTAGTGGTGACACGCACCACTGTGGGAGGAAGACCACGCGGCAACGCATCGTTCTGGCCTCCGGTATACAATTTTTGGACACCGGAGGAGACCGCACACGCCGCCTAAACAGGGCATGAGGCGGAAAACCGCCTGGCGCGTGCGCCTCACGCCCTGACAGACGCCGATTATAAAATTCGGAAAATAGGGCTAATTACCGTTCTAACCCTGCACCCAATTCAATGTTTTTGTCTTATTAGGGGCTAAAACCGTATTTAGCCATTTCAGAAAATAATAAAAAATTAAAAAGTTGTGGCGGACCGGGCTGGTCCGACCGCGCGCAATTACGCCGGTGCCCCTCGGTTGGATGCCTGTTTTTGTCCTATTACCGGGGACGAAATCATCAATACACTGTTCACAACTGAATATTTTTTTTAAAAAAAGCAAGAGGAAAAACCGAGAATAGCCCCGGCTGCCAGCCCCTCTTCGCCGCGCGTCCGAGGGCCAATTTCGGGCATGCACTGTCGCAATCCACAGTGAAATTAGAGACAGTCCACAGTGCAACTTCCTACGCGTTTTATTTGTTTTGTAATTAGTTGTCTCTGTAACGCTTTGAAAATATTTTTTTGTGTGACAACTATAGAAGTATAGATGTCTCTGTAAGAAATTTTAACTCCAGTTACAAAATCATATTTAAAATAATATTTTGTTTTAAAAATAATAAATTAATTAAACCTAATATAAATCATTTTGTATCAAATAACATAAATTCAAAGTCAAATAAAAGATCGCTTGGGGTTACATTGCAACCAGTTGCTTGTTGCAGCCGGCAGCCATACTCTCGTCTCTTGCGGAACTCTTCACTGACTTCGGGCTTGTTTGGGAGGATAGTTGCGGTAATTTTTTAAAGTGTTTTTTATGTTGAAATATATCAAAATGATATTTTTTTTTATTTTTTTTAAATTATTTTTGATATCACCACATCAAAATAATCTAAAAATACTAAAATATATTCATTTAAAATGAAAAAAAAATTGAATTTCTGCGGCACGGCGATTTGACGGGCTCTTCGCCTTCAAGTGTTTTTTTTTTCAGGTCAGAAATAGTGCGGAACCAACAGTCCATGCATCAACTGAAATTGGTTTGTTAGTTAATATTGATAATTCGGTTGAAGTTATTTTTTAAAGTGTTTATATATATATATATATATATATATATATATATATATATATATATATATATATATATATATTAAAATAATATTTGTTAAGCACTCCTAAAGCCATATGTATTATAAGTCTAATTGATCTAATAATTGAAATATTAAATAATTGCAAAGCAACTTACAAAGAAAATGAACAATTATTTAGCTGATGTCTGCGGCATGGATCGTCGTTAGTTGGTGGCTTTGATTCGGACGACACATTACAAAAAAGAAGCGCTCGAGCTGCTTGATGAATCGAACTAGAATTGAACCATACCATTAAGAGTGTGTTTGATATTGCTTTTGCGATTGAGGTTGAAAAAAAGCAGTTTAAAAAAAATGCTTTTATTGTGGTTCAAAATAAATTGTGAAGTGTTTGGTTAAAACTGTGGTTGAGTTGGAGGTTGGGAAAAAAGCAATTTTGGGTGTTTGGTTACCAAACTTTTCATATTACTTTTAACTTGTGAAATTACTTCAAATGGCATAGACATATACACACATATTTATTTATATATTTATGTATATATTTATATTGTATTAATAATCATAATTTCATAATATAAGGAATAATTCAAGTACAATGAACACTTCTTTTTATTTCTCATCAAACTATTTGCAATGCCATCACGAACAATATCCATACGTGAAGGCCTCTGCAATCCCTGACTATTTTAGCGCGCTACAATATCTGGTAAAAATATATTTTTTATATTAATACACATATATTATGTAAATATTATTTATATTTTAATTAATTTTTAGATTATTTTAATATATATATATATATATATATATATATATATATATATATATAACACGCCCAGGCATACAAGCCAGCCAGGAAACAACTTTCCTTTTTGGCAGTGCTGCTTTTCTTGCACTGGCGTTTCATTTTTAAAATCATGTGGGACCCATACCACAAACCATGGTTTGTTCTATAACCAAACACTAGATTGTTGTGCGATCTGACAATAGCAGTTCGCACCACAATGCCAAACAGGCACTAAGATGGCGAGCGAGCAACACCCTTGAAGCTCCAATGCCATGTCATTATAGGGGTGTTTTTTAATGTATAGCCAACAGCTTTTAAAATATTTTTTGTTAAATTCTCTTTTGATTTTTGAAAAAAATATTTTTGAAATCAACATATTAAATTGAAAACATACAAAAAAAAAACTGAAAACATAAAAAAAGAAAAAATTAAGTTGAAGTGAAAGTATCTTAGGCAAATCTTGTCAATTTTGGGGGATCACCCTTTTGCAGTTATTGATAGACGGCGTGGCCATTGCAAGTGATGCTGATGATATATGATTAAAAGTTTATTTGTGTTTTAAAAAATAATGAGAAAAAAATTAGGAAATTAAGTTTTTGTTTTTCTCAAAAAAATTCAAAATAAATTGGTTTTATATATATATATATATATATATATATATTGAACGTTTTCGAAACAGAAATATTAGTGAATAAGGAGTTTTCAAGAGAAATTAGTTTTTTAATGTCTTGGACATTTTTCAAGTGTTTAAATTATCAAAAAACAAACAAAAAATGTTTTTCGGGTTATTATTTTTCAATAGATATTTTCCATTCCCTGAGCATTTTTGAAAACCCATCATTACATGTTCAAATCCAAGCTAGACAGGCAACCCCAACATAATAACATCTAAAGCCATATATATATATATATATATATATAAGAAGACTCTGATAGGCACTCAAATTCAAGGATCATAACGGCTAGGCGTCCTTCCTGCTCAGCACAGTTTTCAACTCAATGTTTATGGAAACTCTAATTCTCATACAGTTCAATAGTTTCACACCCATTCTACCCCCATATGATGCATCAATTTACAAGCATTTATTCTGAGGACCAATTCATTAACACACAGTTCTACACAGAGCACGAAAGCATCCTATAAATATCGAAAAGAGTAGCTTACGATTGCGAATGAAGAAGGAAGAGGGGATGAGTCTTAACTGACATGAACTTCCCCACTTGCATGTGCCTCCTTCACTCTCTGCTCATACTCATCTTCTTCTTCTCCTTCTGCTTCTTCTTCTCCGCCCTTTTCTTCATCACCCTCTGCATCATCTTCATCCACGCCGCCATCTTCTTCTCCTACCCAGCCAAAGCCTCCGATAGATCGGGATGCTGGGGAAGGACTTTTGGCCTCTTCCACGATCTTCATGATTTCTTCAACACTTTGGAGGGAAAAGGTTGGATTTTCTTTCCTGTAGTACATGGTCTGAGCTGCCTCTGTCAGTTCCCTTGGCAAGTTCTTCAGGAACCATGGATGGCTCTTGATTTCTTTAATTGTGATCCTCTGTAAAAACATGTATGGTTCAGAGAAAAAACCCAAACATTTAATCCATTAAAAATCAGAACCTTTAGCTTTCAGGAATTTTTCCTGCCTAACTAGAAATTCAGTGTGCATGGAGAACAGTGAATAAATGAACGTAATATGGCTCAGAATGATTTGCATGAGCAAATCCTATCTTTATACACCATTAGCGTTCAATTTGGGCTAAGGCGTCCTCTCTCATAGTGCTCAATGGGCACCCACCAGCTTGCCCTGGCAAGAATGCAGGGGTTGAATAGACCCTGCATCATTCATGAGCAGGCTTATTTTCCATATTCACAGAACCATGTATACTCGATTTCCTTTCTGTATTATCTCAACAGAACAGCCATTGTTTCACCTTCCTTTCCTATTTACTTATTTTGGGGTCCATTAGTTTCTCTCATTCTAAGTGTTTGTGGAATACAATTTCAGGTTTCTTGAGACAGCACAGAGTAACTATACACCCAAGTAAACCAGCACCCACCAGCATAATAATAAACTATGACCTCAAACAATTCTATCCTCATGCTACAAGGGTTCTCAGCATGTTCTCCAAATCCCTTGGTTGGACAATTGGCATGCATCAAATTTATTTGTAAGATCCAATCATAAAAGTTGCACTCCAGCTTACTAGCTGAGATTGGACTGGTAACTCTAACAATATGCAATTGCCCTCGGCACACCATATGACACGAAGAAAAACAAAAACATCAACAAGCAAAGAAAGAAGAACCCCTTGTACAGTCTTCCTGGTTTCTGATACAAATCCTAACCAAAAAGAAAAGAGATGAAAAGCTCCCCATGGTACAATATACAACCAGACCCATGTCCCACAACAAGCAATGGAAACCGTGCACATGCCAGCCTGACAACTTTGTTCTGACCAGGATATTAGTAGATTTTCAATGCTATGATGCAAGAAGAAAAAACACTGGAGGGTAGCGTTTCAGACAATGCATGGAAAATTTAAACAGCAACAACAGGGGTGATGAGAAGAAGAAATAGCACCACCAACAACAAGAAGATTATGCAACAGAATTAATGGTAAGTGAGCAGGTAATTCTCTAATAATTTTTATGATTTTATACCGAGTTATATAGGTTTGAACAGACTTGTAGATTAAAATTACCACGTCAAACAGCAACAAATGTAACAGAAAGGAGGCTTATATCAAGATATTCCACCAGAACAGCAATACATATAAAGGAAATCCAAAGAAACTCTATTTTCCTGATATATAGCTAATGATTGATTTAAATTCAATGAAATCACAGCTACCAACGCAAAGTAGTATGATGTATCTTCACAATTTAAGTTGATTGTCAAGTTTAGACAAGGTTTATTCATTACATACCCGGATTGGATTTGCAACAAATATGCGAGAAAGGAGATGTCTGCAATCCTGAGATATGTGGACATAGTCAGGGATCTTGTATTGAACTGCCATAATTCTCTGCAGATAAACAACAAGAAATTTGTAAACAGTAAAAACACAAGAGAATAATTTGAATAGAAGAGAGACACACAAGAGAATGTAATACATTGATTGTTTTCCTGAAATTCTTTGGATCCTCTTGGTCCTCGAATGGATATGCTCCCACCAGCATAACATACAGAGTCACCCCACAAGACCACACGTCTGCCAACTGAACAACAGAAATGAAAATTATAGCAAAAAAGCAAAGTGAGATATAATACATTCATGTCCTCTGCTAAGAAGATCTTCAGAAAAAAATCAGATCTTAAATTTGCATGTCTTAGTTCTTTCCAGTCCACAGAAGAAGTTTACCTACCTTTATTTACTAAAGTACCACATGCAAATGTGTATTGTATAATTGAAGCAACAAGCCAATCAAAAAAGGAAGACGACATAGTTCAAATTGACATAGCAAAACTGGTATGGATATTTTTTTTTCTTGGTCTTCATGGTTTATACTGAAGCTAGCCATTCACAATGGTTGACAACTAAAGCTAAAATGAAACTGAAATAGGATGACAGAGAACAGGAACTGTGATGGAAGTACAACTTCAACCAGAAAACTGAATTACATGTGAGAAAAAAGAGGTGCATGCTACTCTCAAATCATAGGGAACTATAGTTTTGCAGAATGGTTCATAAAGTATTGTCAAGCAAAATCCAGTGCTCTAAATGAAAAGGGTTAGACAAATAAAATCTGTTTTGGGAATTTTATGGCTTTATCACTGAAAGTACATTGTTGGTAATTCTAAAAAATCAAGCCATCTTGTGACAGTTGAAATTTCCTTGAGATGGGTTAGGTTTTCAAGATTTTTCTTCACTTATTCACCTCTACCTGTTAGGATTGAGTTCACATCACACACACACACACACACACACACACAATGTATATATAAAAGAATCGCAGAAAACCATCTAAAGATTAGATCTGCTAGTTTTAACATTTATCTCAATTTCACTTGGTTCACAGTCCACTTGCAGCTGTCAGATTTTGAATCTTTTGATGAACTAACAAACAAATAAGCCATCTGAAACTACTGAGGCTAGAAAGAGAAAGAGCAGCAAACGGATGAAACAAGTTTCGTTCAGAACTGACAGTCAAGTCTCTAAAGCTCAGATCTAAATGTGGAGAGATTCAAACTTACAGCCTGAGGATATGCACTAAACCAGTTATAGAGTTCTCTGTATAACAGCTACTTATTTAACCCGTAACTTCTAATTGGTGATACCAACACGCAAATATTCTGATGATAAAGGATATGAAGTTTCAAAAGCTATATCCATCTAAATCAGATGACCATGAAACTCTTAAATGCTTGAACCTAAAAGGCAATCCTTCATACAAAATTGAACTTCCAGAAAAACATATGAAGAAAAACATGTATGTTAATTTCAAGTTAAATTCCATCCAACACAGATGTATGTTAATTTTTGTTCTTTTAATTCTACGGGCATAACACAAGATGGCAATCCTCCACACAAAAACTGAAAAACCCAAATAAATGGTGTGTGTTATAGGATGTAAATAGCACATAATTAGGAAATAATGTAGAGCCTAATTATAGGAATTCTAATTAGTCTATGTTTCTATATAGGATCCTAATTGTAGGGATCCCAATTAGTCTACTTTCCTATATAGAGTTCCTATCTTGTATATAAAGGATAGATTGATGAATATAAAAGTAAGAGAAAATATTTGTTTTCTACTTCTATGTTTACATGGTATTAGAGCATTGGCTGCTCATATTTGACCTAATACTACAAAATTTGATATATCACATATTTGTGTTTTGTTGTGTCAATCTCTCCCTTGGAGTGACTACTGGGATCTAGAATAGATTCTCTTGTTTTCATTTATTTGTTGAGATTTACAAATAAAATTTTGTAAGTTATGGCTGATAAAAAAGGCAACAATAATATCTGATATAATTCTGGTGATGTCGACAATCATTGAACACAAGCTCAATGATTCCAATCATTTGGATTGGGGTAAGACTATTTATAGACACATTATGGGAGCATGGAAAAGTAAGAAGCAAAACGTTATGTCAAGATCGAGTGCAGAATCAGAATGCAAAGCCATGACACAGTCTGTGTGTGAAATAATATGGATATATCAACTCTTAACTAAAAGTAGGCTTTGAGACTTCAATGCCAGCAAAAAAGTGGCGTGATAACCAAGTTGCTTTTCATATTGCATCTAATCTTGTTTTTCATAAACGAACTAAGCACATTGAAATTGAGTGTCATTTTATCCGTGAGAAAATACAATAAGGTTTGATTTCCACAAGATATGTGAAGATTGGCGAGCAATTGAGGGATATTTTCACGAAAGCTCTAAACAGGGCTCGCGCTAATTATCTTTGTAACAAGCTAGGCATGATATATATTTATGCTCCAACTTGAGGGGGAGTGTTATAGCATGTAAATATCACATAATTAGGAAATAATGTAGAGCCTAATTATAGAGATTCTAATTAGTCTATTTTCCTATATAGGGTAATAATTGCAGGTATCCTAATTAGTCTATTTTCCTGTATAGGATCATAATTGTAGGTATCCTAATTAGTCTATTTTCTTGTATAGGGTCATAATTGTAGGTATCCTAATTAGTCTACTTTCCTATATAGAGTACCTATCTTGTAAATAAAGGATAGATTGATGAATGTAAATGTGAGAAAATATTTGTTTTCTTCTTCTATGTTTACACTTTACAGTGTGCAAATTAGTCCCGTCAAAGTTGCAAAGAAAATAATTTAAGCAACGAAAAAGAAATGCAACTATAATGATCGAAAGCATACCTGAGTATAACATGGTCAAACATTTATTTTAAGAAACAGATAATTGTTAATGAGTCATGCTAGCAAGCAAGCTACCACCAGATGCAAATAAGGAATTTCAGGATAAAATCACCTCCAATTTACTAATCATCATAATCTAACATGGCCTTTGGCACTTAAATCAAAGTAAGAGTCTTGAGAAATATTGAAGTTGTTCAACTAATGATCTCAGATTATTATCAGAACTTGAAAAGGAAAACATATAGACTGAAATTAATCTGAGATTTACCTTGCCATCATATTCTCTCCGAGAGAGAACCTCCGGAGCAATATAAGCAGGAGTACCAACTGTAGATTTGGGTCTTGAATGCAGCAAAGACGACTGCACAAATTAAATTGATAACAATCTAAAAACTACTGAAATAAACCAAGATAAAAACTAAAAGTATCAGCACCTATTTGGTTTTATCAAACAACCTTAGAATAACCAAAATCACAGATTTTCAACCGCGGTGCCGGGCTTCCATCCAACAAGGTATTTTCCAGCTTCAAGTCTCTATGGCATATTTGCTGCGAATCATTAATAACAAAACAAATAATATAAAAAAAAAAGACAAAAAAAAAATCAATCAGCAATCAAAAAGTATAAATAAATCAACTTGCTTTACCATAGAGTGACAGTAACTAACTCCAGAAATAAGCTGTTGGAAAAAGTACCTCGCCTGAAAATAAATAAAATATAAACTTATTCAGCATATTTTGTATTTAAAAACTAATCGCATAAGAAAAACATAAAAAAATATTAAAAACAAAACCTCATCTTCACTGAACCTTCCAGCATTGCAAATTCGCTCGAACAGCTCTCCTCCGGCGGCATACTCCATGATGATAGCAAGATGAGTAGGGGTCAGTACCACCTGCCAAGAAAAATTAAAAAAAAAACCTTCTCAAACAGCATGCAACAAGATAATAAAATAAAATAAAATAGAAATTAAAAGAAATTAACCTCCTTGAACCGAATTATGTTAGGATGGCGAAGCGATCTGTGATTGATGATCTCTCTTGCTACGTTTTCATCAATCTAATCACAAGACGAAGAAACAGATCTAAATTACTCCACCAATACAACACACTACACTTCTACTACACCTCTTCTTCTTCTTTGAAAAAGAGAAAGTTACCTTGCGGCCACGCTCGATGTATTTCATGGCGACAAGTTCTTTGGTTTGCTTGTGCCTCATCAGCCTTGCCACTCCAAAATTACCAGATCCTATGTCTTTCACCAGCTCGTACCTCTCCATTTTCCTTCTCTTTACAAATATAAGAATATAAAAAACAAATATTTACCTGAATCAATTATACCTCTTCCTTCTCCTTCAATTTATTTCAAAAACCAGGACTATATACTGTCGAGGAAGAAAGCGAGAAAGCGGTAGCGTCGGTGATGGCGGCGGTGGTGGGGAAGGGAAGTAAAATCAAAATCAAAATTAATTTGAAAGAAACTGAAATTAAATTTTGATTAAATGAAAAAAAGATATAGAATTATATAGAAAATCTTTTTATACTGTAGCTTTTCTTTTCTTTAATTTATTTATTTTTGTTAAAGAGAGGGAATGTATGAAAGAAATGGAATATCTTTTTCTGTTTCTCACGCGCTGTTTGTTTTTTTTAATGAGAAATGATTCCATGTGTGAGGCCTCACTTTTATTTATTGTGAGCTTTTCTTTCTTATTTTTTTTAATCGATGGTCACAAATCACACTTCTCATGAGATTTTACATGCATAAAAAAAAAATTAATTACCATCATCATTATCATACTTGTTTACTCCGCGTGATTAAATTAATTTTTTTAAAAATATATAAAAATATATCAAGAGTATATAAATAATTAATTCCTACTTTCCTTCCATACTTTCAACATTTATCATATGATAATGCATTTAAAAGGATTTGTTATGAAGTTATGCAAAACTTTATAAATAGTTTAGGGTGTTTGGGCATCTAACTATAGAGCGTGGAGTTCCTGCTCCACGCATATGTTACCTAACTTTATAATATCAATTGTATCAATACAATTATAAACTCTTATAAAACACATCAAAATAACTCAAGAATCTTATCATATTTTCTATTTAATGTGTATTTATGAATTAACAAGTAAATTCATAAAGATTTAATACACCTTCATATCTATTGTTCTTGTAATCTATAAGACTCAAATTATACTATTTACTCAAAGTATATTCATTTATTAACGTACAACCATGAAATTAACACATTAATTAACATTTATGCACCTAACTAGCCAAATTTAACACTCGGAGATACTTTTTTTATATAGTACTTTAATCTATTTGTCTAAAACCCTTTTTACACATGTTATATTATTATATAACGTTAATCATAAACACATTTTTGCTTTGTACAATGACTTTTATCCTTTTTTATCATACATTTGAAGCCAAAACTAATATTTAATTCTCCAAATCATGCACTATAGTTCTTTTATCTAAATATCCTTCTAACATGTGTCCATTCAAGTTTTAAAAGAAAAATGTTACAAGACATTGAATCGCCCAAAAACCATTTCTCATTATTTTCCTAAAATGACCATAACCTTCAAATCATTTGCTCTTGGGGTTTCTCTTTCAACTCTCTTTTAAGTTTCCAACTTAAATCATCTAAAACATATTTTAAATTTACATATCTAATTGATAAAATCTTAGGTTTTTTATATGTATTATACCTAAAACCTTTACCTTAAAAACCTTTATTGTTTATTTTTTTATGAAAAACTCATATGACATGTTTATAATATGATGAATAATACTTTTTAAGTAAGTATTAATACACAAATCAATTTCCTCCTTAAATTACTATTTTGGTTGAACCTTTCTTTTGACAAACTGGAGGTTGCCTTTTTAATTCCTACATCATTTAACCTAGTTTAACATGTTTTCCCAACGCAAAACAATTACTTTACTTATAATAATCAGTCCAAAATTATTCCAAAACATCTTATTAACTCATTGGATGTACCATATAGGTTGATTACAAGGGCTACGACAAAATGACTTGAAGACCTTAACCAATAATTCTTCAATTTTTTTATTCTACCAATAAATTCCCTCTTAAATTATAGGTCGATTGAAAGCTTTTATATGAGCTTGTTAGGGTTCTAACAAACTAAAAATAGACTAGTTTTTATCACAAGATAAGTAGTTTTGGATTTATATGGTTTTTATAAAACTTTGAGGACAAGATAAAGTGTTTCAACCCTTTGATTTTAAGAAAAGTGCTCTCGACTTTTTATAAGAACCCTCTAAAAGCTCTAAGTGTAAACACATGAAAAAATTGGGTGGTATTATACAATTGGATGTCTCTGTTAAGGTTGGTTGGGTTAGCCATTTTCATGGCTTTGTCGGGGCAACTCTAACGTCAATATTACCTGAAACCACATGAACGTGATATAGATGATGCACACCTTTTAATTGAGTCCGATCTTGTTCAATTTAGTGGTATATATGTCCACATTAATTCTTTCAAAGATGTTGTCTTGATCAATCTAAAATATGAGAATTGAGTGATAACTAATTAAGGACAAAATGTTAGAGAATTCTATGGAAGAATTGGGATGTAAACGTCTAATTTCATGGAGATATGGTTGTAGAATGGGTGTTCTTCTTCCATTTGTAAAAGCTTTCATGCCAATTAAAGGCATAGAACTCCACAATAAGCTCCTGAAAGGTATCAACTTGATCATCAATTTTAACTAGAAAAGGAAGAAATTTGGTGGACGATGTGTCATTCATATTGAGTCATTAATATCAATGACACATCATCTACTAAAACCCTTGAAAATTAGGGCTCTTAATTAAAAACAAATCCAGAAATAATTCTCAATCCCTTTTCTTATAATTGTAGCACATGCACCCTTAATTTACTTAAGATCCCTTTAATCCTTGCAATTTCACCCTTATAAATTTTGATTTGAGACCGTTAAATTCAATGCTTTAATTTTGATACTTGGTTACTAATTTATGCAATCTGACATTTAATTGACCATTAAATTTTATTTTCTTTAATTTTTTCCTAATTTACTCAATTTCATCCTCTAAAATCTTGCTCTTTTTACGATATGGTCTTTACTTTTGATTTTCTTTAACCAAACCCCTAATTGGCTATAAAACTTTAAATTTCTCATGATAAAGCCACTTACTCCACCTAATTAGCTTTTAAAGAATCATTTTTTTCCTTGAAAATCTCAATCTTCTGAATTAAGTCCAAATTAAGAATTCAACATATCTAAACTAGTTTCATCCATTATAAGTTTTTTTTTTTTAATCAACGTCGATTTTTTCATTCAAATGTGATAATAGCTTAACTTTTTTACATAAGACATTTACAGAGTCCATAAAAGTTATCATCATTGCTACTAGAAAAAAAAATAGATTGTAATTGACTAGGTTAAACCATAAGTAGATCAACTTAAAGTTTATTTGTTTTTGCATTTTTTTTTAAATAATTTTTTTATTTGCTTCAAATTAATTTTTTTTTTTGTGTTTTCAAGTTATTTTGATATGCTAATGTCAATTTTTTTTTAAATATTATTTTCTTATGTATTTCTGAATGAATAATTTGAAAAACAACTATTACCACACTTTTAAGCACCTCCTTAATATTTTTTTACCTATTTAAATCAAAATTATTAAATTTAGCTTGACTCATGGCTTGGTTTAAGACCCAGGTCACGAGCTAAAATAGATTAACTTGGATTAATTCAAAACAATATTTTATAAAAAATATTTTTTTAAAATCTAAATATATCATTTTATTCTTTTAAAAAAAAGTAAAATTAAATTTTGATTGGATAAACTAGATCACAAATTAACTTATGATTAAATTTTAGTCAACTCCCAACCGAAATAAATTTAATTTGAAATTATAAGTAGTCCATCAAAATATAAGTTTAGATTTAATAGAAAAAAAAAACAATTCAACTTTGAATCATGGCTGCTCATCACCCTTCAACCGGTCAACTTTTATAACTATCAATAAAATAAAATCCTTACGAATTAAGAAGTCACGAATCCGAGAACCCTCCTTGCATTACACTACAACACTGTTTCCTCACTCTCTTATATAATGGAAAAAAATCAGACCAACCCGAGAGAATTCATCCGTCCTTGAGAAAAATATTCTGAAATAAAAAGAGAGATATTTGCTTTGATTCGATTGACTGAATCTTCACCGTCAGATCCTTCCGTCACCGGCGACCGTCATGTCCTCCACCATTACTGCCATTCGATCTCTTCCTCTCATCGCCTTCTTTTCCTTCCTTCTCTCTCGCGCTCTCGCCTTCGATGCAGATCACAGGGTAACTGAATTTTTGATTACTCAAACCCTATTTGTTTAGTTCTGACTCGGGTGCACTCACAGATAATGACTCGCTCTTTAGGTTTTATGTTTTTAGTTCACGAATTTGTCTCAGATCTGCTAGGTCTGCATCATTTTTATTTGTTTAGATTGATGAATTATTGGGAAGTTGGATCTGATTATGACTGGATCTTTTTGAATTACATTATAGGGAATTCGTTGGCTTAATTTTAATTAGGAAACACTCTTTATATTTTTTTTAACAAAAACACTTCTTGAATGTTTCCAAGCTATGGTGCATCCTGTTTGGTTGTTTGATCAAGTCTCAATTTTGCAAATGACAGTTTATACACGCGTTGTGAAAGGTATTTTGTGTGTTTTATTTGTTGGTTGGCAAGATTTGATGCGGAAACTCTCTTTGCTGGTTCAATGCGCCTTGTTTAATGGATAGGATGAACTCAATCAGGAGCACTTGAAGCTGAATTTCTTAAGGAAAGAATTCGGGAATAACTTAGTGTGATGATATTTACATCTTTTAGTTGCTTTAAACTTGATTATATATATATATATATGTTTGTTTGTGAGGAATGGGAGAATTTGATTATGGCGTGATTTTTGATGATGAGAGCTAGGAAGAGTGACCAATTATCTAGAGTGGGAGACAGATTCCATTTTTGAGAGTAAAGGGATGTTTCTTGTCTTGATATCTTAACAGTAAGATGTGCTTCCTGTCTTTGTATGAGCTAACTAGCTTGGATCTTTTCTCTTGTTATTGTCCTGATGGTTTTATCTGATCAAATGTGTTCTTCAACCAATCACTTGGCATGCTTTTAATTTATTCTCCAGTGACATTTTTTTTTGAATTACATCTGCAGTATGGACAAGATGAAGCAGTTAAACTATGGGTAAACAAAGTGGGTCCTTATAACAATCCACAAGAGACATACAACTATTACAGCCTTCCATTTTGCCATCCATCTGGCAATGATGGGACACACAAATGGGGTGGGCTTGGTGAGGTCCTTGGTGGAAACGAGCTTATTGATAGCCAGATTGACTTAAAGTTTCAGAGTACGTAAATTCTTTTCTTGTGCATTAACTTTTCTGGTGGAATCTGACCACGTGTTTTTTTGTTGCATTTAATTTGATGTCCTTTGCTTTTCATATTTTTGTGTTTAACAGAGGATGTGAACAGAGGTGTTATTTGTCAGCTTGAACTTGACGAAGCAAAGGTCAAACAATTCAAGGATGCAATTGAGAACAGTTATTGGTTTGAATTCTTCATTGGTATGTTTTGAGCTGTATTCTTAGATGTGTTGCCTGTGTGGATGAAAGTGTTGTGGTGCATATGTCTATTAGATATCAGTTTGTTCAGGTTTCTGTTTATTTAATGGGCAAAACTCCTCAATTCTGTTTGCGCTGCCTTCCCTCTGTTTCCCTCTATCATGCAGCATGGGAGTGTGCACATTGTTTTTTATTTTATTTGGAGGTTTACATGATCTTTTAAATTATTTCTTGGAACTAAGTTTCCTTTGTATACTGGGATGCTCATTGTTTACTTTTCTGGCCTTTTGTCTCTGGTTTGTGATCTTTGGGATTCTGATTGCAAGTTCAGATGATCTGCCATTATGGGGTATGTATTCAATGAACTTACAATCTCATACTTTTCTCTCAAATTGACTGGATAATTTATTCTTGAATACATTCTTATTTATATTTTAGGTTTTGTGGGTGAGTTGCGTCCTGATAAGAATAGTGATAATAGCAAGCATGTCCTTTACACGCATAAGAGCATCACTATCAAATATAATAAAGATCAGGTTTGTGGTTCCTTAACTTCCATATGACTTTCTATCATTATCATCGTCATCGTCATCGTCATCGTCATCGTCATCATTATTATTAATATATCAATGCTAAAAGCATCTTTGCTTGTAGATTATCCATGTAAATCTCACACAAGAGAATCCAAAGCCACTTGAAGCTGGGACAGTGTTGGAGATGACATATTCTGTCAAATGGTCTTTGACTAATGTCAGTTTTGCACGTCGCTTTGATGTTTACTTGGACTACCCCTTCTTTGAGCATCAGGTTACACTGATTGAATATTGTGCTTCTCACTGTTTGCTATCTTGATTTACATTGTTTCATTAGTACTACAAAAACTTTTTGATTATTGGTTGGATTATTGACCATTTTATTGCGTGATTTGTCTATATGTTTATTTTTACTTATTTAGTTATAAATGCATTTGAAAGTGCAGATCCATTGGTTTTCCATCTTCAATTCATTCATGATGGTTATCTTTCTCACCGGTTTAGTGTCAATGATTTTGATGCGGACACTTAGAAATGACTATGCAAAATATGCTCGGGATGATGATGATCTGGTGGAATCTTTGGTATACTTCTCCTGATTCTTGTTATTGTTTAATTGATGGGTTTATTGTGAATAATTTATTATCTTTGATGTTTTTATAGAGAATTCTAAGTAGATTCTGACTGATCCCTTTACTCTCTTTGTTATTTATCAATATATTGTCGATTGTCTCAGGAAAGGGATGTTAGTGAGGAGACTGGCTGGAAACTTGTTCATGGGGATGTTTTCCGGCCACCTCGCAGTATGGTTCTTCTCTCAGCTGTTGTTGGGACAGGTGCTCAGCTAGCAATGCTTGTGCTTCTTGTCATCTTGATGGCAATTGTTGGAACGTTGTATGTCGGGTATGTTGAGATATTACCCCATGTTATACAATTTATCATATTTATACGCTTTATAATTATCATCAGCAGGTAAACTTAATATTTGACCTTACAATTCATTGTAGCTATCATTTTTCTGTATCATAGTGCTGGTGCATGCTTGTGGTTTTAATTCCCTTGAAGGTCGTTATCTTGAGCTTTTTTTCTTGTTATACTCTGCACATTCTTCTTCAAAATGGTCTCCATTTAAGATTAGTACTTAAGTCATCCTGCATTCTACATGTTATATGATTGTCAAATATCTGTTGACGTCAAATAGTGCCTTTATTTATTCCATATATGGAGTCAAATAGTGCCTTTACTTATTCCATATATGGAATCAAAGTGCCCTAGGTTTATCTACTTAGGACATCTACAGTGTCCAATCTTGACTCGCTAGCTAGAACATCTATTTTCTGTTTAATTCAAACAACCCTCTCCTTTGCCTTAAATCTCTTTTTCTCATTGAACAAGCCACTGAACCATAACAAACATAAATATGCAAGGGGCATGCATCTCTTTGCAGGTAACATCTACCCAACTTATCCTCAACAGGTAGCATACCTGTACCCCCCATTTCTACTTTATTCAACCACCACCAACTTGTCATCCCGAAACGATGATGCACTTGACTAAGGTTTATCAGCAGGGAGATCTGAGGGAAGGGTTTATTGTGGAGATGGAGGATGCCTTTGACAGTGCTCTTTTCAATGATCAATTGCAAAATAGTGGCGCCTAAAGTTGTATAAGATGGATCCATGGCCATAACTGATATTTCTGCCACCTCTGATGTTGACATTGCCTTCAGACATCAGGGCGCCAGTGAGTTAGGGAATATGGATTTGGTGCAGTTGGTGTTGTGAGAATGGTGCTCTTCAATTAGGATAAAATGAATTACTGACTGGATTGACATTTGAGATTTTTCTGGCAAGGATTTTGGATGAGTTGCTACTTTGGATTCTTGGAATACTTTGGTTGCATGCTTGGGTTAGGTTTGATATACATTTACAGATAGACATAGAATGATATTCATTTGGTTAATGTCATTTCAGGCTATGCTTTTTTACTGGTTGGAATTAATGCCGTGTTGGGGATTTTGTCATTGGACAATAAATTTAGTTTTACTGTGAGTCCTCATCTTTCATTGCATGTCTGTTGCTGAAATTGAGAAGCGTGGAGTTCTCATCTTTTTAAGCCTTTCAAATCTAACTTCATTCCTTTTTTATAATGAATCATGTATATTGGTTTTGTTATGAATGCTTGCATCTTTGAATCATTGTATCACATACTGATGGTTATGTTGAATACATTTGGATTTGCTTGGCTGCTGAAAATGCTGAAGAAGTGGAGAAGGGGCAGGAGATGGAAGACGTTATTGGAATGGTTTTTAATTAGAATATTGATTTGATCTTTGTCTATTGATCTGAGGATATTGTTAACATCATCCTCTTAAAATTGGTCTTTTGTTGGATACTGAATGTCTTGAAACTAAGTGATGTAAACTGTAAAAAGTAGGGGGTAGTCTTATTGTATTTTTTGTTCTTCCCTCTGAGTCATTGCTTGTGGTAATATTTGATGGTATTTATGTGTTGCAGGAGAGGAGCAATTGTCACGACTTTCATAGTGTGTTATGCTCTCACGTCATTTATTGCTGGTTATGTGAGTGGAGGGATGTATTCCCGCCATGGAGGTATGCATCTTTGTCCACTAGTCAGCTGATTTTTCTGTTTTCTTTCTTCCTTTATCATTTGCTTATGACTCTATTTTGGTTGCCAGGTAAAAGTTGGATCAAGTCGATGATTCTCACTGCCTGTCTATTTCCATTTATGTGCTTTGGGATTGGGTTCATCCTGAACACAATTGCCATATTTTATGGGTCTTTAGCTGCAATTCCCTTTGGCACCATGGTGGTGGTTTTTGTAATATGGGCTTTCATTTCCTTCCCTCTGGCCCTTCTTGGCACTGTTGTTGGAAGAAATTGGAGTGGTGCTCCAAATAATCCATGTCGCGTGAAAACCATTCCCCGTCCAATTCCTGAGAAGAAATGGTACCTCACACCATCTGTGGTCTCGATGATGGGAGGACTTTTGCCCTTTGGCAGCATATTCATTGAGATGTACTTTGTCTTCACATCCTTCTGGAATTACAAGGTGAACATTTCTGTTTTATTTTATTGGAACAATTAAAAATATCTCAATCCTGTGTATAATGATTGTTTCTTGATATCCTTGATTTTCACTGTGTTTTTGCATGGAGCAAATTTCGTGTATAAGTTTAAGGCCTAGAACTTCATCTAATATTAGTTTATGATGGTAGTTTGTTACATTGCCATACTTCAAGCAAATTTAATTCTATAAAAACCTTGTTGCTTAATAACCTATTTGGAGTTCTATTTCACAAGGGCATGGACATGCTTTTCGATGTCTGGCCAAATCTTTAAAATGAATGAAGAAAACATCAAAATAATTCTTTTCCTGCTCGGAAAAAGCATGTTGCAAATATATTATACACTAACCATTCTGTTTTCAAATCCAATTTAAACTCGAGTGACTGTTTTCTTGGGTACCCTATCCTTGTATTTTTACTGATTGGTATGCTCAGATAGGTTTTATGTACTTAAAAAACATTTCTGATCACTCGAATGTCTTTTCTTTATGGATAACAAATGCATAATACAGGTTATGCAATGTATCTGCTTGATGCTGCACTAACCTTGCTGCTGTTACTGGTTGACAGGTGTACTATGTATACGGCTTTATGCTGCTCGTTTTCCTGATTCTCATGATTGTAACAGTTTGTGTGACAATAGTGGGGACATATTTCTTGCTTAATGCTGAGAACTATCACTGGCAGTGGACTTCATTCTTCTCTGCTGCCTCAACAGCTGTTTATGTGTACGTGTACTCAATATACTACTACTACGTGAAGACTAAGATGTCAGGCTTCTTCCAGACCAGCTTCTATTTTGGATACACTTTGATGTTCTGTCTTGGATTAGGAATTCTCTGTGGTGAGTTTGATAATTTTGCTGTTTATAATACATAATACTGCAATCACTATTGCCTTAGTGCTGACTTATTTTGATGTCTATTCTCATTAAAATTTCCCCCCTCTTTTCTCACGGGAAACAGATTATACTTGTTGATAGTTTTGTCCTGTAGTAATTCGTGACGAGCCCCTCCGATACATTAAGTATAGTAGAGAGCAAATTCGGGTAGTAATTCGATGCAAATCGAGACTTAATTGGCCAGGACCCGGGAGCAAGGATGCCCTTTCTTCTCTCGTAATGATTTTTATGCTGTTTGTATTTGCATGTGCAGGAGCTGTTGGTTATCTAGGCTCCAATTTGTTTGTGAGGAGGATCTATAAGAACATCAAATGCGACTAGAAGAACTTCACCGCAGAAATTCAGACCTGATTGTGCTTTCCTCAGAGCATGTTCTTATATTGTTTGAGACAATAATTTTTTAGATGAAGCCTCCGTTCATGTATGTTGACTTAACAAAGCAACAGATGATGAAACAGGGTTTCTGGATGGGGGATAAATTTATTCTTTCTCTGGACCAAAGGGAAGCCCTGAGATATTTTTTTTTGGTTTTCTTCCCCTGCTGTAAGTGATATAGTCTAAATTTAGAATTCAGAGATTGTTTTGTAATCTGTTAAGTTAGAAAAAAATACATCGACCGCCTGTCATTTTGTTATACGTTTTGTTATGGAAGTAGGTTGCCTATTATCTTTCCTTTTCCTTTTTTTTTTTTTGTTGAATTTGTTTTTATTGTTCACTGATCTTGGGAAGAATGGTCATGTTTAGGGTTCAGGAAAATGCATTTTGCTGCTGTTTCTGCCAAAACTCTATATGCTATTTGCTGCTGTTTCTGCCAGGTATTTGTCGGTGAACATTCTTGTAACTTCTGTATTCGACTTGTGAAGCAAAATCTTGGCCTTGAATGCACAGCCGTACATGTCAACATTAAAAGCAATATCTTACCTTACATTTATTATCCTCTTGAAGCCCTCCTATTTTGAACTCTGCTCTGCCTGTCTTGCTGAATTCCTTGGCATCAAGGGCCAAGCCAGAGCAATTTTGTGTGTATTTAATGTTGTTTTTGAAAATATATATATTTTTTAGAAATGCAAGTTTTTTAAAATATTTTTGACGATAAAAACACTAAAAATATTTAATTTAAAACAAAATAAAAATAAAAATCTTTATTTTTTTTTAAATGCTTTTGAAGCGTGCCAAGTTGATGTGTGGAAACATGTGGTGTGGTTTTAGACCCGTGTGCCATCCAATTTGTGGTGTGTGGAACAAAAGGGTTTGGAAAAGTTGAAGATGACTAGACCAATTGGTGTTCACATCCATTTATGTGGCGTTCGTAGCATGATACGTGGCTGGGCTCAGCGACGTGGGGGTTTGGAGGGCGAACGATGAGACTCAAAATATCCCAACCGTTAATTTCGAAGGGATGGTGCGGTGCATTTTCATTATTGTGTTTTGAAATCAGTATTTAGAAAATTTACTAGTGTTTTGTCACCGTGTAATTTTATTTTTGCTTTTCCAAAATGTTTTTTTTTATAAAAAGAATTTAATTATAAATTAAAAACTTCTGTGTGCATTTAATTAAATAAATCAAGAATTTTGTGTTAATAAATAAATAAAAAATTATCATGATAATCAAAGATGAAACTAGAAAAAAATAAGAGATAAAATGTAGATTAAAATATTTGATCTCGCAATACTTAAAATTTAACTGGTTGTGTTTAATTTTTTTGTTTGTTAACATTATTTTTTATTTAATTAAACAATCATAAAATTGACATGAAATTAATTGAATATAATCAAAGGGAAAAACTGCTAGTTTTATATTAAAAAGTACTACCATTTTATGTGAAAACCAATTAAAAAACAAAGAATATATTGAAAACTTGAGTGATATATGTGGTTGTAGATATATGATCTTGAAACATGAGTAATAAACTCGATTGAATTTA
The DNA here is from genome assembly GCA_027405865.1 of Salix purpurea. NCBI lineage: Eukaryota > Viridiplantae > Streptophyta > Magnoliopsida > Malpighiales > Salicaceae > Salix > Salix purpurea. Next base: position 1,755,957 of record CM050328.1, on the reverse strand, counting down.
ATATTGGAACCAATAATTTATTAATAAACAACAATAAATAAAAATATATAGGAAAGTAATTTAACAAAATTAAAGAGGAAAAAAACTTAAGGTTGCACATAAAGAATGCCTCCTAAATCTTTTTTTTGTTTGAAAATCTATTCGTAAACTAAGTAAAAACTAATTTATATTTTATTAAAAAAATAATCATAAAAGTGCCCAGCTTCTTTTAAATACAAGGTGTAAAAATCAAGAGGCCAAATGCTTATGATTTGAAAAGTATGATGGCCAAAAAGAACTTTTCATGCTATTTTTTGAGCCACCATATATTTTCTTTATTTTTTTTTACTTCAACCATTTTCTTTTAATTTTATCATTCAATAAATTTGAACTAGTTGGTTTTTAATTTGACCCCAAAAAATAAAATTAATTAAAAAATGCGATAGCAAAAAAAAAAGGGGGTAAGAAAATGCCAAAATCTGTCATGGGGATTGTGCCAGCCACAGTATTGCTGAATGGTGAACCTCTGTGTGTGTGTGTGTTGATAATAGAAAGATAACGCCAGCCACAAAAGGTTGCCATTTGGCAGATAGGATTGACTTCTCCTATTATTAACCACACCATTCCCACAAACCTACCATTTATCATTCTAACACTAGCCTCAGTCTAGCCTCCCACGCTCAGATAGAGAGAGAATGGCCACCGCAGCAGCCCTCTCCAGCGCCATGGTCAGCACCTCCTTTACTCGCCGGATGCCGGTGACCAGCCTCCGGGCTCTTCCCAACGTGAGGGAGGCTCTTTTTGGCTTAAAAACCAGCCGGGGAGGACGTGTTAAAGCAATGGCAGCGCACACGGTGAAGCTCATCACTCCCGATGGCGAGAAGGAGTTTACGTGCCCCGATGACATCTACATCCTTGACCATGCTGAGGAGGCAGAAGAAATCGACCTCCCGTACTCGTGCAGGGCCGGCTCATGCTCCTCCTGTCTCGGCAAGATTGTGAAAGGGACGGTGGACCAGTCCGATGCTAGCTTCCTCGATGATGACCAGATTGAGGCGGGCTGGGTTCTCACCTGTGTTGCTTATCCGACGTCCGATGTTGTCATTGAGACCCACAAGGAGGAGGAGTTCAGTTCTTAACTAAGATCTCTTGATTCTGTCTGTGTCGTCGGTCGTCTTCCCGCCACCGGGAGGGGGGTTTCCGATGATTGTTGTCTTTGCTATTACTGAGTATGTAATTCAATTTGTCCCAAGTTTTTCTTTTTTTTCATTTGTAGTCTCAAATGAATCTGTTGTTACTTAATAAATCTTAGTATATGGGATTGTTCCTCAGCCCAGCATGAATGGATCTCTCTCTCTCACACACTCAAACTCTCATGTAAACGCAAGATATTGCAACTGTTTTTGAAACATTTCCAACCACATGAATGCAATCCAAACACAGTATAAGTGACTCTTAGCACTGTCTTTTAGAGGCTCTTTTTTTGTTTTAAATATTTTGTATTTTTGTTTTAAATTATCTTTTTTTGTATTTTACAATTATTTTAATGGGCTCTGAAAAATAATTTTTAAAAAATAATTTTAATATAATTCTAAATTTAAAATATTTTAAAAATTAATCTAAACCACATTATGTTTTAGCGTTATTTGACATTCCATGTATTATTGTTTTCTTATATTAGATTTTAAAATATATATATATTTTTTAAAAAAAAATTATTGTTGTTTTTTAATCTAAATTGATTTTTATATATTTTTAAATTACTTGATATTAAAAATATATTTAAAAATAAATACTATTTTAAAATAGTTTTAAATAAATAGCTGGGCTAAGATCTTCTATATGCCACAAATAAAAGTAAGGGATGGCAAGAGCCACGTCCCGAGAGAATCACAGTTGCAACTTGCAACCTGCAACCACATCTATAAACTAAAAGAATAAGTATTATTTGCCACTAATAATGCAATTTTTTTTATAAAAAAAAAAGTTCCTTTTTTTCTTCTCCATGTTTTTGTGCATGAGAAGTGTGGAGGAAAGTTTTGACGATGAATTAGATATCAGCTTTATAAAATTGAATTTAGAATTATAATTAAAAAATTAAAAGATTAAAGATTAGATAAATAAAAAAAAGAACAAAAGGCATGGAAATTTTCAATCTAGGCTTTGAAGTCTCAATTTACACATATTTGGTCTTAAAGTTTAGATAAATAGTAGATGTTTAGGCCTAGATATCTGACTTTTTTTTATTTTTATATTACTCTTCAAATTTTTTAATTTATTTTTTAAAAGTATTGGATAAAATTTACTATAGTTTTCAGATAATCCTATAGATTTTTAAAGTAATTGAGCGGATTGTTATACATAGACCTAATATAAGAAATTCAATAAATATTCAATAAAAATCTAAAATAAATATTTTTTCTCATGCGTGTTTATATTTCATGAATGAAACCAGCTTCAAATTCCGAAAGATTTTTATTAAAAAACAATATTATTTCTTTAATTTTTTTTATCAAAATAATAAAGGGAGTTTCGATTAAAGTGATAAAATAAAAAGAAATACCTCGAACTTATATTAAAATAACAAAACTATTACTACTAATTAAAAAAATATGTTTACGTAAAAAAACAAACTTGTTAGTGACTGGATAAAAACTCCTCAATGTTTTGGCAGTCCAAGGAATCGTTTGTCAGCCTCGTAGACGAGTATAAACATAATTTTGGATGATCAAGCTTCCATCGACAAAGCTGTCTAAAAACAATCAATTCCTTCGAAATAATTCTAACAGAGTCTCTGGTCTTGATTCCTCTTCTTCATCGTCCTCATCAGTAAACGGTGGAGGCTGCATTGTAGTATCATTCAAGTACTCTACTATCCGCAAAGAAAGTTGGTGATGATCCTGGTGTGGATTCAAGGTCTCACCATCTTCTTCTGCCTCTTCTTGTTCATGAGGTGGGGCTACAGCCACCTCATTTACAGAACCTAAGGAAGACGACCGCGATAGAGACCCGGACGCCACTGTGATTTCATCCTGCTCGTCGATTGTTGTATCCAGTGAACACACCGATCTCGTAGCAACGGAGAGTGTGGCCGAGTCGCGTTTAGACCTCTCCTTCACCCTCTTGCACCAGCTGTGTAGAGAATCTCTAACACTCTCAGAAACCAGTGCCTTCTTGAACCGTGATCCCATCTGAATGGTGAAAAAGCTCGATGAACCCTCTTTTGAATGGAATGTTATAAGGGTTTCTTGACATATCTGACATTGAAAAGGAAATGGACAAACCTGCGTAATAATGACATTCAGAGGCACTGTGCTGTAGCTACACCAGAACTGAACTAGAACCCTGCATTTTTTACAAATATAAGATGATCAACAGGCAACGGTAGGAATTCTCGAAAGCAATTCGACAATGCCAGCAACCTGTTTTTTTACTACTAACACGCTCAAAATCTGCAATGCAGGTTCAAAATTAGGAAGGGAACATACCCAGAAGCTAGCCGGACAATTATCATGAAATGGTTTTTCATGAAGCACGATCTTTGCTGGAATCCCCACTGAACACAAAGAAATTAGAAAACTCATAATTAAGAACAGAGAATTTGAGAGTTCATTCTCCTCATAGAAGAAAAAAACGACCTAATGGCTTTTGCTTTTCAAAGCCGGGAGCTATTTTATAAATGAACAGCTAGAGATTTTTGGCATGTAACAAGGCTGTCAACTTATCCACGAGTTCCTTTTCAGAAGTTGCACAAGCTGTACCATGTTTCAAGAACCGGTTTCTCTCTAACATCTAAAGCCTTAGTTACAACGCGAACCATCCCGAATCTCATGAACATACAGACAATAGTTTTTCTAACCCCTTGACACTAGAAATACAGAAACCACAGAGAGAAAGAGAAAAGGGCTCAAACCTACCAAGGACCAGATAAAGGTTGCCATCTCGAAAGCATTCTGCATGCAGGGCAAGAAAGCAAATGAGAAGAACTGTGTGAAACACAGAGAGATCAATGTAACTGGCACAGTATATAAATCAATATCATCACCTGAAACATGATAAATTGTATCAACCTCAACAATATCTCCGGTTTACCAAACCAAAAAAGACCATCTCGAGGCTCTACTTGAGTCCCAATGGATGGACCTGTTTGTTCCCCTATCTCAAGTGCTAACGTCGAGACAACATGATGAAGTTTTGTTCCAACCAGCATCACAATCTTTGATATGTGAAACATATACGTTAGAAAAATATCGTGCAGCAACCGTTACTATTTGGATGAAGTGACAGAAAGAATAGGTATGCTTACAATAGCAGGAACGAAGGAAAGCCAAAAGTAAATATTTAAACCTGGAACATTTAAAGAATTTAGCCTTTCAGAAAGAAAATGGTAGCATCTAACATATACCAAAGAGATATCCTTTTTACATGCTAGAAAAAGAAATGACAAGTTACCATGGATATTGATGAAGATACAAATTATAGCATATCCCCAAAGTGGCCAGCTACAAAGTTAGGAAAATGATTCAGTTCAACTCATTATACTGCTTCTTCACTTAGGGAAATTTTACATTTACATCCTTCAATATAACAATGTTCATTTCCTTGGAATCTTTGCATTCATTAAGCATCATCTTCTAGCTCCAAAACATGGTAAAATTAATTGTTACTGTTCTATAATAATTATATCACAGAATGAGGATTTTTTTTTTCTGGCATCCAACCAATGTAATAGCAAGTAATCTCATAATTAAGTACATGTTTGCACTTGTGCAACTTCAATCATCCAAATGAAATACTTAACCTTCCTCGATGAAATTAGGAACCAGATCCATTTTGAAGTCTTATCCTGTCACATCAAGATGTTCCAGATGGTAAAATGCACGCATAAATCCTTTATTTTGGCCTACTCAAGGAAGACAAAGGTGGTTTTCCCCATAATTTCTCAAAAGCCCCCATCCCCATTTTATTAGGCCTGTTTCTTTCTTTTGTATATGAAAGTTGACAGGCACCGCCTGGCCCGTATGAGTTTTTCTTAAAGATAGAAATTGTTTCTTATTTTTCACCTGTCTCTTCACCAGACAAGGCTGAACTATGTCTGACTGAATTTAATCTGTAGGGACACAGCAGGTATGCGATCCAAAATGGAAAATGACTGCAAAGAGCTAGTAGTTTTCCTGATCAGGAAATTGGTGGAATAATTAAGATTCATTCAAATGAGTACATACCTGATCCCCAAGATGCCTTGAAATTCGTCTTCCATACTGCGGACCATGTATTTATGGAAGTTATAAGAAGTTGGCAGTCTGTGCTTCTGCAGAGTTGAAAACATGATAGCAACATCACTTCAGCAACGAAGTTAATGAAATCAACAAAAGGAGGATAAGTACATGACCAAAGAGCTAATCAACATAATGATCTGGCTGTTTTCATATCCTAAATGAATAAAGATCTACCAGTTAACAATGATTTTTTTTTAAACAAGGCTTCACAAATAGAATAATATTGAACTGCTAGCACGGTAGAGTTTGCATTCCCGAAACTAAACTTGATGATTTTTATCTACAAAAAAAATCCAGTTCAACTGTAATCTGTTGAAAATCTTCCATATTCTTTGGATGTGATTCTGGATCATGTTTTTCTCATACTATTTCTTCATGAAACAAGAGTATATTTAATTTTCAAATATTAAACAGCCGGGTGCCACCAGTCTGTCAAAATAGAATCAAATTTAAGTTGCTAGTTCCGGATAAAGTGCATGGAGTACATACACCGAAGATTCCTTCATGAGGATCAGATTTTACAAAGAGAAATCACAAGATCAACTTGGAAATGGTAAAAGTTAGAATATGTATGGTAACTACGATGGAAAGAGCCAAATAGAGACAACAGATATTCAAGTAAGACATCAAGAAAAAATAGACACGCACAGTGATGAAACCCAATCGTAGTGCCAAGTAATCTGATTTCTTTATAGAGCTCGTAAATTGTCGAAAGAAGCAAAGCTGCACAAGTACACCATTTTCATAAGAAAAACACAATCAGAATTCCTCCCAGATGAGGCATGCAATAAAGAAGAGCACAGTGAGAAAAAACATGAAGGAAAACAAAATAATATAGCAGGAAAGACAACAAAGAAATACTAAAGGTTCAACCCTGTTCTACAAAAATCAAAATTGATCGTCATCCAGAGTAGGTGAGTGGAAGATACACCTGTCTTCTTGTGCGCTGTTTCTTTGGAAATGGTATGGACATTAGACATCATATCTTCATTAAGTGTTATAATACCGATTTCGACAAAAAGTCTTGGAATCATTTGATTGCTAGACAACCAAAATGATGAGAAGAATATCTGAAGCATTGATCTAGTAAGCTTACACAAAAATGTCGGGCAGTATTAATTGTGAGAGATTGGTGTAGGCAACATTTTCCCATCAGATATTGATTCAAAAGACTGCTCGAGTGCATAATACAAGTCCTAGATATGGAGAATGTGATTGGGGGGGGGGGGGGGGGGGGGGGTGGGGGGGGGGGGGGGGGGGGGGTGCAATGAAATCAACAGTGTAAAGAGTAGCCAATTGTTTGAGATGAGCTATATTCTGCTGATTATTTTGTTGGTACTTGATTGGTATTGAGTTGGCTAATTCCTGAAATAACATTTGCTAAGTTGGAGTCAAAAGTGTCATCATAGATTATAGTAAATGATAGATGTCACCAATATATGCACCAAAAACAAGGAAAAACATCACAACTTTACAAAGAGTCATCATAGACATAGAAAGCAAGGAAATTACCATCCAAATGAGAACTCGACTCCTGCTCCATGGATGAGATGTGTGGTGGAATACAAAGGTGGATTGCCGCCTCATCACCTTGTTTTTCTTTGCTATATACAATAATAGTGAGAGAGAGATAACACGGTGAGATTTTGGATGCCACATAATAACAACTGTATAAATATATTATCAAAGTGAAATTTTTATAATTGTATACAAAAAGCAAAGGTTCTGCAGCAAGTAGTCTACACACACTTCCAGCAGCCTTTAAAACAAAACACAGACCATTTTGTATAATAGGATGATTTCTTGTGTTGACTGACAAAGGATTGATATCTTAAAATTGAAAGGAGCTTTCATAGATAAGACTAAAACAGGATGTAGCATTCCTACATTAATGTCTATGTTTGGTCCATGATATACGCACAATCCAACTCTTGTTATTAAACTCAGTCCTTTTTTTCCAATTTATATAAGAACACAAGACCGTAATGTGCTACTAACTTAACTATTGATGTGCAAGAAGCCATTTACAAGAAAGCTTGCGAGGCTTTCTTCTTTGCCTCTAAATGCAATCAATGGTGCCAGAATGTACACCTATTTGTCCATCTATTCTGAACTTGAGCTCTCTGAAGGTCGTCACCTCAAGTAAATTGTCAAATCTGATCACCATAATGTTAATATTCCTGTGATATAAGGAGATTAGCTGACATGGTAAAATGTGGATCGATTTCCCTTTGAACAGAAGATTAGTTGTGTGCTGCTGTTGTATCTCATGGTCTCAAACTAGAATCCATTTCTGTTGGAAAGTCAAATCTATCATATCCTTTGTATTATTAGTAAATATTTGTTTTCCTTATATACTCCTTGATTATAGTTAACATTCATAAACATAGCTGAATTGTATCAGTGATAGCTTAATTACAATGAATAGACAAAGTTAGTTGGCTGTATATATTTACATCCAGACAACAATGAAATGCATTAAGCAAATTCTTCTCTGTTCATCTTTTCTTAATTCTTCTATGTTCATCCTTTTCTATTTCCACAATCAATTAGCCTGATGCCAATATCCTTGTCACATAGGCATAGGCATAAAAAGATTAGATTTGGCGGAGTAGAAAGCGGATGATCAATTAACTTTAAATTAGAAATGTGGATACACATAATGCATCAGATGGCCTCATAACTGAAATCCACTAGTTTTGTATGGTGCCTACTAGAAGAAAACAGGGGAAGTGTGTTTCAAACTGCTATCCATCATTAAACAGATGAAAAAGGGCACGACAGGAGAAGTTTTCATGGTGTAAGATGTAACCAGGAGCCTTCATTAAACTAGCTATTCAATTTGCTTACCTTGTAAATTCTCATCAGCAACTAAGTTTATCTGATTTTCCCATTTCCTCCAACTGTAAATCTAGGAAGACAAGCAATAAGAAAAATAATAAGCCTCGGCAGTGTTTAAGGAGGGCCTACAAACTGCATGAAAATACAACATACACGCCTAGTCTGCAATCCCTACTAGTTGATAGAAATAAAATAACCAATAAGGTGATAATAGAACCTTGCTCATAGCCAGACCAACTGTCAAGCAACTGTAAACGACATGAGTGATGCCAAGAACAAATAAAAATCGGTGGAGCTGCTCAAGACCCTCTAGTGAGACAAATGGTTCATGACCCTGCAATCGAGAAAACTATAACTTGCGATGACTTGTTCCCAACCACAACACCTAATAAATTCAAAAGACAAGCACTTGAGGTCTTGTCCTAGCGGGGGAAGGGACTTGTTCCCTTCCTCTGCACCCGGGTTCGATCCTCTCTGTACATGTCTATCACTCCTGCGGTGCTTTACCTGTCCACTGGGCTTGCAGAGTGCTCAGTGGATTCTGGGATTAGTTGTGGTGCACATAAACTAGCCCGGACACCCCGGGTTATAAAAAAAAAATCAAAAGACAAGAAAAACAAATTTACCTCGCCACATTGATGGGATTTTTGAGTAGCAATTCTTTTGGGTGGAATATGGGTCTCATTCAGAAAAGGGGATGAATTTTCAGACAAGAAATTCTGAGTGATGCCATAATCCTCCTCGGAACAGATATAGAATTTACTGCTGAAAAGAGATGAGTCCACGCAGATCTCAGATATCCACCGCGCACATTGTGCCAAGAGCAGAGATATAAGCCCGAGCAGCATCAGCTCTAGCAGGACGAAAGGGGACAGGTAGTAAAAACGATGGCGTATTAGCACCTCTTCACTTTTCTAACCATGGTTAATCTTCTAACTCGTAAAACACAGCAATGAACAACAAGGAGAGAAGGCAAACACGAAACAAACAAACCAGACAGGACATAACCCACCAACATGGAATCGAAAATGCCTCAACCCTCAAAAGCATATACACATATAAATTATATAATCAACAAATGATATTAACACATTTTCAGCTGCTATTAATGGAGTAAATAGTAAACACGCACCTTCCTTAATCTTCTCCAATGAAACAAACAGAGCCTTCCTCCTTGTTTTCTTCAACCACTGTGTACAAAAGCAAAACATAAATATCAGACAAACCTTCACAAAATTGTAAATTCCAAAACGAAGATTTCCTCAATCCCTTAATTTCCCACATTTTCTCAGCAACCAAACAGGACATTTAGCAAAACATTAGTTCTCTTCAACCTTAAGACTCAACTAATCCAAACACTAAGAACTATAGACCCCAAAAGGACAAGATTACACAGTTGCTGCTGTGCTGTGACTGCTGTTTTAAGCACACTAGCTAACTATAGCTATCCCCCCCCAAAAAAAACCTATACATCACTATAAAAAACCATTTAAATGGCGTCTAGAGATAGAAGTAGGACATGACTTACCCTTCCAAATCTGTAGATGGAGCGTTGAAAGGCAAAGCAAACAAAAACCAAGACTGTAATCACCGTAGCTACAGAATAAGTAGGAGTCTCAACCAGAGATCTCCCTTGCCTTATCAACACCGTCTCCTCCCCCATTACTTTCTCTAAACAACCCAAATTAACTCTACTTTCTAGGAAAAACTAAATGACAGCTTCATCAAGTGGAGGTAGCTAGCTAGAGGGAAACAGTGATCCAGGAAATGAGGAGCAGTGCAGACTACAAAAGTAATGCAGTTGAATTACTTGAAAGCGAACTTTTTTCAAGTTTTGTCAAAGGAATTGAAAAGGAAAGTAAAGCCATGCTCGACGAACATGCAAATCGAATCATGGAAATCTATGGATCCTTGAAAATTATATATACACATAAAAAAAAGAGTATTATTTAGTACTTTGCTTCATATTGATATATATTTTTTTTGTCCTGTTATGGCATTTTCACTTTCCTTGCATGGGAATCGCTGCATGCGACATGATGCAACCTACCCACATGGAGGAACTAGGAGGGTAGAACCTCTCTCTTTCCTGTATAGTTGAAAGTTTTGTTTATTTAAAAAAAAATATATTTTTTTTATTTATAAATATATAAAAATAATATTTTTTATTTTTTAAAAAATAGTTTTTATATTGTACATGAAAATTATTTAAAAAAATCATAAATTTTAATTTAAAAAAAATATAAATGTTTTTAAAATATAGTGTCAACCATGACCTTGAAGATCTAACGGTCTTTGTTACTATAGTGGAAGGCACATGAGCTCCATCATACCAGATGTTAAGGTTTGATTATATATTGATATAAAAATATATATTTTTTTAAATTTATTATTTTAATATATTATTAAATAAAAATAATCTTTAAAAAATTATGTTAAATCAAGGATTGACCAAAGCCAGGCGGGCGTGGTATAGTTTGGCGCACATGTACCGAATAATAGTTTCGTTGACTTTTTGAGACTATAAGCTACCTGTGATCATGACTTATTTTGAAAAGGTGATGATTAGAGAAATAAAAATTAAGATTTGATAGCTTCATTTCACCTTCTCCTCTCAAGTCTCCTCTACCATCAAACATTTATTTTTTTATAGACTAATTTGTTTTTGCATTGAAAAAATGTCGCTAGGGTTTTTTATTTAACAACAAATTTGTCATATTTAATACATGATTTTTTTATTCAATAAATGAATTATAATGATAATATTATTAAATATAAAACAAAATATTCATTTTATTGAAAACAAATGTTAAGTGTTTGGTGAGTGTATATATAGGGTCTGTTAAGATAATATTTTTATTTTTAAAAAATAATTATTTGATATTAACACATCAAAATAATTTAAAATACCAATAAAACTAATTTTAAGTAAGAAATCAAAATAATTTTTTTTTATTTTCTCAAAAATGTGTTTAAAACACGATGTAAAATAGATCATAGACTTCGATTTAGTTTTTCAAACAGGAAAATGAAAATATCATGAAGCTTTATTTTTTGTGGTTATTCATAAAATATACTATATTTAAAAATTAAAATATTAGCATTCATTATATACACACTCACATTTCATGTAGATTTGCACTATAAAATGATAATTTTGTCTTTTTAAAACAAAACCACATAACTTTGGCTTTAAGTGTAAAATGAACTTTTAAACCAGATCAATTTGTCATTACCAAATTAATCATTATTAAAAATAATTTTATGCTCTTTATATTTTTTTTACATTTAAATTTTTTTAATTCTGATTGTAAGGAAACATAAGACAAGTGACTCACTAAGACTATGTTCATCCCTTTTTTATTGTCCTTGACCTCATATTTAATATTCTATTCATTATATTTTTTCAAAAAAAAAAAAACCCACCCCATGCTAGTTTTCTCCAAACATGGTGAGTTTAAAGGGTGTTTAAGATTTAAAATTTTTATTTTATTTTTAAAGTGTTTTAATATACTAGTATTAAAAATAAAAAAAATAAAAAAATATCTCTATAAAACAATTCAAAACAAAATAAAAGTTTTAGTACCTGTTTGACAATGCATTTTAAAAATATTTATTTTTTTAAAATTAATTATTTTTTATGGTTTGGAATAATTTTGATGTGCTTATATTAAAAATAATTTTTAAAAATAAAAAATATTTTTAATGTATTTTCAAGTAAAAAATATTTTAAAAAATAGCTAAAATATCAGAGAATATCCTTTAAACTGCTCTTAAACTTCAGTTCAGGCCCATTAAGATTTCTGTTACAAGAAGCTGCGATGACTTGTGAAATTAGTTTTTCTTACCAAATATATTAAAGTCCGTGTACTAGGTTGAAGAAAGGTGAAAGTTGATGTACCAAAACTGCAGCATTCCCTTAGGACACATAAGCAGAAAACAGAGCTTGGTGACTTGATTGAACGTTATGAAAAACCGGTGTACCTAAATGATCCTAATTAAAGTATATGTACTAGATTGAAAATGCATGTAAACTTGATGTACCAAAATCATAATGTGACGAGAGAGAGAGAGAGAGAGAGAGAGAGAGAGTCTAGATCCCTTCATTTCAGTACTCTTCAAAACGAAAAGAATTACCTAAACCCCCGCCAAAACCCTAGCATAGCTATGGCGCAACGACTGCTCCGGCTCCGTCGAGCCCTAACCCCACTCTCTTCTGCTCGGAAACGGCCTCCTCTCTCCACTTTTATCGCAATCTCACCACCAGCCGCACAGACGCCCCCGTTCATTTCTAAATGGCTGGGATTCTCGAGAACGAGAGTGTCAATGATGTCGACGACTGGTATAGAAGAGAAACAGTACAAGGTATACGAGGATGGAGACGAGGTCGTTAAGAACACAATTCTGTTCGAAGGCAACGAATACATTCACTGGCTGGTGACCGTTGATTTCCCCAAAAAACCCAAACCCTCTCCTGAAGAAATGGTCGCCGCTTTTGAACGCATCTGTGCCCAAGGACTCAACATCAGGTTTCATTTTTTTTTTCTTTTTCCTTTTTTGTTATAATTTCCTATTTTAACTTTAATGGCGTGATGTTTTTTCAGTATTGAGGAGGCGAAGAAGAGAATGTATGCTTGTAGCACAACTATTTATCAAGGGTTTCAGGTTTCGATTACCCAACAAGAGGCCGAAAAGTTTAAGGGTAGGTGTCAACTAAAGAGACCCCTTGGAAGTAAACGAACTCACTTCAAAACTAACTATAGGAGAGCCATATTCTTCCCTTCGATCAAACACATTTACATCACTTTCGTATCTGCCCCTTCTGTCAAGCGCAATCATAAGTCTGTGTTTCTTGCATTCTGAATTTCCATCTGTTCGTGTGTTTTGTTATTGTTGTTGTTCTCCTGAATGCTTGCTTGCTGACTGGCTTTTCATATGCGATGCTTCTTTAAACAGGTGTTCCGGGGGTTGTTTTTGTATCACCAGATTCACGAGTAAACAAGGAAAATGGAGGTCATTTTTTTCTCCTTATGATTGAAATATCTTCATTCGATTTAATTGTTGAAATGCGTTCTAAAATGTGGTCTGTTATTCTACTCTTTTAAGGTAGTATTAGTCCTTTCATTTTGGTCTTTTGGCTATTACACAATTAGTTCAAAGCAAGTCTGATAGTGGTTAGTTCAATTGGTGAATTAAACTCATTTGATCTACTTTGCAGGAGACAAGTATAAAAATGGAGCAATCACTCCGAGACCAACCCCAGTTCAATATCAGAGAGGGGGAGAAAGTCGCCGTGATCCAGGTAGAATTCCACCTAGATTTGACCATCATAAAAGTCCAATTCCAAATCATCAATGGCAACCCCAGTATAGTCAGCAAGGGCATATGCAAGGAAGTGGTAGTAACTACGGGTCTCAACAAAATGGTCCACCACAACAAAATCATGGTCCTCCAGGGCTAGGAGGAACGACTCCAATGAACATTAGGGATTATGCCCCTGGAGGAAGGAACATATATCCAGGACAGCAAGGTTACAACCAAGGAAATCATTACCCCCCAGGACAGCAAGGTTACAACCAAGGACAGCAGGGAAATCATGATGACCCAGACCAAAGGACCGTTCCACAAGGAGATTGGAGGGATTATGGATGTACTGGGCAAAGAGATTTCAGGGGAGACAACTGGAATGATTCTCCCACCCATGGTGGAAACTATGGGCTAGGGGGGAGTACTAGCTATGGAAAACAACACCCAGGTGAAGGTCAGAGGTCTGCGCAATTGGAGCAGAGGGGCATGCAAGGAGAGCAAGGGAACTATGCACCAGTGAGACAACCAGGGTTGTCTAACCAAGTAAGGCACTCCCTCCATTAGGTGATTAACTGGAACCTTTTTTTTTCCTCTCATGTTTTAGTTTATCCATAGGTGGTTTCATAGTGCAGGTGAGGACAGGGAATTGTTTACTGACCTTACATGCATGCATGACTTGTAGGTTTGTTTATCGGAAGATAGATTAAAATGTCATCTTGTGTTGCTAGGTTAGCCCATGATTGGCTACAAGTTAGATAACAGGAAAGTTTTATCATCAAAATTCGTGTGATTACTATCTTCAATTACCAATAAATCTCTTGGTAAACTCTGCATGTTTGAAAGTGAAGTTTACTTCTTAATTGTGAGGACAAGTTGAACACAATCAGTTTTTGAAAATGAACAACTTTAATTAAGAATTAATTCCCTTATGCCCTTTACCATATCATCCTATTTCTCTCGCATTTACCGGGTTATGCAACCCAGTTCAGTCAGCAAGGGTATATGCAACGAGGTGGTGATTGCCACGGGTCATCACAAAATAGTTCACCACAGCAAGATCATGGTCCTCCAGGGCTAGGAGGAAGGACGCCAATGAACAATAGGGATTATGCCTCTGGAGGAAGGAACATGTATCCAGGACAGCATGGAAATCATTACCCCCCAGGACAGCAAGGTTACTTCCAAGGACAGCAAGGAAATCATTACCCCCCAGGACAGCAAGGTTACTTCCAAGAACAGCAGGAAAATTATTACCCCCCAGGACAGCAAGGTTACTTCCAGGGACAGCAAGGAAATCATTATCCCCCAGGACAGCAAGTTTACTTCCAAGAACAGCAGGAAAATTATTACCCCCCAGGACAGCAAGGTTACAACCAAGGATGGCAAAATTACAACCAAGGACAGCAAGGTTACTTCCAAGGACAGCAGGGAAATCATTATGGCCCAGACCAAAGGACCTCTACACAAGGAGATTGGAGGGATCATGGATCTCCTGGGCAAAGAGATTACAGGGGAGACAACTGGAACTATTCTCCCACCCATGGTGGAAACTATGGGCAAGGTGAAAATACTAGCTATGGACAACTTCACCCGGGTGAAGGTAAGAGGTCTGCACAAATGGAGCAGATGGGCATGCAAGGAGAGCAGGGGGACTATGCACCATTGGGACCACAAGGGTGGTCAAACCATTTAAGGCGCACCCCCATTAAGTGATTAAACAGAACCTTTTTTCTCTCTCAGTTTTTAGGTTATCCACGGGTGGTTTCATAGTGCATGCGAGGATGAAGAATGGTACTGACCTTACATGCATGCATGACTTATAGATTTGTTTACCGGAAGATAGATTAAAATCTCATCTCGTGTAGCTAGGTTAGCCCTTGACTTGGTTACAAGTTATAAAACTGGAAAGTTTTATCATGAAGAGTTTTGTGGTTACTATTCTTCAATTACCAATTGATCACCTGGGAAACTCTGCTTGCTTGAAAGTGAAGCATACCACTGAAATGTGAGGCGAAGTTGAACACAATCAGTTTTTTGTGAAAATGAACACAATCAATTTTTTAGCTATTCAAAAAGCATTTGTTCTTTTCTTTTTCCTTTGTTGTTGTTGTCTAAATTGATATTGGAATTTAGATACTTCCAATATAATGGTTAGATTTCTTTTTAAGCATGACTAGAATTCTGGTGTGGTTTCATGGAAACTTGAATTTTGCTGATCTGAAACGGACTTGTTTATCATCAATGTGATTTGACTGGCATCTAAATATCCACTGTAATTATTTACAAGATTATTAATCTTCATAGATGTTTTGTGGTTTGTAGCATGCTTGCTCTTTTATCTGTAATGCCCTTATGTGCATAGATGGTGGTAGTGAGTGTCTGGGTGGTTGTGCAGGTTTTTGTGTGTTTCATCCGATCATTTGGCTTTAAATTCTTGATAGACCACAATATCAATCGTTCATTTTTGTTTTAGACAATGAATCTTACCAGCTGATGCTTCAATAGGCATTTGTTTATTTCTTTTTTTCTTTGTTGTTGTTGTTTGGGTTTTATCTTGGATTTTTACGAAATTTGGTGTAGCTTAATGGAAGCTTGAAGTTTGCTAATCTGAAACAGACTTGCTTGTTACCACCTTATGATTTGTCTGGCATATAAACGTCCACTGTAAATTATATATAAGATTAGTAATTATCTTATCTTAAAGCTTAAGCTGTTAAATAAAGTTCTAGAATATAATTTATATTATTTTTTAACATGTCCTCTCAAGTGAAAATCTTTTGGGTTTGAAAATTGTATAAGCTCGCGTTATCTTGTATTTAATTTTTAATAAATAGAATAGTGGTGGTGAGATTTGAACCTATGACTGCTATGTTAACAAAGCTTTAATATCATATTAAAAAATCATTTTATCTAAAAGTTTAAATTGTTAGGTAAGTTACTAGAATATAATTTATATTATTTTTTAACAATCAATCTGAATAAATGTTTTGTTGTTTGCATCTTGTTTGTTCTTTCAACTGTAATGCATAAATGGTGAGGTAATAGTGAGTGCCTGGGTTGTTGTGTGTATGTTTTTGTCTTCAATCTGATCATTTTGCTCCTCATCTTTCGTTCCTGACATTTCAGCAGGGGAAAGATTCCTGGTGTCAACTTACGGAGGCTGCACTTCACCTGCTGCAATTCAGGATACAACGGAACCAATTTATAATTGAAGGGTTAAATCAGGAAAAAAATCTTTTTTTTTTTGTCAAATTAAAAAAATATCAATCAAAATAACAAAGATCAAATTTGATATAAAAAAAAATTAAGGATGATATCATAAAAAGTCAATATAAAGAATTATCTCAAATAAAAAAATAGCAATCAAAAAAATAAAAATAAAAATCGAAAATAAAAAATATATATCTAATTTTATAAGTTATTTTAAATAATACAAATAGTAGTAAAAGAATAAGGATCATATTTGAAGAAAACACAAATTGAAGGGGTGTATTGAAAACTCGGAGCACCGTGCGTAAAAATTAAGGAGAAGGGAGCTAAGAAGGGAAAAGGTTGTGGCGACAAATTGGAGGGTTGTTGACCATACGTGCCACCCAAACATGGAAGGGCATTTGGTTGTCGGGTTACGTGGCACGTGCTGTCTAAAATCCATGACCACCACCCTCGTGCGCTGGCGCGTGCAATAAAATCGCCAACCATTAATTTTTTTATGATAATGTTTTTGAAAAATATCAGTTTTAAAAAAGTTACAAATGATAGTTTTTTCTTAATATTTTTTTTCCACGGAGATCTATGTAAATATATAATATTTATTTATTATCCAAATATTTTTAAATTTATAATTAGTGTAAGATACAGATATAACTACTCTTGAGTTTTAAGCACATATGGAGGGAAAATGTAGAGATCTTTAACACCAGAATGATTTTTGTTCCAAGAAGCTGCTATGCCTTGTTAAATATAATCTCTTACCAAAAACAAATAGTCATTTATTAGATTAAGAAAAGGTGAAAGTTGAGGTATCAAAATTGAAGTTTTCCCTCAGGACACATAAGCAGAAAACAGGCCTTGGACTTGATTGTATGTTCTGAAAATTTTCTGTACTTAAACAAAACTAATTAAACTCAATGTACTAGATTGAAATTATATGCAAAATCAATGTACTAATTAATAACTTGAGGTATGACTGTATGAGAGCCACAGACTAGAGAGCCTTGTGCCTCTCCTAAACACCCTCCAAAACCTTCGCATAGCCATGGCGCAACGACTGCTCCGCCCCCGCCGAACCCTAACCCCACTCTCTTCAACTTGGAAACGCCCCCCTCTCTCTGCTCCTATGGCAATCGCACCATCCTCCGCACGGACTCCCCCAATCATTTCTCAATGGCGGGGACTCTCGGGAACGAGAGTGTCGATGATGTCGACGGCTGAAATAGCAGAGAAGCCTTACTGGGTATACGAGAATTTAGGCGAAATCCCTGAGAACAAAACTCTGTTCGAAGGCTGCGCTTACAATTACTGGTTGGTGACTGTTGATTTCCCCAAAGAAGAACCCAAACCCTCTCCTCGAGAAATGATCGCAGCTTATGAACGCATCTGTGCCCAGGGACTCAACACCAGGTTTCTTCTTCTTTTTTTTGTTACAAGTTTTTAGTTTAATTTTAATGGCGTGATGTGTTTTCAGTATTGAGGAGGCGAAGAAGAGATTATATGCCTGTAGCACAACTACTTTTCAAGGGTTTCAGGTTTTGATGACGGAACAAGAGTCCAAACAGTTTAGAGGTAGTGCTAGCATATAGTCACCGTCTCTAGACAGAAGAGACAAGGGAGACCTTTATTCTTTCTATTTTGAAAGTACAAAAATTCACTCCAAAAGTAGCTATAGGAGAGCTGTTTCCGTCCCACCAATTAAACACATTTACATCACTTTTGTATCGGCCCCTTCTGCCTAGCACAACCATATATGATGCTGGTTTCTTGCATTCTGAATTTCCATGTGTTTTTGTGCATTGCTATTGTTGTTGTTGTCCCGAATGCTTGCTGACTGACTTGCTTTAAACAGACGTTCCGAGGGTTGTTTTTGTATTACCAGATTCTCCAGGAAACAAGGAATATGAAGGTCTTTTTTTTTCTCCTTGTGATTGAAATTTCTTCATTCAATTTCATTGTTGAAATGCATTCTAGTATATGGTCTGTTATTCTACTATTTTAAGGTAGTATTGGTCCTTTCCTTTTGGTCATTTGGCTGGTACACAATTAGTTAAAAGTAAGTCTGTTAGTGGTTTGTTCAATTAGTGAATTAAAATCATTTGATCTACGTTGCAGGAGATGAGTACGAACATAGAATGATCGCTCCGAGACCACCCCCAGATCAATTTCAGAGAGGGAGGGAAAGATGCCATGATCAGGGTAGATTTCCACCTACATTTGACCAGCAAGATAGTCCAATTCCAAATAATCAAGGACTGCAACCCCAGTATAGTCAGCAAGGGCGGATGCCAGGAGGTGGTGGTAACTACGGCTCTCAACAAAATGATCCACCACAGCAAAATCATGGGCTAAGAGGAAAGATGTCGATGAACAATAGGGATTGTGACCCTGGAGGAAGGAACACGTATCCAGGACAGCAAGGTTACAACCAAGAAGAGCAGGGAAATCATTACTCCCCCGGACAAGGTTACAACCAAGGACAGCAGCGAAATCATTATGCCCCAGACCAAAGGAGCTTTCCACAAGGAGATTGGAGGGATCATGGATCTCCTGGGCAAAGAGATTATAGGGGAGACAACTGGAATTATTCTCCCACCCATATTGGAAACTATGAGCAAGGTAGAATTCTGCCCAGATTTGTCCAGCGAGAAAGCCCGGTTCTAAATTATCAAGGGCCACAACCACAGTATAGTCAGCAAGGGTGTATGCAAGGAGGTGGTAGTAACTATGGATCTCAACAAAATGGTCCACCACAGCAAAATCATGGTCCTCCAGGGCTAGGAGGAACGATGCCGATGAACAATAGGGATTATGTCCCTGGAGGAAGGAACACATATCCAGGACGGCAAGGTTACAACCAAGGAAGTCATTACCCCCCAGGACAGCAAAGTTACAACCCAGAACAGCAGGAAAATCATTATCCCCCAGGACAAGGCTATAACCAAGGGCAGCAGGGAGATCATTATAACCCAGACCAAAGGAGCTTTACAGAAGGAGATTGGAGGGATCATGGATCTCCTGGGCAAAGAGATTACAGGGGAGACAACTGGAACTATTCTCCCACCCATGGTGGAAACTATGGGCAAGGTGAAAATACTAGCTATGGACAACATCACCCGGGTGAAGGTCAGAGGTCTGCACAAATGGAGCAGATGGGCATGCAAGGAGAGCAAGGGAACTATGCACCATTGGGACCACCAGGGTGGTCAAACCATGTAAGGCGCAACCCCCATTAAGTGATCTAACAGAACCTTTTTTCTCTCTCAGTGTTTAGATTATCCATGGGTGGTTTCATAGTGCAGCGAGGACGAAGAATGGTTTACTGACCTTATATGCATGCATGACTTGTAGATATGTTTATGAGAAGATAGATTAAAATGTCATCTTGCTTAGCTAGGTTATTTCTCTCGTCTTTTTTGGGTGGTGCATGCAGGAGAAGACTGCTGGTTCTTTGAGGTGGAAGAGAAAATGGACTTGTAAATCACATTCATCTCTCAATTTTCATTCACATGAAATGAATTTTCGATGTTTGGTTTGGTCATGCGTATCTTCTACCACAAGTGTGAAATCTATCATGTGTTTCAACTTTTTCTTGCTTTTTAATAGAAGGTAGAAAGTACTAGCTAGCTGTGGGTAGGATTCTAAGCTAATGTATAACTCAAGAAGTTTAACATAATTGATTTGTTTTCCGATGTCTCTAAAAAAAAATTGAGAACCAAAAAATAGATGTCCATGTTTTATAAAACAAATTGATTTTTTTAAAAAAAGAAGTATGAACAAACAAAAAAAATAAAAATATAAACGGATAAATAATAAAATGAGTTTTCAACGTTAATTAAAGATGAAAGCGAATAGTTACATATATAAATATTTGATTTAATGCTACGAGTATTTTTTTTTTTCTTGTATAGCAATAAAATGTTTATAAGAAATAGTTTTTTATTAACTTTTTAAAAAATTTAATTATAATTATCTTATATTATAATGCTTCTAAATGTTTTGTGGCGTTGCTTGATTCATCATGAAAAAGCTTAACCTTGATAAATCAAGTAACACCACATCAAAGAAATGTAGTTTCTTGGATTCTCTCTTTTAGCTTAGCAGTCTAGATCTGCCAACAATCATCAAAAAGTTTTCTAGTGTCGACCTTGTTCTAGATTGTCAATTAGCCACAAAGTTGCCTATAATTAAAATAATGTTTTTCAAGCACATGTTATCACCAACTTTCATGGAATATTATGTCTTCAAAAAATACAAACAAAACTCATTGTTATATGCCTAATGTTCTTCTCATTATATTTCTCTAAGCCTATCTAATCAAGTCGTGAAAATAAATGTATTGTTATCATCAATTATGTTTTTTTATCACCCATATTCATGCGGTCAAATGTACTTTGAATTGATAAGTTTCAAAACATATTGTCTCACAGTCAATCTTGATGGCTTGCATATCAAAATGCATTCATGTAATAATATTTTTCAGGAGTCATAATCATATTTAAAGGTAAACCAAATTCAAAACATGAACATGTCTTTTAAGTGCAACATTATTTTCAATTGCTAGAGTTTACCGAATTGTAGGTTGTCTCTTAAACAATATCGTCGTCAGTTGATCTGAATATGCTCATTCTTCTATTTATCATGAAGAAATATTTGTCATAACCATAACTTTAATGAATTTCATAGAACTATCATTTGATTATGTTTATTTTCCCCTAACAGATTTGAATATTATTTGCATCCCTTTTCAAGGGAGATCATGAATTGTGAATGTTATTTCTGTTAAGGATCCTTTAAACTCGATCAATGTTCTCTTTGTTTAATTTTTTTTTTGTTCTGAAATCAACTCGCACATTTCAAAGATAAACTTAAACTTAAAGAAAATACTACAACTCATAGCCCAAATTTATTATTAATGTTTTTTAATCTTTTTGTTGGCTTTGATATAGGCTTTAAAGCAACTCGAGATCTTCATTTGAAGGATAACCTATCTTTTATCTAATAATTTGAAGACAAAATAATCTTAATAACATTTTCGTTAATATGAGGTTTCACAGAAACCAAATGACACAATATAGTTCAATATTCTTTTTTTTCTTTAACATGCCATCAACATTGATTTTTAACATTAGCTGTGCATTTTCTCAGCTAAAACTTTTTTTTCCCTTCCTGTTTGGGGCCTTTTCATTTTTAGATTTTTCTCAATTGTTGGCCTTTTATTCTTAGCATTTTCCTTACCATCAATTCTAATATTATCTTCATCTGTTTAATTAAAAATCCATTATTTACCCCCTAGTGTGGGGGTATAATCCATGTCAAAGGTTTTTTTTAGAAAGATTATATCATATTCCAATTCGGACTACAAATGATATATATTTTAAGAATTGTGAAGGGAATAACAAAGATAACCTTTTCTCATTCAAGAAAAGTTAGCTAGAACTAGTAAATTTCCATCTCATCCAACGTATTAATATGAACTCGTAAGATTCATGATTTAGAAATCCATAACTATCAAATTCATTATATATATATTGTAGGCATGCCATTGTTGAAACATCGAACATGTACTTGTGACTTATTTCAACACACAAATCTAGTGGTAGGTTTGATGATGTTCATGGCAATGTTGCAAGGAGACTCACAAGAATTTGGTAACATTATTTATTAAATTAACCCCCCCCCCCCCCCCCCCCCCCCCCCAATCATGTAGTGCTTTTCTATATTAAAATAATATTTCTTACATTTTTTTAATATTAATACATCAAAATTATTTTAAAGCATCAATTTAATACATTTTTAAGTAAGAGAAATACTTCAAAAAGCAAGCTATAACTAAAAAACAAATACTTATGAATCATTTACATGTATTTCTGTATTATTTGTAACATGATTTACAAAAGTTTTTATATTTTTTGAACTATTTAAAAAAAATCTATTCAGGCCTTTCTTTTTTAATAATTTTGTCTAATTTTTTGATTTTTCATTCATAAAAAAAATATTGAAATAAAAAATATCAGGAAATGTAAAATAAAAAGCAAAATAGCTAGGGGCATGGCCATCCCGGCTGCTCCCATGCTTTTTATAACGATATATATATATATATATATATTAACATGAAGAGAGGAGCACGATAGGGACCGCATAGCGCAGTGGATTAGCGCGTCTGACTTCGGATCAGAAGGTCGTGGGTTCGACTCCCACTGTGGTCGGTTGAAATTCTTTAAAACAGTAATTTCTTTTATAATTTTAATTTCTGAATTTTTTTGAGTCATTAATCAGTCTCAGAAAATAATTCAAATATTATCTTTCATTATTGTAATGTTCCGAATTTTTTTTCTTGATTTATATGAGCCATTATAAAGTCTTCAAACTTTTTTTAATGTGGGTGTATCAAAAACTGCATCCCAGCAATATAACTTAATTATCCAATTACCCCTAATTATAATAAAAAAAAAACATAATTAAAATACAAAAAAGCCCTAAACATGAACTTGGTGTTTTACTGCACTGAAAAACTAAAAAGATCTCGAGAATTAAATGATTTTAAAGATAATTAAATTATTTGACTATACTAAAATATAAAAAAAGAAAATCGATTTATTAGTCAATATGATAATAACAATTCACCCTAGTGAGAAGACCATATTACGATGACCAGTACATTGTTTTTGCCCGGGAAGTACAAAATTATAGCTATACACGGTGCTTTAAGACCACGTGTATAGTGAAATAGGAGGGGTATATTGGTCATGTAACAGCAAGCAGGTATAAAAGCGAAAAAGAGTATTTCAATCCATAACGATTGAAGCGAAGCGAAGCGAAGTAGCAGGAGATCTACTCAGCTGCTGAACAGTCTCAGAAAGACATTCATAACGCAGATAGATTAGAGATTATGGTGAGTCAACTCTGTTTCTTCAGCTTGATTATAATTGAAAGGTTAATGACAATGATATAATTTAGGGTTTATGAGGGTTTTTTTTGGATGCAGTTGTTCTTTTCGTATTTCAAGGATTTGGTAGGGAAAGAAGTAACGGTAGAGCTGAAGAATGATTTGGCAATAAGAGGAACTCTTCACTCTGTTGATCAATACCTCAACATCAAGCTCGAGAACACTCGCGCTGTCGATCAAGACAAGTATCCTCACATGGTACTCTACGCTTATTCTCTTAAACCCTAATAGTTTCCCTATCATTTTGTTTTATTCCGTTATTAACCCTACCTTCCCCTAAGTTACCAAGCTTGCAGTATAATGTAATGTAATTGACTGAAAGCTTGATATGGGTTTTTTTTGTAGAGGAATTAAAGTAAAAATTATTAGGTCATTTTGCTGACTTTTCATTGCAAAAAAGCAAATTATTCATATATTGGTGCAGTTCTTTTCTGTGGATGACATTTTGGGATATCTAGTAGCCTGCTTATAAGACACATCTTAAATTTCAATTACATGCATAAATTTATTTGGTGGGTTTATTCATATTTTTTCTTTTCGTCATCAATTGACCTTGGGGGCTTCCGATTTGTAGAAATTAAATTATGTACGGACTTTTGCAATCTTAGCTCAATGTCTGGATCAGTTGTGGCCAAAGTAAGGCTTTATATTAAACACTCTTGAGATATTTTGATCTGTAAAATCAACACCAGAACCATCATTTAGTGGCTTGAGATTATATGACCTTTCTTTGAGCTATCTGGCATCTCTTTCGTGATTATTACTGGGTTATGGAGCTTACTTCTGATCATCATCATCATCATCATCATCTATGTATTGCTAGCTGTTATCCTCTTATTCTCCCTTGAGAACTTATCTACAAGACTTAGACTAGAAGAGCTTTACACACTTAGCATGGGAACTTAGCTGAACAAAAAGTTGAGCTATCCGGTATCTCATTCGTAACTTGTACTGAGCTGTTGTGCACATCAGTTTGGAGTAGGCTCAATGATCTTTTGGCTTAAGCTTTCTTTTCTTTGCTTTCTAGTAGAACAAGTCATTGAGAGCTCAACTATCTTTCTCATAGAATTATGCGCAATTTATCCATCTTGTTCCTGAAGCTAGCTGTAGGTAGCTCATCCATCGTCACATAAGTTACTGTGACCAAATTATCTTTATTTAGTAGCTCTCAGTCATGGCCTTGGGTATCTTGTAGACTGGGTTTTAGGTCATCAAGCTGTCTAGTACCTCGACTTTACAAGTAGGTCAGTCATCTCGTAGCACATGTGATGACCAAGCAATCCTAGCTCTGTTTAAAGGGTTGTTTGATGTTCTAAAAATCATGCGCCTATGCTGAGCTATCCTGTATCTTGATGGTCCCCTATATTTCTTGTCTTGTGACTTTGTCAGGCTATCTTGGAGTGCAGATTGTGTTGATTAGCTGTTCAAAGCTATTTGGCATCTCATTCTTGACCCTTGTTTTAGGTATCCTTGTCATATCTGATCTTAGTGGTGCTATACTGTAGACCACTTGGTTGAATTTGATCACTATACTAGTCCTTAGAGAAACAACAGCTCCTATCAGGCTAATCATGAAAGGGAAATAAATGTGTTTCCTAGGTTAGCAGAATTTCATACCGAGTGTGGAAATGCAAGATAAAAAGTTGTATTTACAATGAAGAAAGAACAAACTAAATTGTGAACTTTATGACAGCAGCATAACTGCATATCATGAATTCTGTTATCATGATCATAATCTCTGATGACGTGCTAAACATGCAAGTTATTAATGATAAGTTTCATCTCCATTGAATCTTCAAGTTAGCTAACTAGTCCTTGTCATTTATATCTGGACACAGTGCTACACCAAGCTAATTTCCCTGGTGTCAAGCTGGTGCGGTTAGGTATGTCAAGGACTTATGTTGAGGTAGGCACTATATGCCAAGCTCCCTCAGTTTGACATGAGGCTTCCCCATCCTTCTCTCTCTCTCTCTCCTGGTTTAACCAACAAATTAAGGAGTTCATGACTGTTGTGTAGCAACGGAGGTTTTATTTTGCAAGTTGATGCAATTTTCAAGAACTACACAGCATGTGTATTTCTTTTAATAATCAAAGCTTGATAAGTGGCTAACCTAAGTTGTGGTTATCTCGATTTCATGTGCTGACAAATTGTTTTAGCCAACTCCTTGTGCATATTCATGGCAATCATCATGATGAATAATGTTCTTACTTGATAATTGTATTTGATTTCATGGATGAGCTCACCCTTTTTCTTGTTGACACCAGTGAGCAAAGGTGAAGAGTTAAAGTATTATTGATGTCATCATGAATTGTCATTGTGCTTATTCCCAAAGACAGCCAAAAAACAGCCATATTATTGAAAATTTAGAATTGTTGAGTAAGGCTATGAGCTAGTCAATATCAAGCTCCTTTGCTGCTTCCCACATTGAACTCAAGCATTGTGCGTGTAAAACAATTGAAACCTAAGGGTGACCCTGTAGTTTTTCTTTGGAGACCACTCTGATGGTCAAATTAGTAAGCTTGCTAGTTGAGAGAGCTTGAGATAGATTTTAAAACAATTGAGCGTTCATACCCTGAAGTCATGCTTCAAAGTCCCGTCCTTATAGAGGCTTAACTTTTTTCTTATTAATAGAAGAGTGCGCTGTTTCATTCTTTGTTTTCTTTTTCGTTTTTTCTTCTATTTCAAAAAAGATCATAAAGAGGGTGGGTTCAGCATTTGGACATTATTTCTATCAATGATCTGGCCAATCATGTATAATTTTGTTATAAAAACATGTATACTTATTTCTGCAAATCTAAAAATTTTAAATAGGGATCACAAAAATATCCATTCACTTCTCCTTTGAAATTGTCATGCAATGTACGAGCCACGATTGAGAAACTGGGTATTTGCCACTTCTAGGAGTTCTGCTGTCAAGTCCTCTATATTCATGCATGTTGGTGTTCCTATGCGGGGTGTGCTATTTTTCATTGTATAAATTCATGAAGATGTGCATCTCTGGGCATTCAACCACAAAAACGCACCCAAAGAATGTTTTCAGGACAAGGATTGTTCTGAACTCAACTCTTGTTATTGGTGTTATTCTTTGAATAAATTCCCGGAGTTTACTTGCTTTATCTTATGTTTGCTTCAAGTTATGATGTCCATATTACTTTTGTCTTTCCCATTTGACAGTCCTGTTCTCCTGGATTTTGCATATGATTGTGATAGCTGGATCTAATGATCTATGTTAAATTGCAGCTTTCTGTGAGGAACTGTTTCATAAGGGGATCGGTGGTGAGATACGTTCAACTTCCTCCAGAGGGCGTGGATGTTGATCTACTTCACGATGCCACGAGAAGGGAAGCTCGGGGCGGCTGAAAGTCATTGGAATAATCTTCCTCAAGTGCTTCTCTGGACATCCAATGCAATTGATTTAGTTTAAACAAGCCTTCTTCTCATTCTGGAGCTGTACGTTCACACTGAACATTAGAACATAGAAGTTAGACTTCCTAGCAATCAGGAGAAAATGCTATTGACAATCTAATTGCGTAAAAAAGATTATTAATGTGCTTATTCATTGCAGAAGAATGGCTACTTTGTGGGAGGCGCTTCAATTGAATGCCTGCTGTTTTACCTACAAGTTCCACTGTTCTTGGATTTTGTGCGAATGTAAGAATCTACTTGCTTCATATTTCTCAACTCTTAGCTCATTGATTGTAACTGTATATGTGTGTTTAATGTTGGATATTCTCACTGCCAAATGGCTTAACCCGGCTAGGACACGTAATCTTTCAAAGTACAGACTGAAGAGAGAAATTTAATTGTAAGAAATTGCATGTGGTTTTTCGAGTCCATGATGAAGCACAAAGCATGTAGTTTGCATAATGAAACTTCTGTTAATGGCAAAGCCATATATTTTAGTTCAGGTGGCAGAGGGTCAACAAAAAATGTGTCATTAACACGATTGTAAATAATAGTGCAAGTTTCAAAGCATTTTATACTATGATTCAAAAGTGTTTTTAAAAAAGTTGATTTTTATTTTATTATAAATTAATTTTTTGATATTTTTATATTAATTTCATGTGCTGACATCAAAAATATTTTTTAAAAAATAAAAAAATATATTTTTGAACTAAAAATGTTTTTAAAAAACAATCTCAACCATACTTTCATATATAGATTGATAGATGGTTTATTTAAACAGTTATAATTTGAAATTTAAACAGTTACATGCACAATAATGTGCATCATGTATCTGAATTATTATTATTATTTTTTAATATTTACCAGTTTGCTATTATTTTTTATTTGACGACGGAAGATCCCTTGAAGTATTAATATTCCAACTTTGTCATCAAACTAGTATTATAACTTTACTATAAAAAAATGACCCACATTTTGATATTTCATTGAACCCTTTATGGGCAACCCAAAATCCATTCCAATTTCATTAAACCGAGTTGAATTAAATACCAACAACAAAATCTGCGAAATTATTCATTTTTTGCTTTCAAATTTTCTACATTATCTGAAAATTCTTCAGTTTGTAATTGTGCAAAAGATCGCTCTCAACGTCTTCTTTCATTACATTTCCATCAATTTTAAGCCTTATTATACCCATCAGGGACTCAACCTTTTCCTCATGCATCATTCTTCCCGAGACAAAAAAAAAATGATTGTTTTTTACTCTATTTCTAAAATAAATAATAAGAAAGTCGTTGGTAGCTCACCTTCCCTTGAAGTGCTGTTTCTCTCCGTTTCAAATTTCAACAAGAGTTAATGCCAATTAAAGAAGGAGGCCAAACTTCAATGTTGGTCTTTCTTAATCAATAAAGTCGATTCATAAATAGCTAAATCAAATATAAGGAACATATAGTCTTTAAGAGCCTTTTTATATAGTGGTAGTATTGATTTTTCAAACTATTTTTTAGTTAGAAATTCATTGAAATAGTATTTTTATTATTTTTAAAAAAATTAATCTTAACATTGACACATCAAAACGATCTAAAAACATAAAAAGATAATTTGTAAAAAGGATTTTTTTTTTCAAATGTATTTTTTAAACAAACAATTAGCCCGAAGGTTGTGCCACTGAATTTGAAAATAGCCTTGTATATTTTGAGTAATGAGAGAGTATCACACTAGTTTTAGTACACGTTTTGTTGCGGGGCTGAATTATTATTATTTTTTTAAATAATGTTCATGTATTGAAATGTGATAAAAAAAATGACATGATAAATCAGTCATGATAAATATATAATAATTTTAATTAAGACTAAGCTAACATGAGATATCTCATCAAACTTGTGATGCATATAGTATATAATTAGAATAACCCGATAAGAATAAATAAATTTGATAAGTTTTTTTTTTAAAACAAAATGTGTTAAACTTTTGTGACATGTGACTTGCAAGTCATTAGACTTGAAGCAACAAATCTAAAAAAACCATGAAATTTAATTTTTAATTAATTAAATATTAAAGGATAAATTATATATAAAGTTATTAAGATCCCATGATTCAAGTGATAGGTTTAACAAGTTAGCCCAAGTGAATCTAACATCTTGTCGTTTCAATACTTAAAAAAAAATTATCTTGATTTTTGTAGCTAGATCACATTTTTCTTAGTCATCAGATTATTTTTAGACTTGACTAGTTGATAAGTAAGTCACATCAAATTAATCCTTATATAATTTTTATTTTTCTCCTACTAAAAAACACCTTAATATTTTTTATGTAAAAAAAGAAAGTTAAATCAACCCGCAACATAACATAAACAATTATCTAATTAATACTTATATTCAAAAGTGTTTCACTTTCTCTTACTTTAAGTAGGCTTGCATGAACAAAATCATCCAAAAAAAAAAAGTTGGCTTGCATGATGATCACTTGTAATTTCAAATGCTTAGAAGAGCAAAGTGAGCCTTTATTTCTCGAGAAATGAAGGCGAGCAACCTTTGCAACATTGTCATAGGTCAAGTGTGAATTTTTAATGTTGGGGTTGGAGACATGTTAGGGTTTTATAAGTATGGATTTTTGTTGTCTCCTTGTGCACTTTATGTGTAGGAGTTGGTTGGCTTTATTACCACTTTATTATAATGTCCCCCCTCCCTATCTTTCCATCAAATCATAAACAACTTGCAAACCTTTATGTGAAATGAACTCACCCTTCTCACACCATGTTCTATTAAAAAAAAAAAATCCCTAATCCCATAATTTTCTTCTTGCTAGAAAAAAAAAAACCTATAGAATTAGAAAAAAATTCAACTCCCGTTTGTTCCAACAAAGTTAATTACTTTTTAATAAACTTAATTAGTCAAATGAAACCATATTGTCACAATCTTAATTGAAATGATTACACCAATTAAACCATCAATTAACAAGAAGTACACCTAGTTTTTACCAATAGTTCAATAAAATAAACACACGCTGGACATTAAAATTAGTCCTATTTTGAGAATGTATACCACACCCCACCCTTAATGCCAACTAAGCTATATGTACTTCATTGGCCCTCATAGATCCAGTTCATGTCATGGGTACACACCACTTCTTAAATATTTCCACCAAATTTCTTGGTCAAGATTCATTTTGAGCCATAGTAGGTGGGCGATTAGCTCATAGACTTTCCCTAAAAAAAAACCCTAGGAATAGGTTTGATGGCCAAAGTAATTCGTTCATGACCTTTTGAATTTAAACCTTAAAGCCAATATTTATAGGGTTTGTTTTTAGACCAATAAGAGGAAATTGAGGAATGCATTCTTAAATTTTAAGTTCTTTTAATATAAAATTTAATTTTAATTAATATTTAAGTTAATTCCATAATATCTCCTATTAAAAATTGACTTGAACTTTTAGAAAAAAAGCCTTCAATAGAAATGATAAACAGACAATAATTGCATATATATATAATGTTTTACATCACTCCAATTATAACGAAGAAAACAATTCTAGATCTTGTAAGAAATTGGAAGCTAATATATATATATATATATAATAGAAGATTATTCCACTTGTCTAAGAATTTCAATCCAGCCCATTTGAACAAGAAGAGATAGAAAGAGAGAGAGAGAGAGAGGTCCTTCTCTCCATTAACTGGAAAAAAGAAATAGAAATAAAAAAACCCTAAAACAGAAAGACACAGTTCAGCTGATTTGATTCTTATTTCTTTGTTTTGAATTGCATTTAGAGATCTCAATTTCTTCAATCCACCGGAAGGTACAAGCTCTTTCTCTCTGTTTTTTCTTTTCTTTTCATTTTTCGTTTGTGTTTTTGCTTCCATAGGAATCTGTTTTGGTTTTTTGATCCAAGAAATAAAAGTTTAAATTTTGATTCATTTTCTAACTCTTTTTTATCACACATTGCAACAATTTGTTAAAATATGTCAATAATTTAGTTTCTTTTTCTGTTTCAGATATTGTTGCATGCCTTTCATTTTAGATTTTTTTTTTCTTTTCGTTTTTCTTGTTTGGTTGCTGAGAAAATGTTGGAATCAAAAGAAATTGCTAATTTTAAATCGTGGGTTTCTTTTCTTTTTTGTTTGGGAGCTGGAAAAACGTAAACTTTACATTTACATTAACGAAAAACTGTAAGTTTGTTTAATATATAGTGTAACACTGAAATTTCTTTTCTTTTCATGGGAACCAAACAGAGGGCTATAATGTAGTGTTTTTCTGTCGAGTAGCTGCAATTGAATGCTCTTAATTTTTTTCTTCTCAGTTTGTTTTTGGTTTGGTAAACTTGGTTGTTTTTTCTCTGTTACATGCAGTAGTGAATTATGTTTTTGTAACTCTGCATATTGGTCTGGCACCAATTTGACCAAAGAGGGTCACCGAAGTTGAAATTGATCTAGTGGGGTCAAGTCTTTTCTGGAGTTTTAGTCGAGTAACCATGGCATGAACTGTGGAGTTACCATGAAGTAAATTTAATGGGTGGAAATTTGGAATAAAGCACACGAGTTGCTTTCAAGGTCTGGTTTGGTCTTTCAAACCTTGTTTTATTAAGAGGGTCAGCCTAAATCTTTGATCATCAAAATACAATGGATGGTAACTGGTGATTACTAAAGTTTCATTTCATACCTGAATTCGAGGAATCTGATTTATTTCTATGTTTTCCCTGCTTTTAATCTGGCGTGCTATTATAAATATTTCTGCTTTGAATGTATTGAGAAATGCAGAGAACTAATATTGGTTGATAGATGTTGTCTCCTGTCTAGTTCATTTGTGGTTTCTTATGTTAGAGAATACAGGTCTTTTGAATCTCTTTTGTAAGGTTATCTGTATTGCTCTTTAAGGCCCCCGTGAGGGATGCATTTGAGAGACTGGAAAACAATAGAAAAACTAAATTTTTGATCCCCTATATTGCCGTTAAGTACCCTGACATGTTTCCTATATAAAATTCTTTGACAGGTACTGCTATTGCCTTGTCTATGGCAAACTCTAAGGGGTCAGCAAACATAAGAAATTTCATGTACTCAGGAAAACACTCGTTACTTCCTCCAAAAAGTCCTTTTCCTATTGTTTCTCCATCATATGTTGATTATGTTCCCAGCAGCAGTATTGGATCAAAAACTGTTCAAAAGCCTAGAGAGGGAAACACACACCATCAACGAACTTCCTCTGAGACGCTCTTCATGGAGGATCAGCCTTCCTGGCTTGATGATCTTCTTAATGAGCCAGAGACACCTGTCCGTAAAGGAGGTCATAGGCGTTCATCAAGTGACTCTTTTGCGTACATAGATGTAGCAAATACAGCACAGGATGGGTGCAGAAATAAAAATTTGATGTCTATACCTTCTTGGGGATCTCAAGACTTCGATTATTACAAAGATGTTAGGCGAACTCCTCTCTATGCTGAAATGAACATGTCAAAACAGAAGAACAGGGCTTGGGATTCATCTTTAAATGTCTTGACATATCCAAGTGGTCTTTCCTCTTCCAGGGAGAATGCTGGACTGCAGAGTTCAGGATCATCATGTGCCCCCCGGGAAGCAGATAGTGTTTCAGACAGTGAAAAGCAAGATCCACTCGATGGTTCACATGATTCAAAAATTTCATCCGAGAAGGACAGCTCAAATTCCAAGTCTTCTGCATCAGAGACTGATACAAAACGTGCTAAACAGTATGTCCTTTATTATTTTTCTTCATTATCAATACCTCATGCATGCTTTGATATTATTCTTGGACATAGCGAATGATTCAAGTCAAATCACCAGTTTCATCATTTAATCTCTTTAGTGCCCCCGTTTTCTTTCTGTGTTCAAAGCATGCCTTGTTGATATACTTGATGATCAGGCCCTGTTATCAGTGTCCTACTGCTTATCATTTCATGGATGCATAATCAAGGGCTACTAGCATAGTACGGGTTTTCTAGTAGTTGTCACATCTTGGAAGTGGAAAATCCAACCACCACACCTAGGGTACTTAGACATATTTTTAAAAAAATTGCATTACGCAACCATGAAGCTTAATTGCTAAAGAACCGTTCATAAACTCTGATTCTTAATATGAAGCATGACAAGTATGGATATTTATAGACTCAACACAGTCCTAATTATGTAGTTAAATCCTACTAAAATGGAACACCAGATAATCCATACAGTAGCTCCAAAAGGGACAAGAATTTACAAAATAGTAATAGAATAATACAAATGGAACCTCAATGCCATGTTTTCATGGCTTCATTACTCTGATTTCTGTCTTTATTAATATAGTACACACAGGCAGTAAGATGTTGAAAAAACATTCAGACAGGCACTGGGGTGTTTATTTAGCCTTAACATTCCACTGGCTCTAATTTAGTTGATGCAAAACAATTACTTGTTTGAACATCCATAAAGAAAGGGGGATGGTCAAGCTGTCAAGGGTGGACATTGTCAGTCACTTTAAAGGTCTTAGGTTGAAGTTGAAGTGATTTTTGTGATTTTATTTTGTGTGGAGTTAATAGTTTTTATATTTGAGTCTCCCTCTCCTTGTGAGGATAAATGATAACACTTCTACCATATGGAAGGAAAGGGGAAAAAAAGAACTAATATGTCATGATTTTTTTCCCATCGAAAATGGTGTTTCCTTGTATTTTTTTGTCTTTCGATTCTACTCTTGAGATGAAAGAACTATTTTCAAAATGGAAAAAAGTGAAAGCAAGCAGAACTATTGAAGGAGAAATGAGCTGGAAATCCGTGTGTAACTCAGGGATGCGTGTATACCTCTAAGAGGACCACTGCATGAGAGCAACCAGTTTCTTTTCTCCAATTTGAATGGTTGATGGTCGAAGGATTATAGCTGCTACAAATTACATTATCTCTCCTTTTTACAGGAGTCAAGTCCATCAGGACTATTCTCCTATTTTTTTTAGATTAATAGGGGGATGCGAATATCTTGTCCATCAGGACTAATGACACTTGCATGTAGATTTTCAAAGGCTAATATTGATAGATGATTAAAAGTGTTTCAGAAAAAAAAATCATATTGTATTTCATTCTGTCTAGTATATATGAACCCGTGACCAACTCTTGGTACTGTCAGCTGTGAAGAATTGTGTACTGGTCTTAAGGTAGATTCAGATAAGATCCCATTCATTCCTAAAGGTAATTCTGTAATGTGATTTATCATCTGTTGAGGAGGACATGTTTCTTCCTTCTACATTTTCTACTTGGCGTGCATGATAATCATATTTGTGAATGACATGTGGCTTTATTTATGAGATTTGAATATCTGAACATGTAGTGGCTTATGCTATTTCTACATTTCTGATCTGTTAATAAAGAATTTAAAATTTGGTATGATGACTGTGACTCGTACTTTTGGCTGTTGCTGTTTGGTAGTTATTTTTAGATACATGTTTGTAGGAGCTAGAATAGCTACTTATAATATGAAGTATTTGCAAAGGTGAGAAAGTTCTGGTACTCCACAATGAGTTGAAGAGAAATAATCTTGTTAATAAGATTAAAATTATATCCACTGCAGGCAATTTGCTCAGCGTTCCAGAGTCCGAAAACTTCAGTACATAGCTGAGCTGGAAAGAAATGTACAAGTTTTGCAGGCAAGTATCTCAGCTCTGCAGAAGCTGAAGTGAGGCGAGATTTTCTATTTAATTTGTGAGGGTGTTGAATGAATCGCCAAAATTGTCTGAGGTCATAACTATGTTTTGCACTCCACAGGCAGAAGGATCTGAAGTTTCAGCTGAGCTCGAATTTGTCAATCAGCAAAAGCTTATTCTAAGCATGGAGAACAATGCTCTTAAGCAACGGTTTGAAAATTTGGCCAATGAGCAGCTTATCAAATGCTGTAAGCTCTAACTCCTGACTTCCTGACAGTTAAGATGTTTGAAAATAGTTGAGATTTTTGAACCATTTAGTTTTTCATGATGCTAACATATAAAAATTTAAAGAGTCAACGATTGCTTTCCTCCATTCCATAATGCTGAGCTTCCCAAGAAAGTGGGTAAGACACATCACTGAAATGAGCAACCTTGTTAATTTGTGCCATTTGAACAGAAAAGGATATTGAAGAAAATTGTTATCCAGCTCTTTAGAGGACTTGTTTTATGGATTTAGTGTGCAATAAACAAATAGTTGACTTGGCAGAAGATTTGTAAAATTCATGAGATATTCATATTTGGGGATGGAAAGTATCAACATGTTAAAAGTTTCTAGTTGTTGTGATTATAATAAAACCACATTGTAAAGCCTTACCTAACAACTTAAGCTTACCTTTTAGATTGAGTGGTTCTTGCCATGGTACTAGATCTCATCAATCAAAGTGGTCATTAGTTCAAATCTTAAGGGCCTCATTCTTTTTTCTAATTAAAATTAAAATTTCAGCTTTAGATAGTGTGAGCTTGTGCAAGTTTTAGGACCATAAAGATTTTCACTTGAGGATATGTGTTAGTGAATACAATAAAACCATACGCTAGTGCCCTCACATTACAACTTAAGAAGGTTGAGTGGTTCTTTGACACTAGGACTAAAGGCAGGGTTGTAGGATTTACTTTTAACAGTCAAGTCAGCCACATGGTTTTTCCATGCACCAAAATATTTAGGAATACCTTTTTCTCGCATAAATTCTCATAGAGAGTTCGATCTTTTGGATAGTGTCGATTCTTTTCTATGGTTTGTACCATGTGAAAGGGATATTCTTATAGCTTTGCCTCTTAAAAGCGATTTTGTGCTGCTATTTGCCAGTCAATAATATTGCAGTCCGGTTCCCTCAAGTAGCCAAGGTCAGATGGTGCTGAAATAGGCCTTAGGTTTAAAATCTCATATCGTGCCAAATCAAGAATTTGGAGAAAGTGGATCCATGTAACCTCAACTAGTTCTGGATTGAGTCATTGAGGTTTGCTTGAATTTATCTTACCAACTACGAAAGTTGTGGACAAATAACATTCCCCGGCTTTCCTAAAAGTAAAGAAATTTATCCAGCTCCACTTCATTAGACTCTGGCCCTGTCATCTTGAGCTTGTTATTTATGACAGAATATTGTTAACAATCTTAGTTTAAAACCTGTTTCATTAATTTTTTTGTCGGGCTGATTAGCAGCTGTGCCCACTTTTCTTTAGCTTGAAAGCATGATTTTTTCTTTGTACTTCAACTTTTATTGAGCTTGCTGATGTGGCTTGCTAATCACTTCAAGTCACTGTAATTATAGTGCCTTTAAGGTTACAAAATAATAAGATCCTCTTTATAATTTAATAAGTTTAAATACTAATTAGTTTCTAATTACTTTCACAAATGTTTTCATTAAAGCTTAAATAATATCTTTTATACATTTTAATTTTGAAATTGTACTTATTTGTTCATAACAATCACAAAGCAATTAACTAAAATACACAAAGATAAGATGATTTTTTACAGTTCATTTAGTGAATCTATGTAATAGTCCACAATCACCTGTTAAGAAGTGAATAATATTTTATTTTAATTTTGAAAGTAACAATGTACTTCAATGAGTCTTAATTGTATTTTAGAAACCAGTATTATCACGGGAAAATATATTAAACTACCAAGTGGTAGGATAAGTTATTATGATACAATTATTAAAAAAAAAGAGCTTGTAACGTGAAGGCATTATAATTGTAGTGCCTTAAAGTAACCAAGCGAGCCCCCTTGTTAAGGCTTTTGCATTTAGAAACTATATAGGTATAACAATATTTGTTTGTAGGAGATGTATTTGCATAAACATGTGCATGCATATTCTGTATGTATTCCCTTATCATGCTTGCCATGATGTTCTTTGCACCCTTTAGAAGATTAGTAAGAACGAGCAGGAAAATGGGGTGGGCTGCTCGGAAACACCTTTAGCTTCACATGAATTGACCTTCTGCTGGGTAAAGTTTTTCTTGAAGCTGTCATATGTGGATCTGTCAAGGATAAGTTGATGGTAGAAAATAGAATACAATATCAACTATTCTTATCTATTAAAGTGAATAAGAATTTTTAACTGTTTCACGATGGACATTTGGTCGCCATTTGTGGCTTAAGAACATGTCACTGAAATGTATATTTATGGCAAGGGGTTTAGTCACAACAGGTTGCAAAGTATGCAACTAAAAGATTTTCCAATGATTATGGCAAGAGTTTAGAATGAACAATTTTAGTAGATGCTTCGCTTCTGTTTTCTGTTACTTGAGGGAGGGGTTTGAACTGCAGGGGTGGAGAATGTGCTTGGCAGATGCATGCTGCTTCTTGAAAGCATGGCTTTCCTTCTTGACAGTCTTTTGATTCTGAAAAATTTAGGGCATAAAATTGACATAGGAGGATGACTGAGATAAAAACGATAATGCATTGAGAACGAGACTATTGATCTTCCTCATTATGAATGGAAATGCTTTTATTTATTTTTTAGCTTTCAGGTTCTAACAGCCACTGAACTTTTTGAGGGTGTTTTCAGTGGAGCATGAAGTTCTGGAGAGGGAGATTGGAAGGCTACGATCCTTATATCAGCAGCAGCAGCAACAACAACAACAACCTGCTTCAAATCATCGCCGCAGTAAAAGCAAGGACTTGGATTCCCAATTTGCTAACCTCTCTTTGAAACATAAGGATGCCAATTCTAGCCAATATGCAAACCTCTCTTTGAAACATAAGGATGCCAATTCTAGCCGAGACCCTGTCACTGGTTCACTTCGCATTTAGACATGTTTTAGCCAAGAGATTTGTTGTGCCACTACTTTGCCCATGCCTGGCTTGCCAAGTCTAGCCGTGACCACGCCACCATAATTGTTGTTGCCATTGAGTGGGATAAAGCTGGGTTCTAGCTTTCATCCCATTCTCCACCTGATTTGAACATTTTGTTTCTCTTTTCTTTCCTTCCCCATATTAATATAATAATTAATCTTCATGTGCACCTGATGGTCATCGTTCAGGCAGATGACTCACCGGAGGTGATAACTAAGAAAGAGATTTCTATTTTGGCCTCTCCTGCATGTTCAAGTTATCAGAACTCAGGAAATTTGAATCCATTTCTGATCCATTTAGCATGTACAATTTGGAATCTAATGTAGCTGTAAGGGATCTCGTGGCCTTGTTGAATATGTATTGTCTGTAACTTGTTAATCGTAGGAAACTCTTGTAAAATCTGTTCAATGAAATCCATGTTTGCTTCCTGCACTATTTAAATGATTAGAAACTATTTTGATCAGGGAACGTTTGGCTGGTTGGAAAATGCTCCATTGCCTCCTCGAGCTTCAAATTTATAGATTGCTTTTGCCCAGAGTTGGGGAAGTGATTACCTGATGCTTAGCTTAGGATTACTTGTAAGTTGTAACCCTGCTGAATAAAACTCATCATCCAAAACCTGCTCATAGTTAAGAGCATAATGGAGAGGAAAATAACTAGGAGAGATGACATATTTTTCATTATAAGAGACCAAATATATTCTAATATCCTAAAATAAATTAAATTATAATGGTGAGTTTTCATTCTATTCTCTTGAATATTGTTCTCTGTTAAAATCGTCGAGAAATAACATATAATTTGCACATCATTAATTTTATTCAAAACAATCCCTCGGATGATTAGGGTTGCGCAAGTCACAGATCTATATTACCACCCTCTCTCTCAGCCTGGCTGGTTTCGAAGTCTAGGGGTGTACGTGGTGTAGATCAGCAGGCCAGGGCT
Source organism: Salix purpurea (assembly GCA_027405865.1). Lineage (NCBI taxonomy): Eukaryota > Viridiplantae > Streptophyta > Magnoliopsida > Malpighiales > Salicaceae > Salix > Salix purpurea. The sequence goes on along the minus strand of CM050328.1, from coordinate 1,717,294 downwards.
TGATTTTTATACAAAAATTCTAGGAGGTTTTGCCTGTGGCTTAGTTTGTCCAACCAAATCAAGATGCAAGCAAGTAGCATGTCTACATACGACCATGCGAAACAACATGCAAGCAAGTAGCAGCAAGAGTCCAGAGCACGGTGTGATGGTAAAAAAATTGAGATCTATATAGTAGATTTTAAATTTGAGTCAAGACGTATATCTCTTGTAAGAGTCTAGAATAGTCAAGGTTTTACTTGCTGACCTGACCCACAAAATACGTTTTTTGGAGATGAGATTTTCTTGAATCTAAAAAAAAAAAAATTGGAGCTAGATCCTAAAAATCAGACTCGATAACAGAAGTATTGAATCTGCGGAGCAGTTCTCTCTCTTCTTTTAATTTGATCATGTTCATCAACTAATTATAAATATTAACTGTTTGTAACAACGTGATCCTCGACTCTACAAATAGTTTAGTAACTGGTAAAACACAATCTCAAAACTATATAATTTCTTTTGAACAATGGCAGTGCACTTAGACTTGCAAGAAAAAACAATTAACACTAACGGGGAGACAATTTTAGAGCATGAATATTGAGAGAAACAACGAGAAAAGAATTATGAAAGGTGTAGTAGCAGAGGCAATATGCCCCTTGTTGGGCAGCGATGGATATTCATCCGGTGGAGGCATGACACATTCATCGCCATTGAATTGAATCTTTCTCGGGAAAGCCCAACCTTCTCTGAAAGTGAAAATCCCTGGATCTTTGCGTAGTAAAATTTCAGTCTGTAGATTCCCATTCATTCCTTCTTGGAGTAAAATGTCGTTGTAAAACGGAAGCCCCCAAAACATCCCAGAATCATCTGCATAGTAATCTAATGTCAAAACACAGATAAAGAGCAGATACATAGATGATAAAAACGTATTTAATTATAGGAAGGAACAGGGAAGGAGATGAATAAATATATATGTTTATGGAATAATTTTAAAGTTCAATTCTTTTGTTCAATCGCTAGATCACTGAAAAATAATAATATGGGAGGATCTAGCTAGCTTGGGGCAACATCTTACTGATATATCCGTATCGATTGAGGGGCGCATAGTTGAAGCTGAAAACCTGTGTCAAACTTTGCAGGTTGGGATGGAGCACAACCAGGTTCCATTCTGAATAATTTTTCATGATGTTGAAATTTGTAATTGTTATTTTAACCCTCCAATATTGTTTGTAGCTTTCTTTCAGATGCCAATGAACCCTTATCGGGCACATATGCTCTGAACACCTTACCACAGGCGTTGCTGGATCATGATTTTGTTTCAGCAATGGCGGGGTCTCGCCATACCTGCCAGTTTTCACAGTGCTTAATTCCCTTCTAAACAAATAATTAATGATCAGTTGATCTGCAAATTCAAGACGCTAAAATCTTTTTGAAGTTTAGTGCATGATGAATAAAATGTTGAAAACGTCGGGAGGTTTTACTTTACACATTCTGTTCCAGGTTGTCCTTGGCAGCCGCAGCTGCATCTGGGGCAAGAAACAATAGTTTGATTGTAGAATGCCGACAAGGAAACACAACATCTTGGCGTAGGTGATGCTAGAATCTGGGAGTACATGCAGGTCACATTCCATGTCGCTTCAAGAAAACAGAACAGGGAAAATTACAAAAAAAAAAAAAAAGAGAAAAAGATGAAGGGATTAAACTATTGTAATGAAATTCTGAAAGTGATTACCAAGGGCCTGTGTCCATCGCCGGCCACCATCTGTTGTGTACCTGCTGGGTTTTACCTTAACTGCGCCCCCGCAACTATAGCCTGGAACTCCAAGTTTGAGATCTTCCGGCATTACAAATCGGGAATAGGTGCCGGAGCCGCCGACAGCCATCTGAAAAGTAGCAGCATACTTGGAAGGATCTTGCTTGATGGATGACAGTACACCTGCCTTGCAACAATTTTGGGTCTGGGAATTATAATTGGTTCCGGGCAGAAGGTCTACAATGAACGGCTTCTTCTCGCAGCAATGAGGAAGGGTTGGCCCCTTGAATTCACTGCAGTTTCCTTGCTCGGTAGCCTCAGCTCCCTGCATTGCCCAGATCACCTCTTTACCTCTCCATGCCCAGTTCAATTTCCAGCCAGGTGGTTCCACGTGGCGATATTGCTGGAAGTTATAAATTGATACCATCACCTTACAGGGCAGAAAACAAATGTCAAACACCGATTTGCATGATGACTTTTCAAGGCATAGGCCTTTAAAATAATATAATAGCTGTTAAAATAATTATAAATGTTGAATAGAAATCGATGAAGTTAATGATAGGTGTCCGATGATATAATTGTAAAATAATATCTTCTAATATTAGTAAATTAAAATAATATAGAATAAATAAATCAATAAATTTCAGATAAAATAGTGCCACCCAATCGCTGAGAATTTATGTGGAGCCCACCAGCAGCAGACCATGTCAGAAGCAGACAAACTGTACTTGGCTCAGCAGTTCTCACTCAGGTTTCAGATCACCACACGTACATCATGCACTTTGCTCTTCTTTATTGGTAGTCGAGAAACAAGAAAAATAGCGCTAGGGTTTCCTGCTTTTTCTACGAATCAGTTTTTTTCTTACAAGAAAATAGCCAGCAGGGTGATGGAACACCAATAGTTTTTCTCGGATGGTTCATTCAAGATTCAATGAACATCACGCAAGTAATTAAAAAAAATTAAACTGTATTTTCTCCTTCTCCCTTCTAGGTTTCCAAACTATCCAAAAATAGAAAAATCTTATGCAGTGGAAACCCAGAATGCCTCTAATCCATCACCACACACACACACACACACACACACACACACATATCATAAGGGAATAACATGTTGAGAAATGGGAAAAAAATAAAATCAAAATATTGGGGAAAATAAATAATGAAAAATATATATAACAGCAGCTAGCTTACATTATTTGTACCGGAATTTGATAGAAGAAGATCCCATTTGATGGTTATGTTGCCATAAGGATCGAGTGGATCAAACGCATCTGCACAAATTCCATTGAAATGCAACAAGTTTCATCAGTTCATGGAAACATGCGTGTCTCTTAACTGGCAACATTCACAGCATCATAAAAATTCTATTAAAAAAAAAGAGAGAGAAATAATAAGATTTGAAACTTACAAGAAGGAGATATAGAGCTAATGAGAGAGAAGAAGAAGATCAAGACCATGCCCATTAATCCTTACTCAAACAAAAATGTAAGGAAAAAACAGGTTTAAGAACCTTCAAGAAAATAAAATCCTCTTTCTATACATATATATCTCTCCTATGAAACACCAGTATGCCTAGAACATAACAAAGAACAGGGTCTTTTCTATGGCAGTGGCTACGTACTTTCTTCACAGTCTGTGTGGTTTGAGAGAGATGAATGAAAATGGAGTGGTCTGCTCAGTCTGTGCTGTGACTCAGAAATTGATTGTGTGGCTCACCTCTCTAAAAGAGAAACAAGTAAAGGAAAGAAATAAAATTATAATTAATGCTGGGTGAGAGAAGAGTTGGAAATGGCTAAATTTAGGGAGCGCAGGGCTGTGCATGCACTGTGATTTGTGAAGAGATGTATAAATAGATACACACATTCAAAGTTCACGCGTTATATTCTGCGGCACTTGGCTGCCGTAATAATAATAATAAATAAATGAATGAAAAGAAAAGGAATTTTCACTTAAGGTTTTTTATTTATATATTAATAAATTGCAGTGTCTATATTATCCTGTAAATATTTATTCATGCACATGTATATAATCACAACATCCTCAAACAGAATGTTTCACAGCATAACTAAGCCTAACCTATAAAACTGAACATTTATTTAAATAAATTGAAAAAAGAAAACATAAGTGCTCTTTACCCTAGCCCATTGAGTCATGACTATATCCACCATTCTATAGTCAAATTTAATATAAAAAAATTATTTTCATGATTTATTTTTAAAAATAAAAATTGTTTGTTCTTGATAAAAAAAAATAAAGAAACGAATATTAAAGGAAAGCTTGGGGTTAAATATTTGTATACCCATCCATGTCTTTCTATGTCAGTATTTAATTAAAATAAATATATATTTTTAATTCATCAGTTTATATATATTTTAATTATAATACGATAAAACATATATATAATATATTCTTCTAACAAGACAAAAAAATAAGTCAGTGTAGCGCGAGCTATAAGGCTAATTGAATTCTATAATATATTTCATATTTTAAATAATTTAAAATAAAAGTGTGCGTGCGTGTTTTGGTATATTTATAATATAGATTTTGAAAATACATTTGGACATATAATCCAAAAGGGTTCCCTCAAGCCTGCACCGACTTAGAGTTTTCCATTAAATATTCAAGAGAAAATGTTTTTTAAAATGTTTTTAGACTATTTTGATATGATATTAAAAATATATTATTTTAATACTTTCTAAATAAGAAACAACCAGAGTCGCTCTCTCTCCTTGCACTGTGCAGGCAAGAGTGGCAATCACCATCACTTCATTCTTTCATGGTAAGGAGTGCGGTGGTCTGAGTACTGAGCCATGTGAGAATGGATCGTTAAGGAATGTAATTCAGCGGTCAGCACAGCTATTTCTGGCCGGAGGTTGGTGGCGATATCTTTTGAAAAAGGTTCCTTCCAGCTCATGCTTGTCGAGCCATTTAAAGCATAGGGTTGCTAGCAAGCGTATGAAAACAGAGCCTTCCAGCTCATCCAAAATGGACACCCATCTTGTCTGCCATTGATGGTGAAAATCAACTTTTATGCTGCCATTGATGATCAAAATAAGGTGAGGCTGCATCGGTTCTTCAACTCGTGTCTACTGAGTCATGTTACAGAGCTAACAATTGAGTTACTCAAGAGATGGCCAACCAGGTCAGGTTCAAGGTGGATAAATGTAGTTACAGAGAGGAAGCTCCTGGTGATTGTTGATGTATCTTGGGTTTCCTTGAATGAAAGGATGAAAGAAAAAATAAAATAAAATACCAAGAAAATACTGCATACCCTCCTTTCACAAAAAAACACATGCACAGTCATCTGATAATATTTCCATCACACAAGAGCTGCTAAATTACTATCTACCATACAAGTTTCACAGGGTAACATCTACAGCTAACCCAAGCCATTGGCACAGACGTTGAGAAATCACATCAGCACTAGCCTTTGAAGTACCAATTTAATCAAAAGAAGCCTGAGGACCACCTGGAGACTTTAGATAGAATATGGCAAGGAATTCTAAAACTGTCTCAAACAATTCCAAGCCTTCCCCAAGACTGTTCAGTTATTGTCATTTACATAATAAAGAAGGGAGCACAAGCAGGCTGGCCATAAGCTCTATATCTGATCGAATCCAACCTTTGCATCCCTGAAATGGAAGATCTCATTAGAAATTACAAGGGTATATTGGTACATACAACCATGTAATTGAGTGCTTTAAAATTTTAAAATTCCAGTTAGTATTTTTCAGTTTTTATGTACAAAAGGAACAATGACTCCACACTGAACATAACATCAGCCATTCTAGAACTACCACTTCAAAGAGAGCTAAATCATCCAAAGGATCCATAATAGCTGTTCTATCATCATTTCCCCCCTCTCCTCGTCTCTCTTGCAGTCTCTCTGAAAACAACAAATCATGCAAATAGCAGCTTACTTTATGAATCAAACATTGTCCATCATCTCCATGGTTGAATGCAAGACACCTTATCAATGTCTCCAGAACTTAATCCACCATCTTTGTTGCCATTATTAAAAGTAATTATAACCTCCATATACTCCACCATGATGACAACTTCAAATCTCTTAACACCATGCTATAATTAATTGAATTGTTTATAGCAGTAATCACTTTTAAAGTAATTCCTTGAGCCCCGACCACAAATAAATATCAATTGGTTATGACTTCAGTTGTTATAGAAATGACTGGGACTTGACAGAAATGCTTTCTGCTTTGAAACAGGATAATTTTCAAATGGGATTATAACAATTTTCAAGAAATTTTATCTGGCTAGCTAGACACAGGAGTATTGCGGTGCTTTATTCCCAGCTCATGTCAAATCCCCATCATTGTAGCAAGAATTAATTCCAACCATACCAGTTCACATCCTCCCAGCTCTTCTAATTCAACAGCCTGTTAACCTTCAATTGTTTCATCTCATTCCCCTTTATATTCATCTATTTGTACTTAGTGGTGATCATTTTCAGTTCAGTTCAATTTTTACCTAAAAAATATCCATATCGAATTTTAAAAAATTAAAAAACGAAACTGGTTCAAACAAACCAATTTTGGTTCGGTTCAGTTCAGTTAGTTGAGGTGAAAAACTGGAAAAAAAAACGAACCAGCCATTATTTTTCTCTCCAACAAACCAAAGAAACACAGACATCATCTTCAATCAGCTGCCATTAGCATTCCTACCCTTATGCCTCACTAGCACCTTGATAGTAGAGTTAAATTTGGAGAGGTAGAATTGGTTATATCAAGTAGAAAGAGATCCAACTAATCTGATGGAACATGGTGACGCACCATATATAGCAAGCACATGGGGACACGATGCGTTGTGCTCAAATTGATAATTAGCATGGACAGAGAAACAAAAGGTCAGTGCCAAAGAAGAGAGTTAAAGGAAGAGGGTTCGTTTACACAAGTTGGTGCCATCAACAATTAATCTTGAGGCACCCTTCTGTGGGATGTTCTGTGACCCATTGTGGATCCAGCTCATTATCAGAAAGTATGGGGAATAAGTATCAATTGGTCGTCTTGCCAATAGATGGAGACCAAATAGTCAAAGCAAGATACTGGGTGGAGATCTGAAAGCTGAAGTGGAAGTTGAGAAAGGTGAAGAAGATGGCTTATATGGAGATTGAGAGAAAGCTTGGGGGAGAAGGGTGGCTGGGTTTGATTTGGCATCTAGGGTTAGAAGAAAAGTTTATATTACACTGTTTTTGTTTTCAGTGTTGGTTGAACTGGTTTGGTTCGGTCTTATTCAATCGGTTTCAGACTTTTGAAACATCTAATATCAATTTAAGTATGTATATGATCAACGGGTAGTCATAAATTTTCCAACACATTTTGAATTTCCCCTAAAGAAATAAGAAGGTACAGTAAAAATTTGCATTTTAGCAAGGTTCATCTTTCCCCCCTTCCTGATTCAATGTTACAAAAAATTTTGTGGTGGCAGGTGAGGTTTGACAGAGAAGAAAAGCAATTACGAGAGAGCATAAACACCATACCTCAAAAGGAAGATACATGCAGCAAACTTTAGAGTTTCAAAATTTGTTAATGTCACTCAGGTATGCCTACGGTTTTTAGTATTGCCCTCAGCATAGAACTCCCAGTTTTTATGATCCAGGACACTCAAATCATCAATCTCTGCAATGGCAAGCAAGTATCGTGTGAGCTTCACAAGCTCCTGATCATTATCTCGGTTAGCATGAGCCTTCCTGAATGGCTTGATTACCAAACCATTTCTTGGGTTCATCACGAAATTTCTTCGCAGATCATCAAACATTATGGTGTTTTTTGAACTGTAAAACTGAAAAGCAACAAGAAAGCAGTGTGTCAACTGGCGATGCAATTCAATATTTTGCAGCACGGGAACAGGATTTTTTGGCAAGAAATATAAAACGGAAAATATAACGCCTTAAAATTGCACCTCTGGGAATTTAGCCCAAATCAATCCAAGTGGCTTGCAGTCAAAGATCCCTCGAGAATCTGATTGAACTGTAATCATTGCTAAGTGGTCTAAGAGAGCTGTTATTTTGTAGTTAGGATTGTTGAGGACCCCAAGTTGTCCCATCTTCAATTCAACCCACTTCATGCTGCAGAAAAGAGGAATAGGTAGTGATTGGGAATGAAGGAAGACAACAATGGACATTAATATTTGATTTTTTTTGGAATTTATGTTATATAATTATTCAACATTTTAGTATGATTTAGGAATATTAATATTCACTATTTAATAGTTAAAGCTAATAGTTAAAATAAGAATCTAGTTTATTTCTTATTCAGTCGGTTTTCGTATTTTTATAGGATTTACATTTCCTGTTTCTTTTTTATTTGGTGCCAATAAATATGAACTCTACATAGACAAAATAAGTTGTGTTACAAATATTGATTGATCAAATAAATTGAGTTCTTCACATGATTGGTTGTCTTGAGAGTTCTGTCCTCGTAAACGAATTCTACACCACTTTAGTTCAGGGGGCTGGGGAGTGCAAGATAAACAAAAAGCCAGCACAAGGAAATTAAAAAAAGAAAGTAAAATGATGATCTGACCTGGTTGCAGACCATATCATTATGTCATATTCTGCATAAGCGGCAGTGAGAAACTCATGAAGATCTGCAGAAGATAAGAACATTAAAAAAGTGATTGTTAAAAAAACTTGCTACAACCTAACTACTCACATGGCCGCATGAGTTCAAGTGGATTCTCTGCTGTGGATCGGTGATCAAACAGCGTGTAGTCAATATCCAGAACAAGTAATTTCTTTCCCGGACGACATGGATTTTTAAGTTCAATCTACAAATCAAAAAGCAATGAACATTGACATTACTCACAAGCTTTGTGCAGAAAAAAAGCATCAAATCATGTATCCAAGTTGATGCCAGTAAAGAATTCTCACGCCATATTCACTAGATAAAAAACCTCATGCATCCTTGATAAGGTGAAAGACATGCATTTGGAGAAAATGATCACAAAAAAAAAGAGGCAATAGGAGATTCATCAAGCTCTACGATAAGGTGAAAGACAAATGCAAGAAAATTTTGAACCAAGTTTCTTGGATGAATACCATAGGACAGTTTAAATCTCTGATAAAGCATACATTTAAACGGGTGCTTGTCCAAGATTAAAACATATATGCAAATATATATTACATCCCTTCCCAGTCGTTAAAGCTGACCTTGAATTGATCTATACGCTTCCTCAGTTTCTGCTTATTGACTTCTTTATCTTTAATATCAACAGCTTCATCTTGCCCAAGTTCAAGATCATCAACAATCTCCGGAGAGTCCACTTGATCCATGATAATATCATCTTCAACAGTTCTGTTGTGGAATTTAATATCCATTTCAAATGTGATTAAACTAAAAGAGTAATAATCTTGTATGATTGGCACCTCAAAATAATAAATTAAAGTTGATATTGATGAAGCAGATTGACTCCTAGTCATTGCAAGCTTACACAAATTTGTTGATGAATTTTTTTTTTTTTTACGATAGCAAGTTTTTTATGTCAGGAAAAATTAACCTATAAAACAATGGGAAGAATGCAATGCCATTCCAATGCAGTAAACAACAATTTATATTATGCATTCTTTTTCCACCTGTTTTTTAAAACAAGTTGCCTGGGACGAATGCTGAAGCCATGAAAATGAACTCAATTTCTCTGTTGATTGAATAAACTATACAACCTACACTCTACTTGCTGATTCATAGTTGTTAACATAGTTACATTCTGTATCACAGATGATAAGCACCCTTGTCCTGCCACTGTTTTAACAGTCTAATTTTGGGTTTAAATGACTGGCTGCGATGTGTTATGCAGGGGGGGAAAAAAAGCTTTCCTATAATACCGTTACATGCTGCCTATAAAGATATTAGTCCAATGTGAAAGACCCTGAATATTGAAGAAGGCTCAAGTACCGAGAAAGTATCGTAAAAGAAACTGAAAAGGTTTCCTATAATACCATTTACAAGTTGCCAGGGACGAAACGCTGAAATTATGAAAATGAACTCGATTTCGGTTTAGATTGAATAATCTATTCAGCCTTCACTCTACTTGCTGATTCATAGAGGTGAATGCTGAGACTCGCTTGGGAACATGCACTTCGAATTTTACAGACAGTGTTCGAATACATATTTATTCCAAAATGCTCTGGAGTATAGTTTTCTTGCAAATTCAGCTCTAACCTTCAGGGAATAACCCAGTAAAAGCTCTCTTGACAAAGGGAGAAAGCTCAAAAGAATTTCCACCATTTCTGAAATTCGATCAACTTTTTAAAATGTAAGGGAATGGGACCGGGTCCAGAGGGGTCTGCTTGCCCTAACCCTTCATAATTAGTTATTGTGCTATGAAACATAAGCCCCGCCAAGACAAAAGTTTATTTCTTTCATGTACACAGACAAATGCAGACATAAACATGTTGTCTTTTCCACTGGAAATTCCGAATCAACAACCACTCCATTATACGAATAACATAAAAGATAAACCCACTGATAAAAACGAAAGCAGTATCAACAATAACCCATCAAAAAACACAAACATGGATCACAAAAGAAACTAACTTTTGCTTAGTCTTCGATGTGCAGAGAGAGAGAGAGAGAGAGTCAGTTACCCGATCATGGTCATCTTGAGAGAGGATTTGAGAGGCAATTGAGAGAGCAAAACTGAGTCATCGGCGAGTTTGTTTCCGATTTTGGGGTAAAGAAGCTTTTGTCTCTTCGGTAAAACGTTGGTGAGTTCGCAGATACTGCGCTTCAAGTCGGCTACTGAATCGTCGCCGCAGACTCTGACAGTGAACTCCTTTCCGCTCCATTTGAGTTGCAGTGTTAGCTCCTCTTCTGTCGCCGACGAGGTTAGTGTTGCCGAAGAAGAAGCAGCCATTTTTTATTTCTTCTTTTTTCGGTCTCCTCCTCCCTGATTATCTCCGGTTTCAAGTTTCCCTGTTAAAATAGGTTTTCTCTGTCTATTTATTGTAAATTTTTTTAAAGTAGTTTGAAAATAATTCTTTTAAAAAATGAATTATTTTTAATATTTGATTAGTATTATAACAAATATTTTTTAAATTAGTTATATCAAAAAAATGAAATGATTTAATTTTTAAAAGATGCATACTTTTCTTGTCAAGATTTCTTTTTGTTATTTTAATGTAGAATTATTTTTAATTTATTAAAGTTATAGCAATAAAAATAAATATCTGGCAAAATTCAATAGATTTAAGTGAAGTAAGAAACCCCACATTTCCTTAGCCAAAACTTTTTATTTTTTCAAATTAATTTATTTTTAATTTTGAAGAGAACATATCTTTTTAAGATAAGGTGGGTTATGGGTATATTTTTAGATATTATGAAACTCTCTGATTAGAAAATAAAAAATATATATACTTATATTTAATAAAATAAGTTTCAAATGCGTTAAAATATTATATTGTATTTGTATTTTATATTCATCTCTTCTCACTTTCTAATCATGTGATTAACCGGCTCAACTCTTTCTCTATGTGCCATGGGCCTATAATCCATTCATTTATTTAATTCATAATTATGGAGCCCATCATTGATTAAAAATCTTTTATACATAACCAAAATTTTTGTAAGAAAATAATATAAACCCACTAATTTGATCAACAAATTATAAAAAAATAAGATATATATATTGGATAATTCTAATTATTTTAAGTATACTTTAGTGAATAGTTATTTCAAATTTAAAGATGTATATTAAATCCCAAAAGAATATAAATTGAATGATTACTCAGTAAATTTTTTAAACAATACAATTGGGTTTTCACATAGGCTTGCAACCATAAGCCCATTGAAGTTTGATTTTGTTGGGACACCAAGTGCATGGACCATATAATGGGCTTGTGAAATTTTAATGTTTGGAAGATATGATAAACTAGTAACCCAAGAGTTAAACTAGATATTAAAGATAATGATTGATAAAAAAAAGAAGATAAAAGTACATTATGATAGTAAACACTATATAACATTCGATTTATTATTTGTAAGAAAATTAAAATGATGACGATGATACAAAAATACAAGTTATTTTCACATTATTCATTCAGTGCTATTTTAAAAAAAAAAATTACTTGGACTTTCTCAAAAAAAAATTATACATCTTGGTTCAGAACTTATTATGTTCATTATTTTTATACTTAGTTTAAAAGAGGAAGAGGGAGAATCAATTGTCTTCTTTCTCATACACCTATAAAAGCAGCTCATATGCCAACTTTATAATTACATTTTATAACTCTATACTTCACCCCATCTCACAAATCATTTATAAAAATAAGTACATGTTATTTGCCGCCACTGTGCTATGATCAGTATCGGCTAAAATTAACATCACAACTGTCTTAGTGACTTTCTAAAGGTGATAACATAGACACCTGTAGGTTTAAAATTTAACAGCTCACGGTATCTATTTTGGATCATCATTTGAGATACTTTTGAGTTGAATCAAGAAATAATGTTTTTCCTAAAAAAGAATATATCTCCATCTTTCACCACCTATAAATAAACTCCATCCCATACTCAGGATATCAAAAAATATAAAGCAAAAATTAGGGAGGGGGGGGGGGGGGGGGGAATCATTTAAAACCCATATTTTTTTCCCTTCAATTTCGGTAGTCACTTCAGCTTTTTTTCTGCACTCCCTCTCGCAATGCACCACCTCAGCCAACAATCCAAATTATCCCCCTGTTTATAGATTAGATTGACAAAGTCATTATGTTGACTTCAAAATGATTGCTCAAGTTTAAATATATTGCTCAAAAACTGTTGGCTGCACTGGGTGAGCAATCGGAGTAGCGACGACCGACGAGGCTGTTTGGTCCAATTAGGCGGCTACCTCGAAGGGACCGGGAAATTGTTCGAAATCGAAGGAGGCAGCTTCCTCGAAGGGACCGGGAAATTGTTCGAAATCGAAGGTCCAATTAGGCGGCTACAAGTGGACCTCGAAGGGACCTCTCCCGTGAAAGAATCGAACGACTTCTTCATCTTTTTCTTTCACCGTGTAATGCGAAACAACGTTCGATGATTTTTCAAGATAATTAAAAGAGAGATAGAGTAAAGCTAATCTTATTTAATAACTTCTTTTAAAATCAAGATAATATAGGAATTAAAAAAAGAAAAGATAATTAAGGTGGGCAAAAGATGAGTTAATTTACCATCAAATATTAATTAGTCATTAAATTAAAAACATTACCAATAAGAATTTTTCTAACAAGCGTTGATGTTTAATCTTTATTGTTGGAAAATTAGAAAATTTACTAGGAATTATTAGTTGCAAGGGGAGTTTGATTTTCGGCCATCTGATAAGTCCGAGTGATCTGACCATTGTTTTGGAACCATCCACAATTTCAGTGCTTTTTCTTAAAGAAAAATAAATAAACCCTTCCATCTTGCGTTAATAAAAATAAGAGTTGGATCTTTCAACAGATTTCTCTGTCGGCTTTGTCAGCTATCAAAATAATACAAGAAAAATGAAACAAAAGAAAAACAATTTGATTAAAAAAACAATTTTTTTAATTGACTTAAATCCATGTATGTGATTTACGAAGTGTTTTTCATCGTTTGTTGAGATAGTTTCATGGAAACAAACAACCGATGGAGTGGTAATTAATTTATGGAGAAGTAATGAAGAAAAACAAGATTAATTGATCTGCAAACCACGAAAAAGTCTGGAATGGTTCCTTCCTTGATCACAAACGAAAACCATTTTTCATTCTCATGGTTACAACATCTTAGCTAAAGTATATTCAGGATCATAACTAGCTAGTGCCTTACAGAAGAGGAAATATGTAGAAACGACTTTAATACTTTCTTCTTCTTCTTCTTCTTCTTCTTCTTCTTCTTCTTCAAAGAGGATCGGTCCAAAATTCTTGACCGAATAACTTGGCTCTTTTCCGAGCTTGGATCCCGAATTGCAGGCCCTCAGCTCCATCTTTGTCCGAAACAGAAAAGATGACTTGATCGCCTTCTTTGAGACACTTTTCTTTGACAAACCGAATCCAACCTGAAGAGAGGACTAGTTTGGGGTGGGGATCATTTTTTCTCGTGGAACATCGGAAACTCCATCGACGACAGTGGATGTCGAAAACATCCACTTTTTTCGAGTATTCTTCTTCTGGGATTCGGAAAGCGGAGAAGCTTTCCATCGGAATTCTAATTCTATATTCAACGTCAGTCTTCGATAGTGTCTTCTCGAACAGCCTTCTCGTCATGTTGATGGCAGGCGGGGGGAGATTCTAACAGTAATCTGAGATCGATGGAAAGTTGAGTTGTTGCGAGTGAAGCAGACAACACTTCCTTTCCTCTATTTATAGACAGCAGCTGGGGTTAACCAAGTAAATTACTTTAATTTATTTATATTTTATATTATTTTTCATGTACTAGTATCAATAATATATTTTAAAAAATAAATATATTTTTTATATTAAAGTAAAAACTAGTTTAAAAAACAATCACAGTTACGATTCTAAATAAACTCTAAGCAAACAAACCACTACATTAAAATTTATTTTTATTTGTTTATGTAGTAATGAAAATATATATTTTAAAAAATTTCAACAGCATTACTAAAGTCAATGATTTAATTTGTAAAAGATGCATACTTCTCTTGTCAAAATTTCTTTTTGTTATTTTAATGTAGAATTATTTTTAATTAATTAAAGTTATAGCATTAAAATAAATATCTAACAAAATTCAATCGATTTAAGTCAAGTAAGAAGCACCACATTTCTTAAGGCAAAACTTTATTTTTGTTATTTTTCAAATTAATTTCTTCTTAATTTTGAAGAGAACATATTTTTTTAAGATAAGGTCGGTTGTGGTTGTATTTTTAGATATTATGGAACTCTATAATTAGAAAATATAAAAATATATACTTATATTTAATAAAATAAATTTCAAATGAGTTAATATATTATATCGTATTTGTATTTTATATTCATTTCTTCTCACTTTCTAATCCCGTGATTAACCAGCTCAACTCTTTCTCTAAGTGTCATGAGCCTATAATCCATTCATTTATTTTAATTCATAATTATGGAGGTCATCATTGATTCAAAATCTTTATACACGACCACATGTCTTTTTAATAAAAATATATATATAAACCCACTAATTTGATAAACAAGTTATAAAAAACAATATATATATATATTGGACAGCTCTAATTATTTAAAATATATTTTAATGAATAGTTATTTCAAATTTATAAACGAATATTCAATCCCAAAAAAATATAAATTGAATGAGTACTGAATAAATATTTTAAACAATACAATTGGGCTTTCATTTAGGCTGGCAGCCATAAGCCCATTGAAGTTTGATTTTGTTGGGACACCACCATATAATGGGCTTGTGAAATTTTAATGTTTGAAAAATATGATAAACTAGTGACCCAAGAGTTATATTAGCTATTAAAGATAATGATTCATAAAAAAAAAAGAGTAAAAGTACATTATGATAGTAAACACTATATAATATTCGATTTAATTATTTGTAAGAAAATAAAAATGATAGGATAAAAATTGACAATAATACAAAAATACAAGTCATTTTCACATTATTCATTCAGTGTTCTTTTTAAAAAAAAATTACTTGGACTTTCTCAAAAAAACAAAAAACAAACTTATAAATCCTGGTTCAAAGCTTATTATGTTCATATTTTTATACTTGAGTTTAGAGAAAGAGGAAGAGGGAGAGTCGTCTTCTTCCTCGTATACCTGTAAAAATAGCTCAAATGTCAACTCTGTAGTTACATTTTATATCTCTCACCACCTGTAAAGTTACATCCCATACTCATAATATCAAGAAATATGAAGTCAAAATTAGAAAAAAATAATTTAAAAACCATATTTTTTTTCTTCAATTTCGATAGCTACTTCAGCTTCTCTTCTGCACTAAGTTACCACGGCAGCCAACCACCCAAATTATTCCCTTTTTATAGATTAGATTGACAAAGCCATTATGTTGACTTCAAAATGATTGATTCAGTTTAAAGAGATTGCTCAAAAAATGGATAAGCATAAAGCCAGCACAGGGATAAAAAAAAAGGAAGTAAAATGACGATCAGACCCGGTTGCAGACCATGTCATTATGTCATATTCTGCATAAACTGCAGTGAGAAACTCATGAAGATCTGCAGAAGATAAGAACATTAGAAAAGTGATTGTTAAAAAAACTTGCTGCAACCTAACTACTCACCATGGCCGCATGAGTTCAAGTGCATTCTCTGCTGTGGATCGGTGATCAAACAGCGTGTAGTCAATATGCTTGTTCCTTTCCTGGACATGGATTTTTAAGTTCAATCTACAAATCAAAAAGCAATGAGCATTGACATTACTCACAAGCTTTGTGCAGAAAAAAAAAGATCAGATCATGCATCCAAGTTGATGCCAGTAACGAATTGTCACGCCATATTCACTAGATAAAAAACCTCATGCATCCTGGTTTATGATTAGATACACAATAGGCACTACATATAATCATCTATGAGAAGAAAAATAATGGTGAAAAAATATGGAGTAACCAACAGCTTGGCTACATAATACGCAATGCACTAGGCACCAAGATGAACATTTCACCTCAACATTACGGGTACTCCAATTATCATGCGCCATTCTTCCATCAAAATAAAGCCCGAAATTCACGATTTTTTTATGAATTTTGTGACAATTACATATACTACTTTGACCCTCTACTCCAAAAAATCCCTATTTTCTTCCTCTTCCAAAACCTGGATGTCATGGGAATAATGTATGAAGACAAAGATAATATTATTTTTTTTTTTTACCAACTGAAACACATGCAATCAAGGTATTAATTAAATCCTATTGTTTTAAATCATAAATATTCATATCA
Source organism: Salix purpurea (assembly GCA_027405865.1). NCBI lineage: Eukaryota > Viridiplantae > Streptophyta > Magnoliopsida > Malpighiales > Salicaceae > Salix > Salix purpurea. The sequence goes on along the minus strand of CM050328.1, from coordinate 1,700,704 downwards.
AATTTTGAAGCCACTAAAGAGATCAAATTTTGCAGTCACTGACAAAAGAGAAAATGGCAGTGTCATGGAAGAGTATTCATAGAACTTCAACAGGCACTTGAAATCAACTTTCATTACTTAAAAAACCAATAGCATATAACCTCGACAAGAAGCAATAAGAAATATACGATTCTCAGATATAATATTACCAGATTAATCATGAAAAAAAGGAAGGATGCAAAAGAAACAACAAAGTTTTCATGTCTGTAATAAAACTGGCAGCAGAAAGACAGGAAGTACTGCTCTAATAGAGGTAACAAAGATGAATCCGGTATTTAGCTGTGGTGGTACAAGGCACATTGAAAAGTACTAGAAACTCCATATATGATGATTCTGTAAGAGTAGTCCCGTGCTTTTACCATTTATTTCATCTGAAAAATAGGATCACACATTTGGAGCCCTTCACGTGAAGCTTTTTTTCCCCTTGTTTTTTAACAAAGACAGATATTTATCGAAACAACACCTAAAAAAGGATAGGAGGACAACCCCCTTGAGAGGCAAAAATATTACAACAAAAGGCATTCCAATTGTGTTCCACATGCAACGGAGAAGCTCCACAGCAAGTCCCTGCAGCTTTACTCTCTGCGGAGGTTCAGGAGAAGAAAAAAACATCTATCTGTGCACTCAGCACCTTATATCACTAAATTTCTACTTCAGTGTCCCACTAGTTTGAAGAGCCAAGTGTTACCCTTATTGTCAATCTCTACATTGGCACGGGCTAGGTCAAAGGCATGTATTTGGAGACAATGAGCACAAAAAAAAGAGGCAATAGGAGATTCATCAAGCTCTAGGATAAGGTGAGACAAATGCAAAAATATTTTGATACCAAGTTTCTTGGATGAATACCATAGGACGGTTTATATCTCAGATAAAGCATATATTTAAACGGGTGATTGTCCAAGATCAAAACATATATGCAAATAGATATTAATACATCCCTTCCCTGCTGAACTGACAGTATAATTCACTTGATTTATCAGCTATGAAGTCTTTAAAGCTGACCTTGAATTGATCTATACGCTTCCTCAGTTTCTGCTTATTGACCTCCTTATCTTTAATATCAACAGCTTCATCTTGCCCAAGTTCAAGATCATCAACAATCTCCGGAGAGTCCACTTGATCCATGATAATATCATCTTCAACAGTTCTGTAGTGGAATTTAATATCCATTTCAAATGTGATTAAACTAAAAGAGTAATAATCTTGTGTGATTGGCACCTCAAAATAATATATTCAAGTTGATATTGATGAAGCAGACTGACTCCTAGTCATTGCAAGCTTACACATATTTGTTGATGAATTTATCTTTTTTTACGATAGCAAGTTTTTTATGTCAGGAAAATTTAACCTATAAAACTATGGGAATAATGGAATGCCATTCCAAAGCAGTAAAGTACAATTTATATCATGCATTCTTTTTCCACCTGTTTTTTAAAACAAGTTGCCTGGGACGAAATGCTGAAGCCATGAAAATGAACTCAATGTCTCTGTTGGTTGAATAAACTATACAGCCTACACTCTACTTGCTGATTCATGGAGATTAACATAGTTACATTCTGTATCACAGATGATAAGCACCCTTATCCTGCCACTGTTTTAACAGTCTAATTTTGGGTTTAAATGACTGCCTGCGATATGTTATGCAGGAAAAAAAAGAAGCTTTCCTATAATACCATGACATGCTTCCTATAAAGATATTAGTCCAGTGTGAAAGACCCTTAAAATTGAAGAAGGCTCAAGTACCGAAAAAGTATCGTAAAAGAAACAGAAAAGGTTTCCTATAATACCATTTGCAAGTTGCCACTTGCCAGGGACGAAATGCTGAAATTATGAAAATGAACTCGATTTCGGTTTAGATTGAATAATCTATACAGCCTACACTCTACTTGCTGATTCATAGAAGTGAATGCTGAGACTCGCTTGGGAACATGCACTTCGAATTTTACAGAGAGGGTTCAAATACGTATTTATTCCACAATGCTCTGGAGTATAGTTTTCTTGCAAATTCAGCTCTAAACTTCAGGGAAGAACCCCAGTAAAAGCTCTTTTGACAAAGGGAGAAAGCTCAGAAGAATTTCCACCATTTCTGAAATACGATCAACTCTTTAAAATGTAAGGGAACCCTTCATAATTAGTTATTGTGCTATGAAACATAAGCCCCGCCAAGACAAAAGTTTATTTCTTTCATGTACACAGACAAATGCAGACATAAACATGTTGTCTTTTCCACTGGAAATTCCGAATCAACAACCACTCCATTATACGAATAACATAAAAGATCAACCCACTGATAAAAACAAAAGCAGTATCAACAATAACCCATCAAAAAACACAAACATGGATCACAAAAGAAACTTACTTTTGCTTAGTCTTCGATGTGCAGAGAGAGAGAGAGAGAGAGAGAGTCAGTTACCCGATAAAGGTCATCTTGAGAGAGGATTTGAGAGGCAATTGAGAGAGCAAAACTGAGTCATCGGCGAGTTTGTTTCCGATTTTGGGGTAAAGAAGCTTTTGTCTCTTCGGTAAAACGTTGGTGAGTTCGCAGATACTGCGCTTCAAGTCGGCTTCTGAATCGTCGCCGCAGACTCTGACAGTGAACTCCTTTCCGCTCCATTTGAGTTGCAGTGTTAGCTCCTCTTCTGTCGCCGACGAGGTTAGTGTTGCAGAAGAAGAAGCAGCCTTTTTTTATTTCTTCTTTTTTTGGTCTCTCCTCCTCCCTTATTATCTCCGGTTTCAAGTTTCCCTGTTAAAAACTTAAAATAGGTTTTCTCTGTTTATTTATTGTAAATTTTTTTTAAGTAGTTTGAAAATACTTTTTTTTAAAATGAATTATTTTCAATATTTGATTAGTATTATAAAAAAATAAATTCAAAAAATATTTTTTATTATATATTTTAATCATGGAAAATAAATTGAAAATTATTTTTTTTAATTCTTTGACGGTTTATTAAAAGAATGAGAATCAAATTTAACAAATAAAAATATTAAAAACTAAAAACAATAATTTATAAATTATTTTAAATAAAATTAAAAAATAAAGATAAAATCTAACAGTTATAAAATATAAAAAATAATATAATTAAAAAAAATTATAAATTATTTCATACAAAAAATAGAGATTAAATTTGATATAGAACAACTTTCAATAAAACAAATAGTAATAAAATAAGGATTAAAATTAATATAAAAATAAAATTACATCGAGGAATAAAATAAAATAAAATATAGAGTAATAGAAAAAAATGATTTAATAAACAAATAACAAGATATTTTTTATTTTTATAACGTTTTTTATAGTAAATAAATATAATGTTTTCTATTCAAAAGAAAGCGAAAAAAAAAAATTGTTTACTAACTTTTTTTATAGTAAATAAAATACATGAAAATTTGGAAAGTGGTCTTTTTTCATAAATAAACATGGTTTTAACAACAACTTTTGCGCTGTTAATTTCATTGCTTTGATATTTTATTTATCATGTTTGTTTTTGTATAAAAAAATTTAATTTAATTTAATTATATTTTTATATTATTTATTATGTACTAGTATCAATGATATATTTTAAAAAATATTTTATTTTTTTATATCAAAGTAAAAACTTGTTTAAAAAGCAATCACTATCACAATTCCAAATAAACTCTATGCAAACATACCACTACATTAAAATTTATTTTTATTTGATTTTGTAGTAATGAAAATATATATTTTAAAAAATTTCAAAAGTATTACTAAATAAAAAATTCAATGATTTAATTTTTAAAAGATGCATACTTTTCTTGTCAAAATTTCTTTTTGTTATTTTAATGTAGAATTATTTTTAATTAATTAAAGTTATAGAAATTAAAATAAATATCTGACAGCATTCAATTGATTTAAGCTATGTAAGAAACACTACATTTCTTTAGCCAAAACTTTATTTTTATTTTTTCCAAATTAATTTCTTCTTAATTTTGAAGAGAACATATTTTTTTAGATAAGGTCGGTTATGGATATATTTTTATATATTATGGAACTTTCTAATTAGAAAATAAAAAATATATACTTATATATAATAAAATAAATTTCAAATGAGTTAATATATTATATCGTATCTGTATTTTCTATTCATCTCCTCACTTTCTAATCCTGTGATTAACCAGCTCAACTCTTTCTCTAAGTGTCATGGGCCTATAATCCATTCATTTATTTTAATTCATAATTATGGAGCCCATCATTGATTAAAAATCTTTTATACGCGACCAAATATTTAAAAAAAAACAATAATATAAGCCCACAAATTTGATAAACAAATTATAAAAAAAACAATATGTGCGTGTGTGTGTGTGTGTGTGTGTATTGGACAGCTCTAATTATTTAAAATATACTTTAGTGAATAATTATTTCAAATTTATAGATGGATATTCAATCCCAAAATAATATAAATTAAATGAGTCCTTATGTTGACTTCAAAATGATTAATTAAGTTTAAAGAGACTGCTCAAAAACTGTTGGCTGCACTGGGCGAGCGATCGGAGTAGGGGCGAGCGATCGGAGTAGTGACGACCGACAGCAGGGAAAGCTGATGGATTAATCGCGCGAAGCACGTGCCTTTATGATCGGTCATCTGACGAAATCGTTCGAGTTGTCGCATTGATCCAATATGATTCGGACAAGTGTACTAAAATTGTTCGAGATCGAACGTCCATTTCTTGAAAAAATTGGAATGTGGACAACGACTAGGCGGCTACACGTGGACCTCGAAGGGACCTCTCCGGTGAAAGAATCGAACGACTTCATCTTTTTCTTTCACCGTGCAATGCGAAAAAACGTGAGACAACGTTCGATGATTTTTCGGCCCCACAAGCAATAACTAAAAGAGAGATAGAGTAAAGCTAATCTTATTTAATAATTTCTTTTAAAATCAAGATAATATAGGAATTAAAAAAATAAAAGCTAAATAAGGTGGACAAAAGTAGAGTTAATTTAATTTACCATAAATTATTAAGTTGTCATTAAATTAAAAACATTACCAATAAGAATTTTTCTAACATCGTTGATGTTTAATCTTTATTGTTGGAAAATTAGAAAATTTACTAGGAATTACTAATTGTAAGGGGAGTTTGATATTTGGCCATCTGATAAGTACGTGGGCTTATCTGATAAGTGATCACACCATTGCTTTGGAACCATCCACAATTTCAGAGCTTTTTCTTAAAGAAAAATAAATAAACCCTACCATCTTTCGTTGGTTAAAAAAAAAAAAAAAACATAGAAATAAGAGGTGGATTTTTCAACAGATTTCTCTGTCGGCTTTGTCAGCTAGCAAAATAATACAAGAAAAATGAAACAAAAGAAAAACAAATTTTTTAATTGACTTAAATCCATGTATGTGATTTACGAAGTGTTTTTCATCATTTGTTGAGATAATTTCATGGAAACAAACAACCGATGGAGTGGTAATTAATTTATGGAGAAATAATGAAGAAAATCAAGATTAATTGATCTGCAAACCACGAAAACGTCTGCAATGGTTCCTTCCTTAATCACAAACGAAAACCATTTTTCATTCTCATGGTTACAACATCTTAGCTAAATTATATTCAGGATCATAACTAGCTAGTGCCTTACAGAAGAGGAAATATGTAGAAACGACTTTAATACTTTCTTCTTCTTCTTCTTCTTCTTCTTCTTCTTCTTCTTCAAAGAGGATCGCTCCATATATCGTGACCGAATAACTTGACTCTTTTCCGAGCTTGGATCCCGAATTGCAGGCCCTCAGCTCCATCTTTGTCCGAAACAGAAACGATGACTTTATCGCCTTCTTGGAGACGCTTTTCTTTGACAAACTTAATCCAGCCTGAAGAGAGGACTGGTTTGGGGTGGGGATCCTTTCTTCTCGTGGAACATCGGAAACTCCATGGACGACAGTTGTTGTCGAAAACATCCACTTTTTTCGAGAATTTTCCTTCTGGGATTCGGAAAGCGGGGAGGCTATCCATCGGAATTGCCATTCTATATTCAACGTCAGTCTTCGACAGTGTCTTCTCGAACAGCCTTTTTGTCATGTTGATGATAGGCGGGGAGATTCTAACAGTAATCTAAGATCGAAGAAAGTTGAGTGGTTGTGAGTGAAGCAGACAACACTCTCTTCACTGTATTTATACACCGCAGCTGGGGTTAACCTCGTAAAACCCCAAACGTTTGATCCGCTGGTAGCGTTGAGCACGACAAGACTCGCGCAAGAACGAGCGCCAAGCCGGCTACTATCTGACGTTTTATTATTACACTTGAAAGCGCGCCCAACTTGTATTATTTTGTACGCATATACTACTTTAACTGCTAATTCGTAATCAATCCTTGACTTTGGTGATTAAAAATATTTTATTTATTTATATGTAAATACTAAGTTTATTATTTTAGAAAACCATTAAAATTCTATGAGCAAATGCATAGAAAATGTATTTTTAAAATTTCTGATTTTTTTTATGGCCAGATGCAAAAATTTATTGTGGAATTAGAAAATCAACCTCGAGAAACCCCATCATCAAGAAAACATTTTATGAATCTAAGTAAACGAATAAAATCTTATTTGTCTCAGATTCTTGTAAAGGTTATACATCCTCAAACTCAATACCTATTATATAAATCATATATTTTTTTTTGTCATTGTGTAAAGTTATGTATTTATTTACTCGTGATTTGAATCATTATATTTTACATAGAATGAAAAAAAAATAACTTTTTTCCAGTAATAAAAGATTTAGTTGTGATTAAAAGTTAAGTGGATGGTTTTATAATTAATAATTATCAAATATTTTAGTAATACGTATTCATAGGACCCACAGTTTTATATATCAAAGTCAAACCAAAAGTTATATAAGTAGATAAATCTTTTTTAAGTGCTGCTTAAATAAATCGTCAAGTGCTTATAAACAAATCATGGACGTGCCATCTCTCCCTTTTTTCTTCTTTTTTCTTTTTAAATTAAAGTTTGATTCATTTGAAACTTTCATTTTTTGATTTCTTAATCAACCAAATCTAATTTTCAAGACCTGCCCTAGTGATTGATTCAATTTAAGAGCTGGGTTTTGGTTGTAAGAATTAACCTGGCCAATTAAGTTTTGACTTCTTTTTTTTCAAAAAAAAATATATCATTATTTTTATGAATAAATATTTGATATTTTTACCTGGGCATAACTGTTTGAGGTGTGGTTCAGGTTGTTTTTTAAAGTATTTTTCATTTAGACATGCATCAAAATGATACTATTTTATTTAAAAAAAAAATCTTTTTGACATTACCACATGAAAATAATCTAAAAACACTAAAAATTTTAATATAAAATAATAAATTTAATTTTTTTTTCTTTTAAAAAATACTTTCAAAACAAAATGACAATCACCCAAATCAGAAAATCAACAAGCCACTAAGCTGATTTGTACGGACAGACCAAGCTAAATTTCATAACATGGTCATGGTGTGCAACAGTCAAATCTCTTGTCTTATAAATATTCATATTTATATAAAGTATTGAAGAATTATTTAATATAATATTCCTAAACTGATCTAGATTAATTGCTAATAATAATTAATTAATCTGGCTAAACGACATCAGAAACCAGTCCAAAGTCCAAACTGGTGCGATTTCGCAAGAACTGAATCCCATATCGCATTTCTAGAATCTTCGACTCTCGAGAAACGTTTGCTCTCATTCATAATCTGGAAAGAATCGAGCGAAGAGCTGCAATGATCGAAAGATCGACGAAGCTGAGAGAGACCCAGCTGCTACCCCACCACCTTGTTTCAAAAGTCAGTTAAAAGATATCCTTGAAAATTCTTGTGCGATGCTAGAACATTATACTATTTCTTTTGATGGGACGTGCGATCGATCTTATCTTTTGTCTCTGTCTTCAATAACTTCTTTGTTCTCATTAACTAGATTATTGAGTTTGAACTTAATAGCACTCTCATGAACTTGATTTATAATCTAGATACATGTGACTTTGCGAGAGTGTTGATGTATATGTTTTTGAAAGTGTTTTTTGTTCAAAAATATATCAAAATAATATTTTTTTTTTTAAAGAATTATTTTTAATATTAGCACATGAAAACTATCTCGTAAAAAACATCTTTAATTTCACTTTAATAAAATATTTAGTTTTGGCAAGAAAAAACCCTATCATTTCAAAGTTTAATTTTAAACGATTCAATCTTAATTAGAGGACAACTGTTTAAATTAATTGGTCAAATATGTAATTCCAAAAATAGAAACCATCAAATCAAATTTATTATATATTCTTATCGATTTCTTCTTTTGACCAAGAAAAACTATCCATTAGTTTAATCTCATTCAATTGTGTTGCAAAATTGTTTCTAAAAGTGTGAGGGGTCCATGAAAAAAGAAAATCATGTTTATATTTGCTTTTCAGACAAGAACGTCGCCAATAAAAAGCCAACATATTTTTAACCTTTTTCCAAATGTCTCAGTCATTCAATTTTTTTTATATAGCTCAATGAAATCTCTATATATCATAATCGGTGATGTGATGGTACGCCGATTTATGTCTTTGCAATTAGATCCTTGAAAACAATAGCTAAAGTGTGTGTTGTCTTTTTGTGACAATCTTTTTGGCTTTGGAATCAATTAAAACCTAGTCGATTACGTCTCTAAATAGTTTTATCATGAAATTGTAGCTCAAAATGCTATTAAACCGTCATCTTTATTGAGACTTTTCATAATGCATGCCCTCTAAGAAAAATATTATAAGGATGTTTGTTCTTAAGTTTTAAAATGGTTAATGATTTGAAATGTATGCAAGGTTTTTTAAAATAATAAAATTTTGAACTTCTCACCCGATTGGTTTAAAGGGTATTTGTGTACTTTGTTTATGGTGACTTTAACAACGAATCGAAACTCTTTACATTTAATTAATGAGATACAAGATTTTTCACAGAGAGATCATTACCTTGAACATAAATAGATTATGTAATTATTTTAGAGAGAAACATGATGATTTATCATGTCTGCAATACTTTTAATCTAAAAGATTATCTAGGATTCAACACAAAGTTGTAGAGTATGATAGTTTTTGAATTCAAATATCTTGAGTCTAGCACGTTTCCAGACCTAGATTATCTTAAAGTTTGGTTATTAATCAAACCCAAGTGTTTTAAATTTGATATGTTTTTTTTGTCATGAATACAGACTCATGGTACGTTATGTTTGATAAATTTCAAACCCAAGTATTTCGAATCTAACAAATCCACCGTATGCATGCTGTTCTGTTTCAAATTCAAATGTTTTATATCATGTATATCTACAAGACCCATATCGTTTTAAGAAATTTTCAATTTATAAAAGCTGAGGTAGAAATTGCTGACACGTCACAAATAATATTGCTTTAACCCTAGATTCTTGGGGTACAAGAAATGCTAATCATATTTAATTGATGTGACTAATCAATAGCTGAAAAGAATTGGACCATGAATTGAATGCGATTTCGCACGAATTGAATCCCATATCGCATGAGCTGCCTGAATGGGACCCCCCCATGTCTAGAATCTTCGACTCTCGAGAAACGTTTGCTATCATAATCTGGACAAAATCATAAGAGACAAACCATAAAGAAAGAAAGAAAGAAAGAAAGAAAGAATCGAGCGAAAAGCTGCGATGATCGAAAGATCGATGAAGCTGTGCGACTCGGCTACCCCACCACCACCTTGTTTCGAAAGTCGGTTAAAAGATAACCTTAAGAGTTCGAGTGTGATGCTAGAAAATTGTACTATTTGTTTTGATGGGACATGAGATCTATAACTAAATTATTGAGTCTGAAAAGTTGAAGAACAATCTTAACTATTTTAAGAAAGCAATAACAGTCTCATGAACCTGATGATGTTTTAAACTTTCATCGAGAGCAATTCAATAGAATATTTATTGTTGTCCAAAAAAAAATCTATCATTTCACTTGTGATCATATATATGTTTATGCGAACTCCAATATAACAAATGAAAAAAACGAAGAATAATTAATAATTAATTATTGCTATGGGCCGTAATTAAGAGTTTTTATAAGACAACTTTAATACTAAATTGAAGATAAAGCACAAACTATCACGGCTCTAACTTCATTCTTCTCATTAATAAAAACAGAAGATTGAAAACATAGAAGCTAACTCAAAAAATATATTAAAAACATAGAGTAGAGTATGCCTTTTGGGCTAGGTTTTCTAATTGATCACGTCACAAATTTGTCAAATTTCACTTGCTGCCCAACGCGAGACCGTGACCCATAATTGCACGATGAACCTGGTAAAATCGCACGATGACCCGGCCGACAACTCAACTTGACTAAAATAATTTGTGGGGTCAGAACGAAACATACATTAAAGAAACTGACAGCAAACCTTCACTCTCAGCTCACCGTCAGCCATTGTCGAATCACCCACCAAGTATTTGAAATCTAACCTCACAGTTCATCAATAATCACCAAATAACCCATCTAGTCATCCCAACCCCGAACCACTCTACTATTCTGTTCTATTCTGTTCTCTGCTTTTACAGAAGCTTCATTATCCAAGCTGTTTTAATTAATATCAGCGATCTTCTTCTTGAGATGAGGTTTTGAGCCCCAGCTTACTTTTTATGGATGTAAAATTGAAATTGAGAGTGTCCTTAATCATGTTTATCCAGACATTGTTTGGAAACGACGAAGATATTGGCCAAGAATTCTGTAGTTGTATTGAAAGGCAAAAATGTATTAACAAATAGCAAATGTACAGCAAGAGTTCACTCCAAAGATAGGGATATGATCAACTCAAACTCTACTGTATATACAGCAGCTAATCAGTCTGATAACTCAGTTGCTGCAGATGGCGCCGAAGGGAAAGAAAAAGAAGAAGAAGAAGAAGAAGTAGTCAGTTTCTCTCATCGCTGTCGCTGGATAGGGAGACTTGGAGAGAGAATCGAAAGTAACATTTCAAGTAGAATATTCAAAGTCCGGCCATGAAAGAGCTAGCGCGCTAGCAGGGATGATCACAGGTCTGATGCAAGCGCGCGCTAGCTGGGGACTGGTTTGGGGGTGGGGATAACTTGACCGCTCTTCTTCTTCTTCTTCTTCTTCTTCTTCTTCTTCAAAGAGGATCGCTCCATAAATCTTGACCGAATAACTTGACTCTTTTCCGAGCTTGGATCCCGAATTGCAGACCCCCAGCTCCATCTTTGTCCGAAACAGAAAAGATGACTTGATCGCCTTCTTTGAGACCCTTTTCTTTGACAAACTTAATCCAACCTGAAGAGAGGACTGGTTTGGGGTGGGCATCATTTTTTCTCTTGGAACATCGGAAACTCCATCGACAACAGTTGTTGTCGAAAACATCCACTTTTTTCGAGAATTCTCCTTCTGGGATTCGGAAAGCGGGGAGCCTATCCATCGGAATTACCATCCTATATTCAACGTCAGTCTTCGATAGTGTCTTATCGAACAGCCTTTTTGTCATGTTGATGGCAGGCGGGGGAGATTCTAACAGTAATCTAAGATCGATGGAAAGTTGAGTAGTTGTGAGCAAGGGAGTCAAAATCGAGATTTTGACACGGATCGGAAAGGGCTCCGAAAAATCGGATCGTAAGATCGGATCGTAAAATCGTAGAAAGATCGTAAAATGTCCGTACAAAAATTATTTTTTTTAATTATATTTAAATTTAAAAAATGAATTTAAATATAATTAAATATAATTTTTTATTATTATTATTTTTCTACGATTTTGAACAATTTTTCTACGAGTTTGACCGGTTTTGATTTTTCTTTCCGGTTCAACCAGGTTTTTGAAGCCAACTCGCAAAATCGTACGATTTTATGAGTTGGCTCGCGATTTTGACTATCTTGGTTGTGAGTGAAGCAGACAACACTCTCTTCCCTGTATTTATAGACAGCAGCTGGGGTTAACCTCGTAAAACCCCAAACGTTTGATCGGCTGGTGGCGTTGAGCACGACAAGACTCGCGCAAGAACGAACGACGAGCCGACGTTTTATTATTACACTTGCAAGCGCCCCCTTGTATTATTTTGTTTTATCTGTCAATTCGCAATCAATCCTTGAAAAAATATTACTTTGATGATTAAAAATACTTGTTTTATTTATATGTAAATATTAAAGTTATTAATTTAGAAAATCATTAAAATTCTATGAGCACACGCATAGAAAATGTGTTTTTAAAATTTCTGATTATTTTTTGTATATGGACCGACACACAAATTCATTGTGAAATAAGAAAATCAACCGAGTGTACATGCCAATGCCTTTATTTTATTATCAATTTGATTTTGTGTAAAGTTACATATTTATTTAATCATTATTTGAAAAAAAAAATTAATATGAGAAAACCCTATTTTTAGAAAACACACTTTATAGATTCAGGACTCGAACTCAAAATTTACGATACAAATCACAAGCCTTCTATAATAATTACAGCCCCTTGCGGACTGATTTGAATAATTATATATTGTATAGAATGAAAAAACTTGTTCCAGCAATAAAAAGTTAAGTGGATGTTTTTATTAATAATAATTATCAAAGATTTTAGTGATTCTTATTCATAGGACCCACAGTTTTATATATATCAAAGTCAAACCAAAAGTTATAATAGACTACTCAGTATATAAATCTTTTTTAAGTGCTGCTTCAATAAATCGTACGTCTAGTGCTTAAAAACAAATCACGGACGTGCCATCTCTCTCTCTTTTCTTTTTTTTAAACTAAAGTTTGATCGATTCATTTGAAACTTTGATTTTTTGATTTCTTAATCAACCGAATCTAATTTTCAGGACCTGACCTAGTGATTGATTCAATTTAAGAGTTGGGTTTGGTTGTATGATTTGGACTTCTCAATTAAGTTTTGACTTTTAAAAAAAATATATTACTATTTTGATGAAAAAATATTTGATTTTTTTACATGTTCACCTTGGGCCATGTCCCAGATCAATAGGCCATTAAGACTCTATTTGTCATTGCGTTTTAAAAATATTTTTGAAAAAAAATAAAAAGAAATTATTTTTATTTTTTATTTTAAATTAAAAAAATATTGTTTTATTTTATTTTATTTGACGGGGCAGGCCAGGCTGGATTTAATAACTTGGTGCGCAACAGTCAAATCTCTTGTCTTGTAAGTATTCATATTTATATAAAATATTGAAGAACTATTTTATATAATATTCCTTAAATAATTAATCTGGATAAACGACAGCAGAAACCACTCCAAATTGATGCGATTTCGCACGAACTGCATCCCACATCGCATGAGCTGCCTGAATTGGACCCCCCCCTGTCTAGAATCTCGAGAAACGTTTGCTATCATAATCTGGACAAAAACAAACCATAAAGAAATAAAGAAAGAATCGAGCGAGAAGTTGCAATGATCGAGAGATTGATGAAGATGGTGATAGAAAATCATACTATTTCTTTTGATGGGACGTGAGATCGATCTTGTTCTTGTCTTCAAGAACTTGATTGGTCTGTTTAACTAAACTATTGAGAGTTTGAAAAGGTCAGGAATAATCCGAACAATTTTGACAAGCAATAAACGTCTTTAGTTTCACTTTAATAAAATATTTAATTTTGGCAAAAAAATAAACCTATCATTTCACTTATCTTATATGTATGTTTATGCGCACTCCAACATATATACAAAAGAAAATTGGAAGAATAATTTTCTCTCACGAATAAAAAAGGGGGCTGTAATTTATTGGTCAAATATGTAATTCAAAAAATAAAAACCATCAAATCAAATTTATTTATGAAAATAATAAAAAAAACATCAAAAATATTTAATTTAAAAATATATTTTTTTTTAAATATTTGAAAACACATTTGCAAACACTCTTAATCTCATTCGATTGTGCTGTAAAATTGTTTCTAAAAGTGTGGCGGGTCCATGAAAAAAGAAAATCACGTTAGATTTGCTTTTCAGACAAGAACGCCCCCATTAAAATGCCAACATATTCTTAACCTTTTTTTTCCCAAATGTCTCAAGCATGACAATCATTCAATTTTTTAAATTTTTTTTAGCTCAATTATATATCCATATATCATAGTTGGTGATAAGATGGCATGCCGATTTTTGTCTTTGCAATGAGATCCTTGAAAACAATAGCTTAAAAGTGTGTTGTATCTTTTTGTCACATCTTTGGAGCTTTATCATGTAATTGTCACTCAAAACGTCATCTTTATTGAGACTTTTCATGATACATGCCTTTGAAAAAAAAAAATCAAACCATAGATGTCACTTTCGGTCAATAATTGATTAAAATAATGGTCAATAGTTATCACATTAACTCTTGAGGTCATTGGATTAATAAATAAAAATATTTATGTTAAAGTCATTATTTTTGTTTTTGGAAATGATATAAGAACTTAAAAAAGAGTTTTAATTGAAGTAATATATATGTTTGTTCTTGAGTTTTAAAATGGTTAATGCTTTGAAATGCATGCAAGGTTTTTTAAAGTAATGAAATTTCTGAACTTTATACCTAACTAGTTCAGAGGGTATTTGTGTCCTCTAAATCTTGATGTTTTCAAAAGAAAGAATAAAAAATCATTTGCTTTTGATGATTTTAATTACGACTCAAAACTTTGTACATTTTATTAATAAGAAATAAAATTTTATAGCACGTCACTAATGAAATGGGACGTGGTGGGTTTCTTAGAAGATATTTTGAATGTCTGTGCATATACCTTTAACATAAATAGATTATGCAATTATTTTAGATAAAAAGAAATGATAATTTATCATGTTTGCAATACTTTTAGTCTAGAAAATCATCTAGGATTCGACATATAGTCGTAGAATCTAATAGTTTTTGAATTCAAGTGTTTTGGGTCGGCTCATTCCCCGGACGCAGATTATCTTGGGGTTTTTTTATTAATCAAACTCAAGTGTTTTGTATCTGGCATATTTGTCAGACTCGTTTTATCTTAAATTTGGCATGTGTTACTAAAGTCATATTACTTTATATTTGATTAATTTTTAAACCCAAGTATTTCAAGTCTAGCACACTCACCATATACACGTTAACCAAATTCAAATATTTTATATATCTACAAGACCCATAGCGTTTTAAGAATTTTTCAATTTATAAAAGTCAAGGCAGAAATTTCTGACACATCACAAATAATATTGCTTTAACTCTAGATTATTGGGGGTACAAGAAATGCTAATCATAACTAATTAACTAATTAATCTGGCTAAACGAGAGCAGAAACCAGTCTAAATTGATGCGATTTCGCATGAATAGAATCCCATATCGCACGAGCTGCCTGAATTGGACCCCCCCATGTCTAGAATCTTAGACTCTCGAGAAACGTTGGCTGTCATAATCACGACAAAACATAAAGAAAAAAAGAATCGTGCGAAAAGTTGCAATGATCGAAAGATTGATGAAGCTGTGCGACCCCACCACCTTGTTTCGAAAGTCGGTAAGAGATAACCTTCAGAATTCTTGTGTGATGCTAGAAAATTATACTATTTCTTTTGATGGGACATGAGATCAATAACTTAATTATTGAGTCTGAAAAGGTGAAGAATAATCTGCACTAGTTTGTGTGAGAATTTAATAAAATATTTATTTTTGGCCAAACAACAAATCTGTCACTTCACTTATGATCATGTGATATATATGTTTATGCGCAATCCAAGATAACAAAAGAAAAAAACGAAGAATAATTTTTTTTGATGATTAAAAAAACTAACTATTTAATTATTGATATGGGCCGTAATTAAGAGTTTTTATAAGAAAATTGAAGATAAAACACCAATTATCATGGCTCAAACTTCATTCTTCTCATTAATTTTTCAATTATAATAAAATGGGCAATTCTAATAAAATTAGAAGATTCAAAACATAGAAGCTCACTCAAAAAATATATTAAAAACATAGAGTATAGTATGCTTTTTGGGCTAGGTTTTCTAATTGTTCACGTCACAAAATTGTCAAACTTCACTTGTTGCCGAACGCGAGACCGTGACACATAATTGCACGATGAACCTGGTAAAATCGCACGATGACCCGGCCGACAACTCAACTTGACTAAAATAATTTGTGGGGTCAGAACGAAACATACATTAAAGAAACTGACAACAAACCTTCACTCTCAGCTCACCATCAGCCATTGTCGAGTCACCCACCAAGTTATTGAAATCTAACCTCACAGTTCATCAATAATCACCAAATAACCCATCCAGTCATCCCAACCCCGAACCACTCTACTATTCTGTTCTATTCTGTTCTCTGCTCTTACAGAAGCTTCATTATCCAAGCTGTTTTAATTAATATCAGCGATCTTCTTCTTGAAATGAGGTTTTGAGCCCCAGCTTACTTTTTATGGATGTAAAATTGAAATTGAGAGTGTCCTTAATCATGTTTATCCAGACATTATTTGGAATCGACGAAGATATTGGCCAAGAATTCTGTAGTTATATTGAAAGGCAAAAATGTATTAACAAATAGCAAATGTACAGCAAGAGTTCACTCCAAAGATAGGGATATGATCAACTCAAACTCTACTGTGTATACTAATCAGTCTGATAACTCAGTTGCTGCAGATGGCGCCGAAGGGGAAGAAGAAGAAGAAGAAGTCAGTTTCTCCCATCGCTGTCGCTGGATAGGGAGACTTGGAGAGAATCTAAAGTAACATTTCAAGTAGAATACTCAAAGTCCGGCCATGAAAGAGTGCGCTAGCTGGGGATGATCACAGGTCTGATGCAAGCGTGATCTATCTGGGGAAGCTGAAAGATTCTGTTCTCTCGAGATTTGCAGGACAGCCCCATCAAGTTGCATATCTTGCTGGTGATTAGCTCGAGCAAGCCCGGTATATATATACTTCGATTAGAATATTTCTCTCATTGCTGTTTTGATGCTGCTTTCTTAATCTTGATTTTGAAACAGCCTCCTGCCGATATGTTCTTCTCTTTATCAGAGATGATTACTATTACGTCGCCGACCACGAGACCCTTTTCACGAACAAATGAAAACCAATCCCCATAAAGGGCTGGTTTGGATCTTCCTCCCGGCGACGCTCTGCAACGAAAGGTCCACACCCGCCCCTCCTCGTCCTTGAACTTCAAATTTACTTCGAGATCACTTCGCAAATCTTCAAGACAGTTTTCTGGAAGCAGCAGTCTTCTCTCAACGTCGGTGATGTTGAGCTTTTTAGTGATGTTTTCCATTGCTAGCTTCTTCTTTTCTTTTTTGGAGAAGTTTAAGATGAGCAATGGTTGAGAAGTTTCCCTATGCTGATGATGTTCAAAGCTTTATAGTTTATATAGAGTATCCAGGTGGTGGGTCCATACTTCCATGGTAAGAAATTCTAAAATCATGCCATCACATCACAGACGTTCATCTTTTTGACGGGAAAACATTGGCTGCTCGACATGAAGTGTGATGCTTTCAAAATCGTATTCTTCATCCTTTAGATAACTAACGAGCTGATTTGCCCGTTTTGCTTTGTTTTTTATCTATGTATAAAATTGATTGATTTTATAAATATTATATTTTATTATTTTAATATTTAATTAATATAATTGTAATTGATAAAGTCTGTTAAAAATGGTTTTTTTTAACCAAAATGTGATTGAATATTGCTATTGCTAAAAAACTTTTGATAAAATTTGTTAGAAAATTTGCTAAAAAGGTTAAATAATTTATTAGAAATTTGCTGTCACGGATACTTTGGTAAAAAAAACAAAAAAAAAAACCCGGTAAAAAAAGAACAACTGACTTGGACACTAAAAAATAAAAAATACATGTGGAAAAAAGGTCACAGTTTCTGAAAAGTAAAAAAAAAAGTCTAAAATATAAATTTAACTTCAAAGACAAAGTTTTTTTTTATAAGATTTATTCATTATATTATTATATTAAATATATTTAAGAATACCGATATTTTTTTTTCAAGAAATTGTAGGTCATTTATTTTCTCTGTCTATATATTTTTAGGAGAGACTATTAAATAAATATTAAACACATATACTTAGTCTCACATACTATATAGTGTGATCGAAATGGGAAGTGATTTTTATATTTTTTAATTGTAGAAAACCTAAGTAAATTTGTAAAAAAAAAAAGATTAGTTGCCTTTTTCCCCTAATAATTTAGATCTTACACATTATAAATAAAAATATTGAAATTTATTATTATTATTATTATTATTATTATTATTATTATTATTATGTTAATAATGGAAAATAAAACTCAAATATCAATTTATCAAGGGATGAAAATCAAAAATTAAAACTATAAGGGCCAAAATAAAAATTCAATATATTATCAATTTCAATAACAGGATCCAATTGAAGAAATCAAAACTTATGTACTGTATTTATTGAATAATTTAAACCGAATCCGAAAATTAAAAGGAGGACCGAACTGAAACATTGACATCCAATCAATTGCAATCGGAGGACCCAATCGAACTAAATCAAAACTTATGCAACCAAAATCAGGACAAAAAACAAAATCAAAAGTAAAGGGACTGAAGTAAAAAGTTGCACAAATTGGGGGACTCTCCTGTACTTTTACGTGCAAGAGAGAGAGAGAAACGTGGTCGACGGCTTTAACTGGTTCCCGGCGCGTCCACGGACATTTTTATAGTAAACGCGCCACCGTGGGAGGAAGCCTACGCCCAGGCGAACCGCTCTGTACGTCGGAATCTCATCTCCGACCACCGTATGACACTGCACGCGCCACCTAAACAGGGTGTGGGGCGTGAAACTGGTAGCCGCGTGTTACACACGCACTGACAATAGCCGGGAAAAAAATAAAAAAAGTTGGTCAATTACCGGACAACCCCTGGACCAAAATCAATGTTTTTGTCTTATTCAGGCACATAACTGTAATTAGTCTTTTGAAATATATTAAAAAAAAAAACCGCGGTGGACCGGACCGGACCGGTCCGTACGCGTGCAATTACAGGAATGACCCTGACCCTCAACGTTTTTTACCCGCAGCCCGAGCGCTATTTTGTCTTATTACCGGGGCTGAAATCGTCTGAACACTATTCATTAAAAAAAAAGGCAGACGAACAGCCGCGACGCACGGCCGAGAAATGGCCAGTCCACAGTGCAAATGTCTCTATGGCTACAGTAACGACCCCGAGTTCTTTTAGCTCTTTTGTTAATGAATCGATCGACAAGCTGCAATTTTATTAAAATAGTATCGGTTTCTTTCTTTTGTTTTATTTTTATATTGGCCTCACTTAGATTTGTAATCGATTTAGGGTAGTTTTCATTGTATTTTAAAAATATTTTTGAAAATATTTGAATTTTTATTAATATTTTAAATTAATATAAAATAAAAAAATTTAGTGTTCTTAGATCATTTTGATGTGTTGATGTCAAAAATAATTTTGTTTAAAAAAAATTATTTTGATATATTTAAAAAAATATATTTTTAAAAATAATCTCAATCACATCCTCAAACAAGAACTTAACTGGATTACTAACTACCGTGATATTAAGAAAAAACTAATTAAAATAAATGATCTTCACCTAATCAATATTCTTTTTATTTAATTCAAAATCCCTATCTAAATCATGCTTTAAATCATGGATTTTTAAAACAAAACTCAATTTTTAATAACTATAATTAAAATAAATAAAAAATATCAACTCCACGGAAGATGGAATAAGCTAGGATATACATTTGTATATAATAATACCCATAAATGTGTAGTGTGTCAGTAGGTCTTGCAATGTTTAAGTTGTGACCTTAAATTTATTCACGTGATAGCAAAGAGTTTGTCATCTGCATAGTAAGTATAGAGTTCGAGTTAGAGTGTGTGCATTATTTGTAAAAGCCCGAGACAATCAATATTTTACTTGTTACCTGAACCTATAAAATACACTTTTCAGGGATGAAATTTTATCACATCCAAAAAAAAGTGTTGGTACTTATTTTTTTATAATAAAAAAAATCAATATTATATACGAATCATGGTGATAAAATATGTTCAAGTAAATATTTTTTATTGTTAATTAGTCTAAAAAGTATTTTTATATCATAAATTTGAAAAACTTATCATTTTACATATTCAAAATGTTTGGTCAAATGCAGTGTTTTCTACCACCGCCCAAGCACGCACTCCCTCTTGAAGATCTTGGAGACCACTGCAATTGCTGTCAACTGTTTAGTGACATCATGTTGTCAACCTATCGCCGGCACTGCTGGGCTGACCGTGAATTGTGGCTGAAATAAAATAATCAATATTTATTTATTTATTTAAAAAAATAGTCAAACGTTTCTGCAAGATGCCCTTCCAGCTGTCCCAAAGTGCATGGGATTATCCGCTCTCTTTTTTTGACATTATTATCATTTCGCGCGATCATTTAACAAGTTCTCGTGATGTTGAAATAATATTATTTTAATTAAAAAATAATTTATACGGTCTGTATAATCTATGAACTAAAATTTTAATAATTTATTATAAAGATATTGTTTGGTATTATATTAATTATTATTTTTAAAATATTTTTTATTTAAAAATATATTAAAATATTTTTTTTTTAATTCAATCTTAACATTACAAGTATGCTTACTAAAGCAGTAACTAGGTTGCTGAGGCACACATAACTTCTTCTTTTTTATTCTGAAGTTGAAAATTTAACTAAATATTGATTTTGACATTATGTGCCTCTGGTTATGTTTAAGATTGTGGTTAAAATTATTTTTAAAAATATTTTTTGTTTAAAAATATATCAAAATAATATATTTTTATTTTGTAAAAAATTATTTTTGACAAAAAAGACAAAAATGATCTAAAACCACAAAAAAATAATTTAAAATAAAAAATATTTAAAAATATTTTTGAAACACAATGTCAATCAGGACCTATATATTTTGGCTTGTTCTAAAAAAATGTTAAAATGTAAATAGAATTTTGATATACGACACTCATTGGTCGGACAATAACTGTTTTTACATGTGACCTAAACAATATACAAAGATCTAGTTTGACAAATTTGATCAAATTTGTCTAATAACTTAAACTTTCTGAAATAATATGTTCTAGAAAATCATTTGACTTTATATTATGATATATGGTTTTAAGAAATATGCTTGGTCTTAAAAACTAGCTGGTGAACATTTTAAGACCAGATTCAAATCTGGCTTGATTTATATCACAAGTTTAATAAACTTGTAAAATCAGATCGAGTCTAAATGATTTCACCAATCCCTCTCTATTGTCAGAATCCAGCGACGTCTTTCTCTTATCACTCAACTAAAGACTAAAAAATAAAAAAAATTAAACTTATGTACCAAAATCAAAAGAAAATATATTGAGGTATTAAAATTGTATAATTTGTGTGATTTTTGAAGTTTGAAGACAAAAGTAAATCTTCTGCGAAACTTATGGCATATCATCATGTTTGGTGTCTTTTTCATTTTAATCATTCTTCTTTCAAAACCAGCCTATTTAATGAAAACAAGATTAAATAAAAATGCTATACTTAATTAAGATATGAATTTAAAAATAAGTAGAAATAAAATTGAAACATGTTCAAGGTTTAATTTGAATATGATCCTAATTAAACCTAACCTTGACCCAAGTCAAAATAAATGTTATGCCAAGTTATATTAAACAAACTAATTTAGTTAGTTCAGAATTATTTTTTAAAATTCCATTTTTTTATACTCTTCCCACATCATCACCTAATTACAAAATCCCTTCTGATTTATGATATCTGTACTTAGTCATGTGAAGAATGAATTGCACCTTATGAGTAGGTGGTGTATGACGACAGGTCTGACAAAAAAAGAAGTGAGGGAGGGGTTAACATCCAGAATCTTTTATCAAACTTTAGTGGGCCCACCACAAGAGAAATATAAAAGACATAACCAGATGGTACTTATATATATATATATATATATTTTGATATTGTGTTTAAAAGTGTTTTTTTGAAAAGATATATTTTTAATATTTTTATATCATTGAATATAATATAATATCAGAAATAATTTATAAAATTTATAAAAATATTATTTATAAACAAAAAATTAAAAAATAACATCTACCTTTTATCAAACAAAATCTTAAATCAGCTTTCTATGATTTAGACTAAGGGGGCCCACAGTATATATATATATATATATATATATATTCAGCTTTGTCGGACGAAGACTGGCGGCCCTAAAGTTATATATATATTAAATTACCTTTCTAAGTGTAGACTAAGGGCCCCACAGATAAGAATGTTAAGAGCATTATAGTTTCGAATGCACGCCCAGCGATATCGCCGTTGAAGTCGGTGACAGGTCAGCCAGTTTATCGCGCGATGCTACCCTTTTTGCTGACGAGTTCTGTATGGTCGCAGGTCAGCCAGTTTATCGCGCGATATTGTCCTTTTTGCTGACGAGTCCTTCTAGATTAAAAATATCTCAATTAATACATAAAGGTGAGCCAACTCAGCATGCATTGTAACGTGAGCTTTTTTTTTTTTTTATCCTACTAATTAACTTTTATAATCATCATGTGGATCTAAAATCTACTTGATCACCTATTAACTTTTTGTTATTAAATCAATTTATATCAACTATTCTTATTAAAATAACAATTTATCCATTGTATGATTAAATTATAAATCTAATTTAAATATTTTATTATTATTTAAAGCGAACTTGTGAATAACATTTAATAACTATCCTATTAATGCCACCCCCTTCACCACCTCTATCTGATGTTTAGGAGTGAGATTTAAATTATTTTTTATTTATAAATACATTAAAATAATATATATTTTTTTAATTTTTAAAAATTATTTTTGACATCAACATATTAAAATATTTTTTATTTTTTTTTTAAAAATATCAACAAACATAATGACAAATTGTAGAACACAAATTTCTATCTATTAAGAAAATCAACACACGTTCTTTTAATATGGAGAAAAAAAATCAATCGCGCGACAGCCGTCGAATCACTGCTGGAGCAAGTTAAAAACCTGGTCGAAGTGACGTAGGGACAGCCCTCGCCCTCGACGTCAGCTCCTCTACCTCACGCCTACGGTTGATTTCTTTCTTTCTTTTTGAGTGGGCATAAAAAAAGATTTAAAAAAATAAATCAAAATGTGTTAAAGCATTTTTACTATACTATAAAATAAAATATCAGATAATAGTTATTATTTCGTTGATTCGAAGAAATAAACAAGATTACCCATCTTTTATTTCCCAAGTTCTATTTAGAGAAAAAAAATTTATCAGAAAAATTTATAAGAACTTTATCAGCAAATGAAAATAACTTTTTTTTAATTTTCAATACCAAATTTTTTTTGATATTTTCATTTTTTTACTTTAAATTAAAAAAATTAGTGTTTTTAGATATTTTCATGCATAGATATAAAAACTAATTTTTAAAAAATATAAACAAATATTATTTTAATATATTTATAAAAAAAAAAAATTTGTAAATCATTATCAACCACAATTCCAAAGCACTTATATATATATATATATAAAAAACCAATGACAATAAAAGAAAAGAAAATAAATGTTATCTCTTGTGTCGCGAGACAACGTTGGATGATTTTTTCAACCCAGCAGAAAGTTTGAATTCTTTCTATGGATTCATCGTAGAAACCAAAGCGCAGAATTATTAGAGATAGAGAGAGGGAGGGAGGCTCCTTAATCGCTAAGTTCTTAACCCCTCTTGTGTTGGAACAACTATTTAATGTTAAAATGAATAAAAAAAACCTATGATGGAGGGCCCACGTGGTCGATTTTTCAACATATGATGCATGCATGATAGCATTTTTTGTTAATTTGTTTGGAAATAGATGGAGATTGGACCTATCCATATTATATCTTTTAGCCAAGCTATTATATTGTTTAATTCATAATAACTGTGACCGGAAAGCCTGGCCTGATTATATTTAATTTATAGTATCACAAACTTCATTGATTTTATCAAATATGATATTAAAAAACAACATAATTTTAGTGTAAAACAATTAATTTTAATTATCTTGTTAATTTACAATTTAACTGGAGCTGGTTTTTTTAGTTAGATATAATTTATTGGCTGAATGACGAGTGGTAGTTTGTAATTTTGACTTACCGTAGAAAATAAATATAAATATAAAAATAAAAACAGCCGGTACGAGAACACCAGGCCATTATTGATGCTATAAACAACAGGTCTTATCAGATTCTGATAAGAAGGAGCTCTTATCTGATAAGAACATTGTCTTCTCATATATGGACAACGTGGTGTGTGGGTGTGTGTGGGTGTGTGTTGCAGAATGAAATACTTTATGCAGTTCAATTTTGACTTTGGTTTTGATAATTAAGTGGATGAGTTATTTTATACTATTTAATTCGAGCTGGTGTATGCTGCAAATTTTATTAATAAGTACTCAATGAATCATGGTCTTGATTCTTTTTATTCCAGAGATTATATACTATAAATCATAAACTATTATTAATAATCTACTTTTTAATAAAAAAATAATGTGATGACTCCACGATTAAAGGTGTGCATATATATTATAAACTAGAAAGTAGAGTATAAATAACAATTTTTATTTTGCAAGTTAGATCCTTCAAAATCATTAAAGAATCATTTGATTTTAAAATAATTTTATAATCATACATCAACAAATATCTAAACCTATTAAACAGAAGCTGCGCACACTCAACATATGCATGGACCCACAATTAATTAAAGGTTCGTGAATCCGAAAAACATAAAGGTAACGATGACAATTAAACAAATCTCAAATGGCCACTCTTTTCGGGCATGGCGTGCAACAATTGTCGACACTCGACACCCAAATGTCGGCTTTGAGATTATTATTCGAATCATCTCCGCAATCTTTTATCCCTGTACGATATCGTACAATGATGTTCGAGACTCGGCCGAATAGCATTTCGTTTTCTTTGTATACGGTGTTTTCATTTCTATCTCTTATTTTTTTGATTATTTTGTATAATTTTTATTTTTATAATATAAGTTTTGATTTGTTTTAATTATGTTTTTTTAGTTAAAATTGATTCTATATTTAGTTTTTATTTTGATCCTTGTTCTTTTAATTTTGAGATTGATTTTAAATTCCTTAGTAGTTTTGGTATAGAAGTTTGAATTTTTTTTAATTTTGTCATTCGATTAAAACTAATCATATATATTATTTTTATTTTGGTCCTTATATATATATATATATATATATATATATATATTTCTGAAATAGCTCATATTTTTATCCATGTTTATATGTTTACGCTCTTAAATTTTGTTTTTAATTTTTATTGTTTTATATTTTGTTGAAGTTGTATGTTTTTTTTTTAATTTAATCCTTAAATTTTAATTTGTATACATGATCATTTGACAATTGATATTTTTTTATTTTTTATTTTTTCTCTTTATTCTTTTTTCTTTTTTTAAAAAAAAAAATTATTCTTCATATCAAATGATATTCAATAACCTCTTCACGGTATTATAACAAATGATAAGCAATAATATTTTTATCTTTTAAATAGTATGCATTTTTTTTATATTTCAAGGTAAGCTGATATGATCAAGATTTATAAATACTTTGAATCATCAAGTAAACATTAATTTTGAATTTTTGTACTCATCAATTTTACTCTTCAACAACCCTTACTTACCTTTTTTTTTTTTGTATATACTTGCTCACTTATTTTTTAGATAATCTCTTATTTCATGATAGACTTGTATTTCCATGAAAATCCGAGCTCAGAAACAATGCCATAATGAAACCTGCATGCCTTGATTTGTAATCACAATCGGTGAGTTTTATCAATCAAATAAATAAATAAAATATTGATCCAATAATGATGCTAAGATTGAAACCGTACACCGTCCATCTCACGATAAACTATGGAAGTATTTTTTTTTTTTATCGGGGTGTCCAGGCCAGCTTATGTGCACCTTGACTATTCCCCGGGTTCACTGAACATCCTGTAAGTTCAGTGAGCATGTAAGGCACCGCGGGGGTGACAGGCGTACCGCGCAGGGATGAACCCAAGAGAGACATGAAGGGAGGAACCCTCCAACCCCATTCCCACTGGGACTCGAACCATGTTCTCATGAAAGAAGATGCCGCCAACAACCACCGAGCCACAACCCCTGCTGGTATGGAAGTATCTTTCTAACATGGTAGGGCCATATATACTTTACATATGTTTAATTCTTTTGACTTGAGCTTCGTTATAATATGTTCATTGAAAGCAAAATAATAAAATTAATAATTAATTCTATCCCTCACGGTGGGTGTCTCCTGATCACTGATGAATTGGTGATTTGGTGGGTCATTTGAATGTCTAATTGATTAGTGGTCTCCTGATCACTAATGAATTGATTATTTAATTTCTAATAAATATTTTATGCACTACTATTAGACTTTAGTTTTGATTATTGGATGAATTATTTTATATCTTTAATTTTTTAAAAGATCAATTTAATATATTTTTGAACGAAAAATACTTTTAAAAACAACCTCAACCACACTTCCAATCAAACACTAAATCTATTGTTATCACTGTACAAAATGCTAGTAATTAAACATTTCAAGCTAAAAAACATAATGGATTTTTTAAAGAAGAAAGAAGAAAGAAGAAGAAGACTGGTTAGGAAGACCAAAATAAAAATTTTAAATTCCAAAGAAAGAAAAGAGAAATGATCACAGTAATGATAATTTGGCTGCAAATCAAATTCCAAGAGCTACAATACATAGAACTTACTTGGTGTTATTGTGTTGTGATTTGACTGTTGTATTGTGCTGCGTGCGATGCATTATGATTAACAAATAATATTATAAAAAGAATGTTTGATAATTAATTATTTTGTTTTTTTAAAGAAAGTGACTTGCATAATAAAATAAAGTATAGGAGAATATCAACGTCATGATACCTCAAAATTATTATTATCTTTCCAATCAATTTCTATTTAAAAAATACTACCCACGTTAAGTATTTGAAATTATATTTTAAAGATATTTTATTAAAAATAAATTATTTTTATTATAAAATATAAAAAATTGATGTTTTAAAATTATTTTGATATTATTCATGTCAAAAATAATTTTTTAAAAATAAAAAAAAAATATTATTCTAATATTTTCTAAACAAAAATAATTTAAAAAAAAAACTTCAACAATCAAACACCTACATCAATCCACGAAAAAAATCAACTTAACAGACCAAATGTGGGCCAAAGCTGATTGATTGTGTGCACTTTATCATAGAACGATTAATTTAACTAAGTTCATATAGTTGATGTGAATCTGGTGATTTCAAACATAATTTAAATTAAATGCTATGTGTTCATATCTGATTAGTTGGTGATTAATCAACTATAATGGCTAAAAGAATCTCAAGAATTTAAATGAAAAGGTTGAAAGTTGGATGTATTTATATAAGGTAATGTTTTAAATTATTATTTTTTGTTTGTGATTATAATAATGTTAAAAACACTTTAAAAAGTAATCTATGTTAATGAACCATCTCACCTAAAAGCTTAAGTTTGTAAGTGAGACCCCATAATATAATTTATATTATTCTTTAACACACACCCTCAAGTGAAAGCCCTTTGGGCTTGAACCTTGCACAGACCCACATCACCTTGTGCTTGGTTTTTATCAAATAGATGGTGAGATTCGAACTCGTGACCGCTGGGTCAACAAGGTTTTGATACCATGTTAAGAAATCATCTCACCTCAAAGCTTAAGCTCGTAAGTGAGACCCCAGAATATAATTTATATTATTCTCTAACAATCTATACTACAACCCCAAATGTTGTCTAAATTGAAAGCATAGTGATAGAAAAGTGATTTTTTTTTGCCAATTAATAATTAAGGATAATTTTATTACAAATTGTATTTTTCAAACTCTTGCATGCGATTGTAATTTTACAATACCTTATGCGAAACTTTATGATAAATTATTCTCATAAAAAATAGGAATAATTTGGAATTTGGATTCAGCACTTCGTGAATGCTAAAAAGAAAAAAGAGAAAACTTTGGACTAATACTTTAGCAAAGAGCGAAAGACACAATAAATATTTATGGACCGAAAATAAATTAAAGGGTACAGAAATTTGGATCCACTGCTAAATGTTTATTATTACAAGCAAATTATTTTGATTTTTCAAAAATAAATTGTTTAAAAATAAAAATAGTATAAGTTTATTGTAGCTGTTTAAATTCTGACTCGTACAAAGTTAAGATTGGGAATTTCATTGTGCATTTATAGAAATATGTTATATGGTATAATCCCATTAATTTTAATTAAACATTTTGAAGAAAGAAAAACACTAACCGATAATCATTCGGTGATATTGAAATTGAAAAACAAATGTACAGCGAAGCTCACTCCGAGCAGAAGAACATTTCAACAGTACCCAGCTCTTTAATCAGAGCCCTAAATTAGCTAAACAATCACAGGAACTTATTCTTCAAGGACATATTCCAAAAAGAAGAAGAACTCTTTAGTATTACTCTGCTGAAATATTCCAAAATTTTCTGTCTTCAAGATTTGCATTCCTCTCCGATCGAGCCGCATGCAAGCGTATGGCTAACCTGAATAGACCGAACAGGCTACCGGACCCGACTAGTTTCGAGTTTCTGGGCTCGTTTTCTTGACCTTAATTTCGAAATGATCTCCACCAGGACCGGCGGCCGGGGCCACCACGTTATTGAAGACGATCACGATGATGTCGCCGGCCTTCAGACCTTTTTTACGAACAAATATAGACCAATATTCGCCGTAGAGGGCTGGTTTTGAATGTTTTCCCGGTGGGATTCTGCAACGAAATGTCCACACAATCCCATCCTCGTCTCGAATCTTCAGGAACGTTTCACGGCCTCTCGGAAAGTTTTTCAGACAGTTTTCCGGGAGCAGGAGTCTTCTCTCGATGTCAGAGGTGATGAGCGTTTTCGTGACTTCTTTCATCGGTAGGTAGCTTATGATTTTGTTGTTTGGGGACTTGATGGGCAATGGTTCAGAAATTTATCTTCACTATATAACAGAGGTGAAACACCCATAAGATTTAATTATTATTTTTTAATTAATATCATAGCTTTAATTGTTGATTGTGATTGCAACACAATAATCAACATTCTTTAGATTATTTCATAGAAAGTTCATATTAGTCCTCGTAATAACTAGATCTTGGATTCAACAAACTTTTCAAAGAGTCCACACATGAGCGAGAATTTATATTTTCTTTGTTGAGAAAGCACGTGCCATTGGATATGTCTTGGGATTTAACAACTAGGTGATGGTGATGGTGATGGTGATGGTGATGGTTTTATGAAATTATCATTTGGATATTTTAGATTGTGGTGAAGTGTTTTTATATTTTTTATTATTTAAAATAAAAAAATTAAAATTAAAATTAATTATTTTTAAAACATAGTCACACAAAATATAGAATATCAAACTAATTTGTCCTTTCTTTTCTATTTGAGATAATAGATGGTGGGGTCCATCCATGTTAAATAAATGACAAGAACTGGTTATCCACCAGTTAGTTAAGATGAGCGTGCGTTTCTCTTGCGAATCGCAAGATCTTGTCGTGACAAAAAGAAAAACAACATAAGAAAAAATGACACCATTGACAACGACAAAGCTGCTTTTTTTTTTTTTTAATTCCATTGTCAAAGATATTTTAAACCACTTTATCTATTAGTTAAAACTAAACTTTTTTAATAATTTAATATCTTTTATATTAGTATGATGAATTCATAATAATCTTAAAATTAAGATTTATAAAATAAATGTCATATATGGTCGGAAAAACTTTTAAGTTCGTGTTTGGAAGTGTTGTTAAAGTTATTTTTAAAAATATTTTTCATTCAAAAATATATTAAAATAATATTTTTGAAATAAATACATGAAAATTATTTAAAAATAAAAAAAATCTTTAAAATAAAAAATTATTTTAAAATAAAAATAAAATATTTTTTTATATTTTTAAATAATTTTCATGTGTTTATATCAAAAATATTTTAAAAAATAAAAATATATTTTTTTTGAAATACAATGTCAAACCTAACCTTCATTCACTAAAAAAAGGTTGAAACAGGATTTGGACCCATATTTTGCTTTCTTTTTTTCTTTTTAGTTAATTTATTAATTTAGTGGATGGAATTTTATGTTGGGATTTGTTTTTGAGAAAATGGACCAGGCAGTCTGATTTTATACCATGACAGTGGCTCCAATAAAAATGAATTTTTTTTTACTAGAAAGTATATATTTTTTTTAATATCAACAAATTAAAATCATTAAAACCCAACTTATTAATCTAATATTTTCTTCAACTAAATATATTTTTAAAATAACCCAAACACAATACCAAATAAACAATCACTATATATGAAAAAGCAAAAATACTATATGGATTGGTAGGTGAGACGTCAATTTTAAACAAAGTTAGGTGAATAAAGTTAAATACCTTGTCGGCTTAATTTGTGGTGGAGGCTACGGGGTTAACATGCTTCAAATTCCAAGTTCTCAATCTGTTGGATGATTCATTTTATGATTTGTTTTTTATTATAATGTCTGAAATATCAATGTACTAGTTACCATTTTATATATATATATATATATATATATATATATATATATATATATATCGATGTAGGTTTTCTTTTATGTTGAAAATGATCCTTATTTATTTATTGTATATCAAAATCATTATGGATATTAATACAAGTGTTAATTTTCTGCCATTTTTTTTATTGGTATAGCGATTGATGGATCATGTTTGTTTCATGCAAAAAATGTTCTTCTATATATTTGAGAACTCTTTAACAATTAAATCAGTGTGAGTTTACAGAAAAATAAATTATAATTATTAATAGCATTAACCACATAAAAATCATTAGAATTAAATGCCAAGATCACAGCCAATTTCTCAAGCAGACAGGGCCCAGCCTTCTCATAAGGATTAGAATCAGGCACCACCAATCCCTCAGTCTAGAAAAAATATATTCCAAAGGCCCGGACCACTTTTCTTTTATTGCTTGTATTTTATGCTATTGGATCATAATCATTATTTTGAGTTATTTTTATCGGTCGTACTTTCAATTTAAAGTTATTTGAGCTTTGTTTTTCCATAAGTTATCTGTAAAAATTAATGTTTGGATTACGACTCAAAGTTTTAAAAATTATATCAAACAAACTCTAAAAAATATATAAAGTGTTAAGAAGAGCAAGATACTATAAGTAAAAATTAAAAAAAAAATCAAGGTTTGGTTAGAGAAAAATCTTGACTGTAATTTGTAACAATATTTTAATTTAAATCAAAATTTATTTCTAAATAAATATATTTATCCGTTCTAATTACATATTAAAAGAAGGAGATGAAGTCTAAGCTAAAAATTACAGTAAAGTAAAAACTATTTGTAATGATTTTAGAGAAATCCACAGTAAATTTTCTTGATTTAGATTCATGTCTTCCTCTGTGTTACCATCACGATTTCAACGCACCTAATAGACATGTTATGATGACAAAGAATTTAAACTCTATATTACAAGTCTCGAATTCGAGTCAAAACATATATATTTTATAAAAATTTAAAATAACTAAAATTTTACTAATATTTCCCAACCTCCAAAGCATGCCTAGAGAGTGAGGTTTCTCATATAAGAAAAAATCATATTTCAATAGTCAATGAATAACTACTTTCAGGCATAAACAATCAACTGTCTAATACAAATAAATGCATAAATCTTATCCGGTTTAATTACACGTGGCAACATATGAGCTTACCACTTGTCAACCCCTGACTTGTGATTGACTTCTCGTAATTGCTGTCAACTCGCCAAGAAATTTTGTGCTAGAAGTATTCGCTGCAGGCTATAAGGCAATCCCTCGGTGTGTAGCGTTCAAGTTGAGATTTCAAACTATAAGTCTTGGTGTGTTGTGAGGTAAATCAAAAAGTATGTAAAATAAGTGTTCGAATTCCATGTGGGATAACTTTAAATGGAGTTATTGATGTAGAGATATGAGATCTCAAAGTTTATTGGCTAAAATTCTTTGAAAATTATTCCTGTAACCATTGGGATTAACAAAAAAATTGTATATTACACTTAACAATCTACTTCTACAATATTGGCAAGTATAAACATAAACACAAACACTTGATTTGCCAACATTCATGTTGTAATTCAAAATTTAATGAATTAAGAAAACTATTAAAATAGATTGAATAAGCATGAGCTAAACCAATTTTTTTGCATATTTATTTAGTTAATGTAGTTAATTAATACATGTTGTTATCATTATTTTAAATAGATTTGATATAAGTAATGAATGATCGTTCACGGATATATCAAGATTTAATTGAAGGGTTGCAAATGATGAATTATTGTAACGAGATTCATGATTTTATTAATTATGTAATATTTAATCCAAAAAATATTAGCGAAGACTGTATAAGAGTTCCATGCAAGAGGTAAAAATTAAAAAAAAAGTTGGACGGGTCTACTTATTGTGCTAACAATGTGCATGGAGTTTAGATGACAGTAGTAATCATTATAGGAATATGATTATGGATACGATGAGAATGAATCAAGATTGAGTCAATCAATATCCAATCACAGTAAATTATCCTATGAAATAATTGCAGAAATCACAGTAAATTATTGGTTGTTGTGCAAGTGTTCGCTATCAAATTGGATCATAGGTTAAGTGAGGTCGGTTATGACAGAATTGTTGAATGAGTGAGAAATATTTTACCTTAAGAAAATAGGTTGCAAAAGAACTTTTATGTTGATAAGTCCATGATAAAACCCCTTAATCTAGGATACGATTAAATTGACATCCGTTCAAACTTTTGTGGGCTATACTACCTTAAAAATACAGAGTTGATAGAGTGAAAACATTTGAATACCCAGAACTAGCAGGGGAAGACAATTATAATTAAACATGTGTGTATTCTCACATTCCCACTGTCATGTTTCCATCGATCGATATATTTCACATGATGGAGAAGAACTTAAAAACAGAGTTACCTCTGTTCACAACGAGGTGTTGTTTCTCGGTAGGCCAAGATGGCTCGTTCAAACTTGAAGCCGAAGGCTGGCTGTCCAACTGATCATTCTTTTAACATGTGCTGGTTTGATCTGCATCAGCACAGCTGAACAACACAATGCTCCACCCACAAGCTAAAAAACCCAGAAGATTCAGCGTGATGAAGTGTGGCTATGGAATTCAAGATGCTAGACTGCCTTAACCATGGAGACCATGGTGGTTCGGCACCGGCAGTGAAGTGCCCTTATACCCTAAAAATTCGTCGACTACATAGAAAGGTCAAATAAATATATATCATGAAGAATTTTATAGTTTAACTCCAATCAATTTACAACATTATTAAAAGCAATTACTTCAAAACATTCAATCAAACAGAGAGAGAGAGAGAGAGAGAGAGAGAGAGAGAGAGAGAGAGAGAGAGAGAGAGAGAACAGAAAGTTAAGCAAGAGAATTAAACCTGTATTTTGGAAAACATAACGGGGCTTTTCAGTTTGATTCAAATGTTCTTTAGCTTGAACAATACAATTATTCAAGTGTTCCCTCTCAGTTGAATCAGAGATCAAGAGTTGAGCTTCTTGAAACATCCCTAGCTCGGCTACCCTGTATTTTACTGAGAGAAGGAGAACATCTGCACATTTTGTCTTACAAATGAGCTCGAAATTGTCGATAACTTAGCTAATGATACGAGGATTAGGATGTCTCACGTGTAAATTAAGCTAGCGAGGAATGTGTGTGCGCGTGTGATAGGCTTGACCCTTTCTTTATCTTTTTAAACACGAACCGCGTCAAATCTTTAGAAGAATCATTCAAACCAAAGTATATTCTTCTTCGAGTTTTCCAGGAAAACAAACATGGGATTCATGCCAATCTAACTTTGCATGTTTGGAAGCTTCCATGTCCTCTTGCCTGAACAACTCCCTGCATTTTCTTGGAACATTAAATGAAAGAATCAGGAGATACATGGTTCCCTATATATGTAGCATGTTTAGAGTGGAGTGAGCAGCTCGTCACCAACTTGCACCCTCCAATTCGATCCATCTAGCTATCGATACCACCACCACAGATCGATCTCTGTAATTTTAGTTTTTGTAGCAAGCAATGGCAATGGTCTTTTCTAAGTTGCTAACCGCAGATGATATCGAGAATGGCTTGTCGATTCCTGGTTGTTCTCTTGGTGAATTACCAGACCAAGAAGGTCTTACGATGAGCATGCAGGTTCACGATCGGAATGGTCAGGATTGGACCTTCTCTTGCACCATCAAGAGAAATGATAGTGTGGGGCATTTTCTTTCTGTGGGGTGGAATAAATTTGTTCGAGAAAGGGATCTTCGAGTGGATGATAAGGTCACGATTCACGAGGAGGCCATGAAAAAACAAGCTACGGGAACGTGGATCAAAGTGGAAGTGAAAAGAAAAATCAGATTGTTTGGTGAGGATATTTGGGCTGATGTGTAAGCAATTGATAAAGTAGGTACCAAATAAGTGTGTGCGAGTTTAATGTTACCCATACATAAATTACAATGAATGAAGGAGAATTGTTACTCTATATTTGCTGCATTTAATTTAATTTAATTTATTTTTATCAGAAAATTTACTCAGTTTTCCTTATGAATTAAAGGAAAGTTGACTGTAATATTTTATGAAATATTGGCCAGATTCTCAATCATTCTAAGTTTCTATAATCCCTTTGGAGGTATAGTCTTGTTCTCTTCTTCATTGGAAGCTTGGAACTAGCTACACATTAGCGAGGTTTTATTGGGCTCATTCCCATTATAGTTAGTTCAAACTAGGTTAGTGTTTTTTTTTTTCAACACTGCAAGTAATAACTATTTTTTTCAGTAAAATATTTAGGTTTTTTTTTATAAAAAAATCAATAACTCAAGCTATATTGCCAACCACCTAAATAAGCTGGTTTTATTTGAAAAATATGAAAAAAAAATATAATACATTATCAGCTTTGATTGAATGGTAAAATTAAAACTAATAAATATTTTATAAAATAGTTAAGGAAAAAAAGTAAGAACTCATAAGAAAAAAGATGAAATAAAAAATACTAATACATGATGATGATGATGATGATGTCTGAACATAAAAAATGAAAAACCTATGCACGCATCTATTTAAATAAATCACGAGTCATTGTTTAAATAATTGAAAAAAATATATGTAACGCTAAATACAAACTTAATTAGAAAATCAAAAGATCAATGTAGATCAAGATGTTTATTATTGTAACACAAGTCATTTACCAAGTTGTGCTTAATAATTTTGTTTATAAAAATTAATATGTAGTAGAGATTGACACGCATAAAAAATTTGTTGAATAAAATAAAAGAAAAAAATGCAAGACTATACATATTAATTTTTTTATTAACAAATACTTTATTATATAAAATATACAAAAACAATTACAGGTGAATCATATCAACTTATGCAAAAATTAAACACACTCGATATATTTAAAAAATAATTGTCATTCAACAAAGTCTAAACAAACCAAAAAAAAACTATAAAGGAAGGATAATAATTAAAATGTAAAATTTAAAATTATTTAAAAAACAAACATAAATTTCATTAATATATAAAAATAAAAACTTTGAGAGAAAAAAGAAATTAGGCTAGACATTGTTGGGTCTCATAAGCTATGACTAACTTGTGTGTACCCAATCAAGAACAAACCTGTGCACAGGGCATTATTTTTTTTACAAGTTTAATACGGTGGAAGACATGTTGTCCACCCTAGTTGCATGAAATACAAAAAGACAATGTGTTAACTAGAAATCTAAGATTTCGATTATTGGTGTGGCCAGGAAAATAGGGTTTCTGTTCTTTTTACCTAAACCCCCATTTTGAACCAATTTTTGGTCTAAAACAACTAGAAAACATCACAAAAAACCCTGTTAAACCAATTCATGATTTCCAAAAACCTGCCCCAATACTTGAAATTAATCCAAAATAATTTTTTTTTGAAATAAGATTTGTTTTTTAGGTGTGTTCAAGGTACTAAAACACTTAATGACAACCTCCCTCATCATATAAAATCTTTGGAGATAAAAATATATTGTTTTGGTGGTTGAAATCTTCCTCAGGAACAACTCTCTTTAAGTCGCATCTAAAAAACATCTCAAGAACCTCGTTAAACCAATTCATGACCTAAACAAACACCGAAAATCACCTTAAAACATGAAGATCTTAATGTAAAATAAAAAAATTCTTTTCGAGCTCAAATTTGTTTTCTAGGTTTTTAAGGTAAAAAATACCTAATTGTAACCTCTCTCATTATATAATTTTTTTTGATACAAAAATAGATTGTTTAGTGTAGTGGTGTAAAGAATCCTCTTTGTCATCCCATGACCTATTTTTCAACCTTTTATTTTTTTTTTCATGTTTTTGAGTTGGACTTTGACCACATATTTCTCTCTCTCACACCTTCCCAAGTTATACAAACACAGTCCATATAACTAACAAACACAACCCCTGCCTAAAGAAAGGCCCACTCACATAAGCCCAAACATGACTTAAACCCAAATGAAACCCTAACATTATAGTCTCGTACAGGCCCAGTCAAACAAGCTCTTACCTTGAATACAAACACTCACCCAACACCTGCATGCATCGCGTGAGAATATTTTGATATATTGTGCTATTCAATGCAGCTTCTTTTACTAGATTTAGCAGTCGAACAAGTAGAAAGAGACAACTTCTTTTACTAGGTGTGTCATAACCCAATTTTGGATTTCCCTAAGTCTACCAAAAATGAAAAAAAATAAAAAAAAAGGGGTCCAGTGTCATCAGGGAAATCAAGGTGAAAATTTTAGATATTTTTGAGAGCTCGATTGTACCTCTTTTGTGACCAGAAATGAAGGCAAATGCAGATTCAAGGCTAATGTAATTTATTATTGGATAAATCTGCGTAAAAATTAAGTCGAAAGATGTAATTATATTTTTATGGGCCAATTTGATTTAATCGTTGACCAATTTAAAAGTGTAGTTATGTTTGAGAATTAATTTAGGGTCCAATTGAAGGATTTTATTAAGTGCAATTACTTAATTATACTTTAAATTGGTCAAATTCATTTTATTAAGGGCATAGTCGATGAGAAATCAAGTTCTTGAATTTAATTAGGGTTCAATTGATGAGATTGAAATTTTTGGAGACCGAATTGAATTTTTTCAAGCCAATTATGCGAAATCAAGGGCCAAATTGAACAAATTGAGAGTCTAATGGTCAATTGAGGGTTAAATCGCACAAATCAGAAATCAAGGACCAAAATAAAAAAGGTATGCAAAGCTAAGGTTGCTCTTGAAATTATGACGGAGATACAACTGTACAAAATTAAAAGTTTAAAACCTATTGAGGATACAATTAGAACAATTACAAATTAAGGGACCAAATTGTACTTTCACCTTCCCAAAATCAAATCTGCACGGTGCTGCACTGTTCCGATACCTGAACAGTGCAGGGCACACCTCTGCAAGCCCTCTACAAAGGCAGCAACCCATACAATTTGCATGCCAAAGTTTGCCTCCTCCCTTTAATGGCACCGTTCGCATGCAGAGGAAAGCATTGAGAGACAAAGGAGGAGATTTATAGAGACAAAGGAAAAATTCACGAAAATAAAGCAGAAAATTTAGTAATAGAGAGGAATTATGCAGAGATAGGAAAACTAACACAAGGTGACACCCGAGCTTAGGAACCAACGACAATCACACTCCATCTCCCTCGTCTCCCGCGTCAATTCTCCCTCTCCCTTTTGTCTCTCTTGGAAGTCCAACCACTCTCTCTCTAAAAAACAGTTGCCACCGCCAACCATCTCTCTCCTCCAGCAATAACCAACTCCAACCATCTACGACAACCCTGTCATCACCAGCATCTCCACCTCCACGCCAGCAACCCAACCATGGCCTTCGGCTAGGCAGCAGAGCAACAACCTGCGACAACAACATAAACCCGTCACTTCCCGACTCCCACTCCGGTCACCAGAGGCCACCATTTACGACGCTACCATGACAGGAAGAACCACGTAGACCTCCTCTACCCCATGTTTCTAACAAGTACGCCATTCATCACACTTGAAAATCCTTCATTTTACTATAGCATCCTCGTTTTGCATGCAGAGAGAATGAATTAATTCACTACCTGTTCATTGTGCACTGCATGGGGACAGTGGGCCGGTCGGGTCGGGCTTTGTGCCTGACCTGACCACTTTAAGAAGGTGGGCTTCCAGCCCGATATGGGTGGGCTGACAGCCTAGAGTCACCTAGGCTAGAAGCCCAACTCGAGGTGAGTGGACATCTAGCCCATTGTAAAAGAAATAAAAAATTTGCAAACAAAAAGAACATATATTTTTTTTAGAAAAAATATATCTAAAACAAAAATGTATTGTTTTCATGCATACGGCCAATACGCTAACATATTTTGAACATTCATTTTCTAAAAAAAAAAATTATTTTGGAGTTTAAAGAAAAAATGTGTTTTAACATGGATTTCGTAAACATAAAAATTTGTGCTCTCATATTTTTGGATTGTACAACGTGTTTGTAAAATCCAAAGGGTATTAAGCAATATTCTAAAAATATCAAAATCTTATTTTTGGGGATTTACATTATTCACTGTTAATATTTGGGTAAATAAATCCTAAAAGAGTTAATATCTGGCGGGGATAATTCGTTCTTATTCACTGTTGATATTTGGGTAAAGAAATCCAAAAGGGGTTAATATCCAAAATATTAGTGGGGGATAATTCGTTATTATTCATCGTAAATATTTGGATAAAGAAATCTTAAAGTGGTATATATCTAAAATATTTTTATGGGAATAATACGTCATCGTCGTTTAACCAACATATTTTTTTTGAAAGATCAACACCATAGCAAATCATAAGGCAAACCAAAACACCAAGCAGCTTACCTCAAGTAGGGCATACTAGGAATGCTAAAACCTTCCTTTTATGCAACCAGTCTTTTGTCTTAGAATCTTTAAAAGATCAGTTTAGATTTTCTAATAACCATAATACTAAATAATAACTTTATTTTTCATGAAAATAAAGATAAAATCTTGATATAAATTTCCCGACTCACAAAGAGCGTTGTCACGACGCCGCACTCTCGCGGAGAGTGCGACAAGGTGCATCCACCAAGGAAGCGGAGGAATCTTCTTTTACTAGATCTTGTCTCCCTTACACTTCGATGCATGCCACAACTTTTCACTGCGCTTTATTTTGAAGAAGACGGCAGGGTCACTCCAGCAAGCTTACGCTGGAGTTGCTCAGCCAAGCATACAATAATAATCTATGCAAATAAATAAATAAATAAAAAGTTTTTAATTAGGTAATAGCTAAAACAAATTGATATAATACGTATTTTATCTGTACATTATAATAATGAAATTATTATTTTATCTCTTAGAGTACAATGGGTGTAATAATAATTGCACGGCCGAGTAATTTATTCATGGAAAAGTGGGCTATTACTATTAGTCGTCTAATTTGACCCCATGCTGCTTCTTTTTTAATTAGTGCAAGTAGAAACAGTCGTAAGAATCCCACATGAACAGGAACACTAATTCCTCTATATTTTCATATTAAACATTTTAAACACCAAACGATACCGTATCTTCTGGCAGGACTCAAACAACAAAAAAGAGGTCAGTTTTCGGGATTAATATCCACTAGCAATGGCTTAATTTGGGACATGCAGTCAAGGAAAGAATATACACTAGCTTCATTTTCTTTTATATGCAAGCATAAAAAATGATTAATATAATAGTTTTTTTTCTTTTATATACAAGCATTTTTTTAGCACTGTAATAGATTAGTTTTTTTTTTTTTTTTATATATATATATATTCAAAGACTTTTTATATTATTTCAAAGCCTTTTTCGTTCCCCCGCTTAAAAGAAAAATGCAAAACATTAAAAAATAATTTTTAATTGCTTCCAAAAAACCCAGAAGATTCAGCCTGATGCAGTGTGGCCATGGAATTCAAGATGCTCGACCGACTTAAACATGGCGGTGCAGGTTCGACAGTGATGTGCCCTCCAAACAGATACCCTAAAAATTCATCGACTACATAGAAAGGTCAAATTTTATAGTTTAACTCCAATCAATTTACAAAATTAACAAAAGAAATTACTTAAAACATTCACTCAAACAGAGAGAGAGAGAGAACAGAAAGTTAAGCAAGAGAATTAAACCTGTATTTTGGAAAACATAACGGGGCTTTTCAGTTTGATTCAAATGTTCTTTAGCTTGAACAATACAATTATTCAAGTGTTCCCTCTCAGTTGAATCAGAGATCAAGAGTTGAGCTTCTTGAAACATCCCTAGCTCGGCTACCCTGTATTTTACTGAGAGAAGGAGAACATCTGCACATCTTGTCTTACAAATGAGCTCGAAATTGTCGATAACTTAGCTAATGATACGAGGATTAGGTAGTCTCACGTGTAAATTAAGCTAGCGAGGAATGTGTGTGCGCGTGTGATAGGCTTGACCCTTTCTTTATCTTTTTAAACACGAACCGCGTCAAATCTTTAGAAGAATCATTCAAACCAAAGTATATTCTTCTTCGAGTTTTCCAGGAAAACAAACATGGGATTCATGCCAATCAAACTTTGCATGTTTGGAAGCTTCCATGTCCTCTTGCCTGAACAACTCACTGCATTTTCTTGGAACATTAAATGAAAGAATCAGGAGATACATGGTTCCCTATATATGTAGCATGTTTAGAGTGGAGTGAGCAGCTCGTCACCAACTTGCACCCTCCAATTCGATCCATCCTCTGTAATTTTATTTCTTGTAGCAAGCAATGGCGATGGTGTTTTCTAAGTTTCTAACCGCAGATGATATTGAGAATGGCTTGTCGATTCCTGGTTGTTCGCTAGCTCAATTACCAGACCAAGAAGGCCTTACGATGAGCATGCAGGTTCACGATCGGAATGGTCAGGCTTGGACCTTCTCCTGCACCATCAAGAGAAATGATAGTGTGGGGCATTTTCTTTCTGTGGGCTGGAATAAATTTGTTCGAGAAAGGGATCTTCGAGTGGATGATAAGGTCACGATTCATGAGGAGGCCATGAAAAAACAAGGTTCGGGAACATGGATCAAAGTAGAAGTGAAAAGAAAAATCAGATTGTTTGGCGAGGATATCTGGGCTGATGTCTAAGCAATTGATAAAGTAGGTACTAAATAAGTGTGTTCAAATTCATTAAGAAGATGTGTGAAATCAAGTTGTAATATTTCACCAAATTTATTATTATTATTTTAATATAATGGGATAAAAAAATGATGATTTTTTCACCATTTTAGAAACATGTATTGATTAAACTTGGATTGTAATAGTTAAGTCAACATGTCTCTTGATTTCAGTGATCAACGTAGCTTTAATTGAAAATGAGATGAACAATAAGTCAGCAAACTTCCTCAAAGCAAGAACCGATGTGGGTTGATCATAGTATTTTGCTCAACCTTTATGTTTGTATAAATAAATAACAATGATACAAAGGGTCAAGAAATATAAATAAACAGAAAAAATAAACTAAAAATATCATTGAATTATGAGAATTCTGACTTAGAGCATGATGTTAACTGAATGTTCAATGCATTAAGAATAAATGATTTTAAAATGAACTTAAAATATAGTTTGGACAATTAATAGATGTGTAAACTAAAAATATCAAATATTTATTCGCAAATTATCTAATCATAGGATTTTCAATAATTATTTTCAAAAAAATAATCAAGTGTGACGATTGTGATGAGTATTATCAAGACAGGGAGTTCTACGTTGTTAAAAATATGTAAAATATTAATAGATGTTGGCATCCCATAACTGGCTCTTGTAAGATTAAGAACATCAACCAGTGGGTTCATACTATACTTGTTAATATCAATGTATAAAAATGAAAATGAAAATTTAACGCTATTCACGGTTATTGTTATGCTTAATTTTCAGATCGGTTCAGTTTGATTCGCTTTGGTTCGGTTAGTCTGCATTGTTTTGTCTTTTTCTGAGTGCATTAACGAAATTGTCCCTCGAAAAAGACAAAAACATGCGCCTGGGTTGAGGGGTTCCATGATAATTGTATATTTTCTGTCCGGTCCGGTTCGACAGACCAATTTATATATTATTAAATATTTCTTTGTACAGTGAAATAACACTTTCATCCCTCGAAAATGACAAAAACATGGTTTGGCCTGAAGCGGTGTCTCAATAATTTACTATTTTTTTATTCTTTTTCACGCTAATTTACTGCTGGCGAGTCTTTTGACGCGCCGTACGTTTCCGCCCTCACGCGTCTTTAGGGCGGCGCGTGCGGAGTATTCCGACCTCCAAAAATATTCAACCGTCGTCCAGAATGATTTTCATACATGTTCTCTTCCACATGGTGCGGCGCGTGTTAGTCACCGGTGGTCGGAGACGTGTCAATGGTCGTTCAAAATTATTCCACCCTTTTCTCTCCTGCCTACGCATGTTGATGTCAGTGCAACTATTTTCTGTCCAATTTCATTCCAGTCCCTGAACGTCGGATTTGTTTGTTTTGGTCCTTATTTCTATTATATTGGTTTTGATTTATTTCAATTTCGTCATTCAATTGAAATTGATTATATATTGTAGTTTCATTTTGGTCTTCATTCTTTGAACTTTTGGAATGGTCTGAAATCCTTAATATTTTTGGTTTCAAAGTTTTGATTTATTTTAATTTTATCCTTCCATGCAAATTTATTATAAATCCTTAATATGTTTAGTATCAAAGTTTGCTTCTTTTTTTTTTCAATTTTATCCTTCCATGCAAATTAATTATAGATTTAAGTTTCATTTTGGTCCTAATTCTTTTAATTTCCAGTTTTGTTTTAAATTATTTAATTTTATCAGTATCAATGTTTGAATTTATTTCAATTTTGTTCTTCGAATTAAATTTATTACATATATTTATGTTTTCTTTTCCTTTATGCTTTGAATCTTGGATTTTCTTTTAGTACCTTTATTTTTCTTATACATATTTCTTACATAGTTCCTATTTCTGTCCATGTTTATATATACATGTTTTTTGTATTTGTTTTCAAT
Organism: Salix purpurea; assembly: GCA_027405865.1. NCBI lineage: Eukaryota > Viridiplantae > Streptophyta > Magnoliopsida > Malpighiales > Salicaceae > Salix > Salix purpurea. The sequence goes on along the minus strand of CM050328.1, from coordinate 1,657,592 downwards.
TTTTTGTTATTTCCAATGTTATGATTTTTTTTTATTTAATGTTGAAATTTTAATATGTGTTGGTGATCATTTGAGAATTAATAATTATAATAATTTCTCTTTTTTTCCCCGGGTCAAATAATTTCTTAAAATCTGATAATATTTATTTTTATTTTTTCATTTTTAATTGATTTTTTTTAATATTATTAGGTTTTGGATTCTCTAATTATTATAGATAAGACATTCAAAAAAATCATAATTATTATTTGTTGCGTCTATTTTCTGTTAAATATGTCAGACTAATTATATTGTTTTCATATTTATTTAATATTAGCATCTTAATATATATATATATATATATATATATATATATATATATATATATATATATATATATATATATAACCTAGGTTTTTTTGAAGAAAAAAAACAGTCATTGCTCAAAAACAATTTTAATATAATAATAAGAGTAATAAATCTTATAAAATATAAAATTATAGATTTTTTTTTCTGACAATAATTATGGTCTCATCAATTATTATTATTTTCACTGTTGTTAGATTTTGTTTTTTTAATATTTACATTTTAATTTGTGTTGATCATCATTTTAAAATTGATATTTATTAGTTTTTTCTCTTTGTTGTTTTTTAGATTCTTTTTATTTATCTTTCAAGTCAATTTTTTTTTTTAAATCTACTTATATTTATTTTTATTTTGTCATTTATTTAGGTTTTTTTCTTATAAATATGTGAGACTAATTATATATTTTAATATTTATTTAATATTAGCACCTGAAAATATATATTGACAAAAAAAACATGACCTAGGATTTTTGAAAGAACAAAAAAAATAATATAAGTTCTGTCAAATATTTTTAATATAATAACATGAGGAATAAATCTTATAAAATAATACAAAATAATTGTGTTTTAATTCTAATTTTTTTCTTTTCTGTTTAAGCTTATTTCTTATAAAAATTTGATTGTTGAATTTTAGATTGTTTATATAAGAAAAAAAAATTCATATTTCATATATGATATTATTGGGGATAAAAGGCAACTTACAAACAAAATAGGTAGAAAAATTTATCCAAGTTATCTACAATTAAAAAATATACGGACCACTTCCCATGCGTTTCGATTACATTGTTCTTTTTAAGCGGGGAAAAAAATCTAATAAATTTGACCTATTAAAATTTTATTAATTAAATATTAAAATAACTAATTATAACACATAAAAAAATAGTTTTCTATATATAAAAAAAAGCCCAGCACACTCGTTATTCTCTAACAAGCGTGTCCCTATGATTTTATCAAAATAATTTAAAAATACATGTAAAAAATAAGAATCTCTAGTTCGTTTGACTTTGAACTAGCAGAATAGTAAAATTAAAAATTAATTCTGTCCCTGACGTTGGGTATCTTTGGAAAGCCTAGCTTTAATAAATATTATCCTTCAAAAACTAGAGCAAACCTATCTGTGGTCAAGACACGTGGAAGATTCTATTTCAGCTAGTAGCTAAAATATTGGAATCTTCCAATAGAAGAGATGATTTTGCACGAGCTCGACTCGAGATCGAAGAGATGATGTGGTTGGTCATTTAAAATAAAAAGCTTCTTTTTCTTTCTTCCTTTTATTTTTCTCCAAAAACAAAACTGAGAGGCAGGGGGCCGGGGGGATCTCTATATACCTAAATTAGCTGTCCAGGTTCTTTACTCAGTCTTCTACGATTACATCAAATTAATTTAAAAATATTAAAAAATTAATTTTTTTAAAAAAAATATTTTTAAATGCTTGGCAGGGTAATATAAAAATTTATCCTTGTTTAACACTACATTTTTTTTAATAACTGGTCATTGTTGCGTGTGGATAGTTTCGTTTTTTTTTTACTATAAAGAAAATACTCCAAAACTAGTGAAAGCAAAATCCACTTCAATCTCTTCCAAAAATAAACTAGAAATGGAGCACCTTTTTACTAAACTGCTCTCTCCGACTGATACCAGCCACCGACTGACAATTCCTAAGGCCAATTTTGGAGACTTCGAGTTCCCGACGGGACAGCACGCGACAAACATTGAGTTTACAGATACTACTGAGCAGCAGTGGACCTTCAAGCTGTCCATTCGCCGGAATAATCATCCAAACCCGAGACCAGTATTTACCGGCCAGTGGATTCGATTTGTGAGAGAAAAAGGTCTGAGGGCGGGGGACAGGATTGTTTTCTCTAAAAAAACTGAAGGTGATGGCGTGCTGTACAGAATCAGGGCTGAGAGAGAAATATTCCATTTATGGATTAATGTTCAGTAATGATTCCCTTTTCTGTCCAATTGAGGTAATGTGTCTGTGATTTTTAATGAGTCAACTCTAATTACCTCGGCTCTCTTAAAGATCCGGTGAGGTAATGTGTCTGTGATTTTTACTTTGTTATCTTATTTTTATGTCCGGTTTGTACTCGTGAAAAATGCAATCTGTAGTCGCGAGTATATAGTGTTTGAAGTATGTGTGGTTTGTACTCGTGAAAAATGCAATCTGTAGTCGCGAGTATATAGTGTTTGAAGTATGTGTGGTTTGTAATAGTGAAAAATGATAGTGTTTGAAGTATGTGTGGTTTGTAATAGTGAAAAATGCAATCTGTAGACGCGAGTATTTAGTGTTTGAAGGATGTATGTATGGTTTCTCCATGGTTATGCTCTACTGTGTTTCTCTACAGTATTTTATTTTCTTCAAGGTTAAATATCCCTCTCTCTGGCCTCTGCACTTTTGCTTTTTGAAGATGTACCACTGGCCAGTGGCCACCCATAACTACCAGGTGCCCAAAAAGAAAGTAATATAAAGATTGTATGTACCTTATTTCCATAATAATAATAAAAAAAACAAAGCCATAATCAAACTTACATGCCTTGATTTGTAATCCCAATCGGTGAGTTTTATCAATAAATAAAAAAAATCTTGCTCCAATAATGATGCTAAATCACTAGATGAGAATGTGGTTGTGGTTATTTTTGCAAGTGTTTTTTTATTTAGAAATACATTAAATAATATATTTTTTTATTTTTAAAATTATTTTTGGCATCGAAATAATTTAAAAACACTAAAAAAAATTCAAATAAATATTTTTTTTTTGAAATACAATGTTAAATACATCTTAGATATAAAAAATAAAGAAGCATCTCTCAATCTTAGATATAAAAACGGATTGTTTTTCTGTCAGAAAATAGAATATACAGGCAAATCATTCAAGTGTTTATACAGTGTTTTGACTATTACTGTCAAATTCAATTGATATATATATATATATCGAACAAATCATCAGCTATGCTTTTTTTTTTGTACAAAAACAAAAACACTCCTAGTACTAAACAATAATAACAAAAATAATAGTGTGAAACTACAACCAAGCCCTTGATTGTTGATTTTGAAACTATAACGCAAGATATTTTACTGTGAAATGAGCTACAATGAAAATACCCATACGATTTAATTATTATTTTTTAGTTAATATCATCTTTTTAATTATTGATTGTGATTGCAATACATTAATCAACATTCTTTAGATTATTTCAAAGAAAGTTCACTTAAATTGTCTATTACTTTTCTATAATTTTAAAATTCAATTAGACCCGATGAAAGGTTTACTTAATGAGTTGAGAGGATAGATCCAAATTAATATTTTTTTTTAAGGATCAAAATGATATTCTTTTGATAAACACAAGCTATTAATAAAGTTTTGATTAGGTTTTGAGTCAACTCAAGTTTTTAACCGAGTCCAATAAATCAATTTGATCATAATTATTTTTTGTATTTATACCGGTTTAGTCCTCGTAACTACTAGATCTTGGATTCATCGGAACTACAAACTTTTCAAAAAGTCCACACATGAACGAGAATGGTCTTTTGTCGTTATATTTTCTTTGTTGAAAAAGCACATGCCATTTAGATATATCTTGGGACTTAACAGCTACGTGATGACGATGGTTTGTATGAAATTACCATAAATGAAATCGTGTCTTTATCCGCTATTTTTTTTATAAGATAAAATCTCAACTTCTTAAAAAATATATTTTATAGGTTCCGAGAAATAAATAAAACCTAATTGTCCTAAGTTTTTATAAAAAATACACTTGCTAATTCAAATTCAAAACTTATTATGCAGATCACAAGCTCTATATTATCACGCCACGCTTCCTAGGGACACTCTCTATCAACTATTACTATTAAAAATTTAGCAACTATACTGTAGTTGAAATAGAAGAAGTATTTTTTTTAACTAAAGCAATCGAAAAAGATTGAAGGATATTTTTTTTCACGAAGTTCGGTTAAAATTGTTTTTTAAAGTATTTTTTATTTAAAAATATATTAAAATAATATTATTTAATTTTTCAAAAATTATTTTTTAAATTAGCACATCAAAATAATCTGAAAACATTAAAAAAATAATTTAAAATAAAAAATAAAAATATTTATTTTTAAAATTTTATTGAAAATATTTTTAAAATACTGCGTCAAACTTGCACAAAATCTACCAATATCAATTCTAATTGTCTTCTTTCTTTTCTATTTGAGATGAGAAATAAAAATAAAAATAATAAATGACAAGTTAATTAAGGATAAGCGCGTTTCTCTTGCGAGCCGCAAGATCATGTCGTGACAAAAAGAAAAAAGAAATCTAAGAAAAATGACACCATTGACAACGACAAAGCTGATTTTATTATTATTTATTATTATTCAATTGTCAAAAGATATTTTTAACCCACTTCATCTGTTAGTTAAAAATAAACTTTTTTTTAATAATTTAATATCTTTTATATTAGTATGACGTATTCATAATAATTTAATAATGATCTTAAAATTAAGATATATAAAATAGGATCTGGACCCACATTTTGCTTTTTTTTTTTAATTTATTAATTTAGTGGATGGAATTTTAAGTTGGGATTTTTTTTTTTGAGAAAAGGGACCAGGCGTTGTGATTTTTATAACATGACAGTGGCTCCAATCAAGTGAGATAAGGATATACTAAAATGATTATTTTCTGATGATGTGATACCATTTAATTTATAATGGTTGAAATATTTTCAGCGGTGACTGTTTGTAGGTGTTGTTTTAATTGTTTTTGAAATCAATTTTTATTTAGATATATATTAAATATATATTTTTTTAAAAAAATTGTTTAATATCACTACATGAAAATATAATTTAAAAGCACAAAAGATTTTATTTTTTCAAAAATATTTTCAAAACTTAGTGTCAAACACCCCGGAACTGACATTTAATTTATTTTTCATTAATTACACTCCTGGTAAAATGTTTTATATAATCTTAACTCATTATAAAAAATGGTAAGCTCTCCCATCCCATTTTTTATATTTGAAATCATATATTAAAAAACTCAAGGAATCGCATGATGTTTTAGAAATTTTGCTTCACTTCTTTAACTTCTTTTATCCAAATATTAAAATAAAAAATCCATATAATTATGGTATTTTTTTTACTAGAAAGTATATTAAATTACTATTTTTTAATATCAACAAATTAAACACACTATAACCCAACTTATTAATCTAATATTTTCTTAAACTAAATATATTTTTAAAATAACCAAATCACTATATATGAAAAAACAAAAATGCGACATCGATTGGTGGGTAAGACGTCAACTATAAACAAAGTCAAGTGGATATAGTCACTCAGTTGAAAGTTAAATACCTTGTTGGCTTAATTTGTGTTATAGGCTATGAGGTGAACACGCTTCAAATTCCAAGTTCTCAATCTGTTGGATAATTAATATCAGGAATTTTTTTTTATTATAATGTCTGAAATATCAATGTACTAGTTACCAAAATTTAGCCATTTCTTCAATGGTCTTACTTCTATTTTGCTATACATTATAAGATCATATTTGATAATAATGTAATGTATCATTTTAATTAATTTTTTTTATCAATCTAGTTATAATTTGCTTTTGCAAAGTGTATGGATTAATTAGGAAATCATGGATATCTATGTAGGTTTTCTTTTATTTTGAAAATAATCCTTATTTATTTATTGTATATCAAAATCATTATGGAAGGAGACAAAACTCCTCAAAATATAATTTCAAATCAAAAGATAAAAAATATATTAAAATGTTCAAAGTAACCCATTTAAAATAGCTAAAGCAACAACAAATTAATGGGCACTAGATAACATTATATTAAACTTGCCCATTAAGTTGAAAACCTCTTGATACATGGTCTCTGTTTATGTTAAACTTTTCAAATATCTCATTTTAGTTAATTTTGAAAATTAAAACCTAAATTAGCATGTAAATTACATAATAATCCTCATGAAGGTTGTTTCTATCCCATGAGCTCGAAGACCATGCTGAGATCTGGGACCCAATTGTTAATTTCTGGTTCTAACAATCTTATCCATTTTTTATTGGCTAGTGATTGGTAAATCATGTTATTTCATGCAAAAAGTCTTTTATATATATATATATATATTTGAGAAATCTTCAACAATTAAATTAGTATCAGTTTAAAGAAAGATAAGTTATAATTATGAGAAAATAACTTCTTAAGATAGATCTACCATTGTAAAATAGAGAGAAAAAAGTATATTCCAAAGGCCCGGACCACTTTTCTCTTAGAGCAGCATTTGCTTGTATTCCGAAGACAAATGAATACTTAAATCTTATCTGGTTTAATTACACGTGGCAACATATGAACTTACCACTTGTCAACCCCAGGCCTGTGGCTGACTTCGCGTAATTGCTGTCAACTCGCCAAGAAATTTTGTGCTAGAAAAACTCGCGGCAAGCTATCTGGTTCTGGGGTGGAAAAAAATACCCTATTAACCGATTAAATTAAGAAAACTAGGAAAAAATTAAATGATAATTTTTTTTAATCAAACTGATAAAAAACTTCCGGTCTGGTCTGGTTTTCAATTTTTGAAGTAAAAAACTAGTAATCAAAACCGAACTGGTTTAAATTAAAAAAATATGCTATATTTATTTTCCGGCTCAATTCATTTTTTTTTGGTTTGCTTTTATTTTGGTTAAATAGGAGAAGGGAAAAATTAGTTAAAGTAAAAAAAGAAAAAGAGCCTAAAAGCCAAAACTATTTTTTGGTATTTTTGTTAAAAAAATGAACCAAACTGAAACCGGTTAGTTTAAAATGGGTCCGATTCGGTTTTAGTTTATACTACTTTACTTTTGCGTGTTATACTACCTTAAAAATACATAGTTAACCTAGTGCAAACAAATGTGCATTCTCATAGTAAACTCGAAACTGGTAGGGGAAGCCAATTATAATTAATTTGCAAAACAGGATATAATGTAATAGTTATGGATGAAAATCACTTCAATGTAATGACAATGATGTTAATTTACAATTGAATTACAAGGAAATCTTTATTTTACTATTGTGATGTGACCTAATATTACTGTGTTGTGCATGTGGTTATGAATTAAGCATTTACAATCTGTTATTAGACACTGTTTTAAACCGATGGTTTGCTCATTACAATGGCAATGAAAACTGTTCCCTTTCTCGTAGACACTTTTCATGGTGTTCATTACTCATGTTATGTTTCCATCCATATATTTCCCATGAAGGAGAAGAACTTTAAAACAGAGTTACCTCTGTTCACAACGAGGTGTTGCCATCCACACACACACAAAAAAACCCCTAAGAAACCCAGAAGATTCAGCCTCATGAAGTGTGGCCATGGAATTCAAGATGCTCGACTGCCTTAACCATGGTGGTTCAGGATCGACAGTGATGTGCCCTTCAAACAGACACCCTAAAAATTCATCGACAACATAGAGAGGTCAAATATATATATATATATATCATGAAGAATTTTATAGTTTAACTCCAATCAATTTACAAAATTATTAAAAGAAATTACTTAAAAAATTCAATCAACCAGAGGGGGAGAGAACGGAAAGTAAAGCTAGAGAATTGAACCTGTATTGTGGAAAACATCATGGGGCTTTTCATTTTGATTCAAATGTTCTTTAGCTTGAACACTACAATTATTCAAGTGTTACATCTCAGTGGATTCAGAGATCAAGAGTTGAGCTTCTTGAAACAGCCCTAACTCGGCTACCCTGTATTTTACTGAGAGAAGGAGAGCATCTGCACATCTTGTCTTACAAATGAGCATGAAATTGTCGAGTACTTAGCTGATGATACGAGGATTAGGATGTCGAACGTGTAGATTAAGTTAGCGAGGAATATGTGTGTGTGTGTGATAGGCTTGACCCTTTCTTTATCTTTTTAAACACGAACCGCGTCAAATCTTTAGAAGAATCATTCAAACCAAAGTATATTCTTCTTCGAGTTTTCCAGGAAAACAAACATGGGATTCATGCCAATCAAACTTTGCATGTTTGGAAGCTTCCATGTCCTCTTGCCTGAACAACTCACTGCATTTTCTTGGAACATTAAATGAAAGAATCAGGAGATACATGGTTCCCTATATATGTAGCATGTTTAGAGTGGAGTGAGCAGCTCGTCACCAACTTGCACCCTCCAATTCGATCCATCCTCTGTAATTTTATTTCTTGTAGCAAGCAATGGCGATGGTGTTTTCTAAGTTTCTAACCGCAGATGATATTGAGAATGGCTTGTCGATTCCTGGTTGTTCGCTAGCTCAATTACCAGACCAAGAAGGCCTTACGATGAGCATGCAGGTTCACGATCGGAATGGTCAGGCTTGGACCTTCTCCTGCACCATCAAGAGAAATGATAGTGTGGGGCATTTTCTTTCTGTGGGCTGGAATAAATTTGTTCGAGAAAGGGATCTTCGAGTGGATGATAAGGTCACGATTCATGAGGAGGCCATGAAAAAACAAGGTTCGGGAACATGGATCAAAGTAGAAGTGAAAAGAAAAATCAGATTGTTTGGCGAGGATATCTGGGCTGATGTCTAAGCAATTGATAAAGTAGGTACTAAATAAGTGTGTGCAAATTCATCAAGAAGAACAATTGATGTGTGAAATCAATTGTAATATTTCACCAAATTTATTATTATTATTTGAATATATTTTTTAAAATAAAAAATACTTTTGAATGTATATAATCGATGTATACTTTAAGTGAACAATTTTTTTTCTTCTATTGCTTTCATATGTGCTCCTGTCGATGTACCCCGCCCCCGCTCTAGTAGAAAGTTACATCACCTCAACATAAGTGACTACTCGAGAGATGACACGTGGAGAAGCAGAGTACGAGCCGCCCATGAGGAAATTCTTTAAATCACATCATCCATGACTCATTTACGTGTGAGGCTTATGTTAAATTCTCACTTTTGCATTACCTATTCATCAACTCGTCCCTGAGTGGGGTGCAGCGGCAAAGGCCTGGGGTTGCTTAAAACTCATCACCCAGGTTCGAGTCCTGCGTTCAGCCCTCCCTGTGTAAGAGCCTGGGACAGCCGAGGGGTTTACGCGTGCCCTGGGCCCATAAAGTGCGCTTTCCGGGTCACGTGGTTCCCCCCGTTTCTAAAAAAAAAAAACTCGTATTTTTGTGGATTATCACCACATGATAGTTTTATTTTATTTTTTGAATTATAAATATCCGTTATAGTCCTCATATTTTATGAATTATAGACATTAGACCCTTCAATTCTCAAAAATTCAAGAAAAATCATTGGATTTCAATGCTATTTATTTTTGGATTGACATCAATTTTAGCTATAAAAATTGTTAATATTGGTATTAACATGTTCAATTTGACAAAAAAAAAAGTTTGAAAATTGTTTTTTGTTTTGTTTTTAAAGGTTTTTAGGGATTGATGTAGGCCCAGTACGACATTTAAATCCCCCAAATGAGATAAAAATAAATAAATTGATGATATTTTCATCATTTTAGAATTATGTACTGATTAAACTTGGATTGTAATAGTGTGGTCAACATGTATCTTGCTTTTAGTTAACGAAGTAGCTTTAATTGGAAATGAGCTCAATAACCTATGTGTGTTTAATTGGAAATGAGCTCAACAATAAGTCAACAAACTTCCTCAAAGCAAGAACCGATGTGGGTTGATCATAGTATTTTGGTCAACTTTTATGTTCGTATAAATAAATATTAATGATAAAAAGAGGTCAAGAAATATAAATAAACAAAAAAACCTACAACTAAAAAAATTATTGAATTATGAGACTCCAGACTTAGAGCATGATGTTACCTGAATGTTTCAATCCATTAAAAATAGATGATTTTAAAATAAACTTAAAATATAGTTTGGACAATTAATAGATGTGTAAACCAAAGATTCATGTTGCTCTCCTTCTGTAGTCTCTATTGAATTTTTATTAATTTCAAATTTTAATATAGTTTTCACCTGCTTCTCTTGAAACATTATACAGTCTTGAAGACAATCAGAATAAAATGGCAGTGAGGCAATATGTTGATTTTGATGATTTAGGACGTTAGTTATATGCTCTTTATGATTTTATAAAGTGTTTTAATAGGCATTAATTTTTTTAAAAAGAAGAGGTTAACCATGATATAAATTAAATTTCAAGAAATTAGTCGTACGGCCAAGAAGATATATTGATTTTCTTTGTTTTCTATATTAAAATTATAAATGCAATATCTCAAAAAGTTTATTATTTTTCTTCTTAAATATATCATGGTGACGGAGAAAGGGATTTAAATATATCTGAAAGTGTTTTAATTAAAAAATTTATTTCTAAAATGCCTATCCACCCATTAATTAATTGTTTCCTATAGGAAATTAATATATTATGCAGTGTGTGTGCTGGTAAATTTCAAGGAATCAGTCTCACGGCCAAGAACAAGGTTATCAAAATCGTCAAGCAAATTTACACCACCTCTTTTTCTCCTAAGCGGGACAAAAAAAACTTCGTCTTTCTCCTGATGCTGAAATGTCGACAAGTAAGAGGTTGTCGTCTTTCTCCTGATGCTTAAGAAAGAAGAAATTGAGTTAGTTTGTTTTTGGAAATATTTTTATTTAATATTATTTATTTTTCAAAAAATCAATTTTGAAAAACACAAAAATTATACTTGCTTTCCAACTGATGGTTTGTTTGGGAGTGCGGTTGCGGTAGCTTTTTAAAGTGTTTTTCGTGCTGAAATACATTAAAATGATATTTTTTTATTTTTTAAAAATCATTTTTGACATCAACACATCAAAATAATTTAGAAACACCAAAATATATTTATTTAAAATAAATAAATGAAGGAGAACACCGGCAGATCTTGTCTTATAAATGAGCTGGAAATTGTCGATAACTTAGCTAATGATACGAGGAGTAGGATGTCTAACGTGTAAATTAAGTTAGCGAGGAATGTGCGTGTGCGTGTGCGTGTGATAGGCTTGACCCTTTCTTTATCTTTTCAAACACGAACCGCGTCAAATCTTTAGAAGAATCAATCAAAGCAAAGTAAATTCCTCGAGTTTTCCAAGAAAACAAACATGGGATTCATGCCTATCCACCTTTGCATGAGTTTGAAAAATATTTTTAAAGTGATTTCTAGGGTAATATAAAAAACTATCTTTCTTTAGCACTATGTTTTAAAAATATTTGGTATTTTTTTATTTTCAATTATTTTTTTTAGTATTTTGATATCATTTTCATATGTTAATGTTAAAAATAGTTTTTTTATAAAAAAAATAATTTTAAGCAAAAATAACTTTAAAAAACAACCTCAATTACATTTATAATAAATAATAATAATAATAATAATAATAAAATACGAGCAGAAAAGTAAATCCATGCTTCAATTTGTTGTTTTGTTTTTTTCTTGTAATAGCAGGACAAAAAATTTCGTCTTCTCCAATCTCTATAAAATATGCCTTAATGGAAACAAAGTTCTTGACTCAGTTAGATTTCTCAAAACTTGGGAAAAGCAAACACCATTTTAATCTCTTCCAAAAACAAACTAGAAATGGACGAGCACCTTTTCACTAGAGTGCTCTCTCAAGTTGACACCACCCATAGACTGACAGTTCCTATGGTCAATCTTGGAGACTTCGAGTTCCCGGCGGGACAGCACGCGATAAACATTGAGGCCACAGACACTATTGAGCAGCAGTGGACCTTCAAGCTGTCCATTCGCCGGAATAATAATCCAAACCCAAAACCAGTATTTACCGGCCAGTGGATTCAATTTGTGACAGAAAAAAGTCTGAGGGCGGGGGATAGGATTGTTTTCTCGAGGCAACAAGCTGAAGGTGATGGCGTGCAGTACAGAATCAGGGCCGAGAGAGAAATATTCAATTGTTGGGTTAATGTTGCGTGATGATTGGCTTCTCTATCCTTGACTCTTAATGAGTCAACTTTAATTAAGCTCTTAAAGATCCGTTCCAGTTTCCATGTTGAGGTAATGTGTTTGTGATTTTTACTTTGTTATCTTATTTCTGTATGGTTTGTACTCCTGAAAAATGCAATCTGTAATCGTGAGTGTTTAGTGTTTGAAGTATGTATGGTTTGTAATCATGAAAAATACAATATGTAATTGCGAGTGTTTAGTGTGTGAAGTATGTATGGTATCCTTCCCTACAGCCTAGACATTTCCCTCTCCTTCTCCCCCGTAACAGCCGCCGGTTACATTCCAGTAGCCTCCCCCCATCAGACCACACTCCCTTCACCGTCATCGCCGGTCAGCTGACCGACCAATCCTTTAGCCAACCATTCCCCAAGCTTTAGCTCTCCTTTCTTCTGCTCCATTTCTTAAACCCACTCCAGCCAACACCCCCAACTCCTCCCTCTCTTTCCCTTAGAAACCCTCAACAATCAGCCTTCAACCCCCCGACATCACAACATCCACACAAAGGCCAACCTTTCTCCTCCACCAACCCACCGTGGAACGCCGACCCACTGTGGATCCACTAGCAATAGATCTGCCAACGCCAGACCGACCATCGAAAACAACGACAAACATAATTAAGAAAAAAAACAAAAGTAAAACAAAATCCGTTGAGAGAGAGAGGCGGATCGGGATAGAAGAAAAAAGTTTAAAATCGACTGTTTTTTGAGGGTTTTTTGTTTTGTTTTGTGGGGTCATGTTGGGAGCTTCCACCGGCACAAGAAGAAAATGGAGAAGAAGCTGTCTCCGGCTCCGTTTTTTTTTTTTTTTATGATCCACCGGAGACGACGCGCGAAACGCGCGACGTTTGTATTCATGACTTCGCAAAGCGAGAAAGGACCGGCCAGCTTTGGAACAGGAGAAGAAAAACAACCCTCTCAAAATAGAGAGCACTCAGAGCAGCATTGCAGTAGATCCAACTCCAAGTTTTTGAGAGATGCACTGTGCCTGGGTTCAGATTTGAGAAAGGGAAAGGGGATGCGTGGTCAACCACAGAAGGAGAGCCGGGTCTCGGATTCTTTCAGTAAGAAAGTTAATTAATTTAAACACTTTCATCAAACTCGTAAATTCGAGTTCACTGATTTAATGACTTTGCCGACTCAACTTGTGATTTCAGTATTTTTATTTTGATTTTTAACATGATTTTATAAGGTATGAACATATGATTTTACAAATCAACTCATGATTTTAACAAGTTATAATTTCATTATTATTATTATTATTATTATTATTTTATTTTTAAATATTTAGATGGGATGATAAAAAATAATATTGTTAGATAAGCTTTTAAATCATTTTTTTTTTCTTATTACGAGCGAAAATTGAATGTTGAAAGTGTACACCAATGGAGTTGATTAGCATGTCGCTGTTTGAAAAGCAAACCACTATTCGCTTGAGGAGCAGAAGTTGAGACAGCTTCCAATCACTTGTTCGTATATAATATAAATTTCAAGGAATTAGTCTCATGGCCAAGAAGATACATTGATTTTCTTTGTTTTCTAGATTTAAATTATAAAAGCAAAAATAAAAGCATGATCATGCTCCTTTTTTTCAGAGTTGTTCCAACACTACAAGCAAAAACAGCAAAAGTTTAAAATTGTGTAGCTGTTATTTTTTTTTTAAAATATTTATTTGTTAATATACTAAAATAATATATTTTTTATGTATGGTTTGTACTCATGTAAAATACAATATGTAATTCCGAGTATTTAGTGTTTGAAGTATGTATGGTTTCTCAAAGTTGATATTTTACTGTGTTTCTAAATATAAATTACTTTGAATTTCAATAATAACATTATTATTTTATCCTTTAAATTAAAAAAAAATCAACTCTCTATTACTCAATCTTAGATATAAAAACGGATTGTTTTTCTGTCAGAAAATAGAAGATACAGACAAATCATTCAAGTGTTTATACAGTGTTCTGACTGTTACTGTCAAATTCAATTGATAAATAAGTTGTGTATATATATAGAACTTGGCCATGTAAAATCTTATGATGTTTTTTTAATTCTAAAATATGCTAAAATAATTTTTATTTTTTTTTAAAGAGAAAAACAAACATTTTCTTTTTACAATGTTAAGATATGCCACAATAAGTTTTTCAGAATGACTTGGCCATGTAAAAATAAAAAAGAGCACATCGAAATAATTTTTTGTATTTTTTACGCAAGCCCAAGAAACAGGAAAAGAAGCCCAAGGTATATAAACAGAGCCCATATAACTAACAAACACAAGCCCAAACATGACTTGAACTCAAATGAAGCCCTGTCATTATAGTCTCATACCGGCCCAGTCGAACAAGCAGAAGGAGACAAGATCTAGTAAAATTAGACTCCTCCACTGACCTCTACCGACGAGTAAAAATGCTGTAAGCGGGCCTGCTTAATCGGATTCTCGTAATGGTGTAAGCAGGAGTTCTCGTAATGCTGCTAGCGGCATCGGGTAAAGATAGGCTGAAGTTATTTAATAAAGTTTTTTTTAAAAAAATATATTAATACAATATTTTTTATTTTTTAAAAATTATTTTTGATATTAAAATATAAAAATAATCTAAAAACATCAAAAACAATTAATTTAAAGTAAATAATAAAAACAAAAAAAAAATATTTTTTTCAAAAACGTTTTTGAAACGCAGTGTCATGTATTTGCCTGTTTTGGAGGGTGGTTGCAGTTACTTTTAAAAGTGATTTTCATTTAGAAATACATTAAAATGATATTTATTTAAAAAAAAATTATTTTTGACATCAGCATATGAAAATGATCTAAAAACACTAAAAAAATTTAATTTAAAATATAATAATAAT
Organism: Salix purpurea; assembly: GCA_027405865.1. Classification (NCBI taxonomy): domain Eukaryota; kingdom Viridiplantae; phylum Streptophyta; class Magnoliopsida; order Malpighiales; family Salicaceae; genus Salix; species Salix purpurea. Next base: position 1,642,484 of record CM050328.1, on the reverse strand, counting down.
AATAATAATAATAATACATTTTTAATTTTTTTCCAAAATATTTTTAAAACCGACTGTAATATAGGTCTTTAGCTACCCTAGTTCTTGACCCAGTCAGATTTCTCAAAACTTGGGAAAAGCTAGCCTAGCTAACACTATTTTTATAATATTAAGAATTATCCCAAAAGGATCAAAGAGTTACCTCTGTTCGCAACGAGGTGTTGCCATCCACAAAAAAAAAAAAAAAAAAAAAAAAAAAAACCCTAAGAAAACCAGAAGATTCAGCCTGATGAAGTGTGGCCATGGAATTCAAGATGCTCGACTGCCTTAACCATGGTGGTTCAGGATCGACAGTGATGTGTCCTTCAAACAGATACCCTAAAAATTCATCAACTGCATAGAAAGGTCAGATGTGTATATATATATATATATATATATATATCATGAAGAATTTTATAGTTTAACTCCAATCAATTTACAAAATTATTAAAAGAAATTACTTAAAAAATTCAATCAACCAGAGGGGGAGAGAACAGAAAGTTCAGCTAGAGAATTGAACCTGTATTGTGGAAAACATCATGGGGCTTTTCATTTTGATTCAAATGTTCTTTAGCTTGAACACTACAATTATTCAAGTGTTACATCTCAGTGGATTCAGAGATCAAGAGTTGAGCTTCTTGAAACAGCCCTAACTCGGCTACCCTGTATTTTACTGAGAGAAGGAGAGCATCTGCACATCTTGTCTTACAAATGAGCATGAAATTGTCGAGTACTTAGCTGATGATACGAGGATTAGGATGTCGAACGTGTAGATTAAGTTAGCGAGGAATATGTGTGTGTGTGTGATAGGCTTGACCCTCTCTCTATCTTCTTAAAACGAACCGCGTCAAATCTTCTGCTTTAGAAGAATCAATCAAAGCAAAGTAAATTCCTCGAGTTTTCCAAGAAAAGAAACATGGGATTTATTCCTATTCCTCAGACTTAATCGTGACAGAACCAGGCTGGTGGATAGATGATTGATTGATATTATCGCGGAAAATCTATCCAACTTTGCCTGAGCTTGGAAGCTTCCATGCCCTCTTGCCTGAACAAGTCACCGCATTTTCTCAGAAAATTAAATGAAAGAATCATGAAATACATGTTTCCCTATATATATAGCATGTTTAGGGTGGAGTGAGCAGCTCATCACCAACTGCACCCTCCAATTCAATCCATCTAGCCATCGATCGATACCACCACCACAGATCGATCTCTGTAATTTTATTTTTTGTAGCATGCAATGGCGATGGTCTTTTCTAAGGTGCTAACCGCAGATGATATCGAGAATGGCTTGTCGATTCCTGGTTGTTCTCTTGGTCAATTACCAGACCAAGAAGGCCTTACGATGAGCATGCAGGTTCACGATCGGAATGGTCAGGATTGGACCTTCTCCTGCACCATCAAGAGAGATGATAGTGTGGGGCATTTTCTTTCTGTGGGCTGGAATAAATTTGTTCGAGAAAGGGATCTTCGAGTGGATGATAAGGTCACGATTCAGGAGGAGGCCATGAAAAAACAAGGTACGGGAACGTGGATCAAAGTGGAAGTGAAAAGAAAAATCAGATTGTTTGGCGAGGATATCTGGGCTGATGTCTAAGCAATTGATAAAGTAGGTACTAAATAAGTGTGTTCAAATTCATTAAGAAGAACAAATGATGTAAGACCAAGTTGTAATATTTCACCAAATTTATTATTATTATTATTATTATTTTAATATATTTTTTAAAATAAAAAATACTTTTGAAACTATATAATCGATGTATTCTTTGATAAAGTAGGCATATCAATCAAAACGTATTGGTTGATTAAGATAACGGGATTATGATCATGGAAGTTGAAATCCGCTAAAAAGTTTATAACAACTCACCTGCAAAATCAACCACTACAAAAAAAGAGATCATTAGCAACGGAATTTTGCAATTGAAAATTTCCTTAGCAACATATTTTCCGTTGTTAAACATGTTATTAACTAGCCCCGAAAATAGATGACTAGCTTATAAACCTCGATTTTTTTTTTCTTGGAAACTCGAAGAAAAATGTTTTTTTTAATGAATATTAAAAACCCTTACTGACTATAGAGATCCATAGTAAAGGATTGGTTGTCTTAAATATTTATTAATTTATTATGATATATTTGTTGGTGATACATTTATAAGGTGATAATGGATTCACTATGATGAGCTAAATCATTAATAGATGGTTTAAATCTTCATATTTTGTTTACTTTAGTGTCAAAGAATTTTAAATTATTATTTATGATTATTATTACATGAAAGACTTATGAGGACGTGCTAGTGCTCAAAGCATTCAAGGCACCAACCACCTAATTATGGGTCAATGCATTCAAAATATTAAAAATAAATAACAAAACTTTTGTTATTTTTAAATGTGTTATTACAAAACCAAGATTCGTCTAAAATTTGGGTATATCATCTTATAAAGGCCTTCTCATTATAAAATCCATATATGCATGCAATAATTTTATTATTTTAATTTTTTATTATAATATATTTTTTAACTCTAAAATATGCTAAAATAATTTTAATTTTTTATTATAATATATTTTTTAACTCTAAAATATGCTAAAATATTTTTTTTTTTTGAAGAGGAAAATAAAACTATTTTTACAATATTAAGATATGCCACAATAAGTTTTTCAGCATGACTTGGCCATGTAAAAATAAAAAGAGCATATCGAAATAATTTTTGGTATTTTTTACGCACGCCAATCTCTGTCAACGGGATCAACGATCACAGCCCAAGAAACAGGAAAAGAAGCCCAAGGTATATAAACAGAGCCCATTTATCTAACAAACACAAGCCCAAACATGACTTGAACTCAAATGAAGCCCTATCATTATATTCTCATACCGGCCCAGTCGAACAAGCAGAAGGAGACAAGATCTAGTAAAAATAGACTCCTCCACTGACCTCTACCGACGAGTAAAAACTTGTCTCCTGTCGCTAAATTATCGTCTTCTCGTAATGATGTAAGCAGAAGTTCTCGTAATGATGTAAGCGGGGCCGCTTAATCGGATTCTCGTATGATGTAAGTAGAGGATCTAGATATGCTTTAAGCGGGCCCGCTTAATCGGGTGGAGATAGGTTGACGTCATTTTTTAAATTGTTTTTTTAGAAATTTATTAATATATATTTTTTTATTTTTTAAAATTTATTTTTAATATACAAAAATAATCTAAAAATATCAAAAATTAATAATTTAAAAAAAATTCATTTTTTTCAAAAGTATTTTTGAAATGCAGTGCCATGTATATTGTCTGCTTGAGAGTGTGGTTAGGTTTGTTTTATAAAGTGTTTTTATTTAGAAATACATTAAAATTATGTTTATTTATTTATTTATTAAAAATTATTTTGATATCTAAAAACATAAAAAAAAATTAATTTAAAAAAAATCATTTAAAAAAAATGAAATTTATAGCTAAATTTATTATATTTGTGCACTCTACCTAAGTTAACCTGCATTGTTGTTTGATTATTTTTTTCTAAGTCAAATTTTCTATTTGTCAATTTTTCCTAAGATTAGAAGTAGATTTCTCTTCGTGAAAAAATTTCTACCTCATTTGAAATTGGAAACCTAACCGTTCTGAAATTTGAAATTTTTTCACACGGCATTTAGAAACTTGTTTTTTAATTATCTGCAGGTATACTTTACAATGTAATTTTACACCTCGATAGCTAAAACAAAATAATTGTTAATTTTTATATATTTTTTTAGCTAAATTTCAACGAATAATCATAAACCGATTATGATATCCATTTTTTTTTTCAAAATATGAGAAACATGGTGGAGCTGCTGCAAGTGCCAAAGGAAAAGATTGTAGTTGTTGTCTATTGGTTTTGGTTGTTGGGGGAAGGCCGTGGGTGCTACGGTAAAGTTCCTGCCATTGGTGAGGAAGAGGAAGGAGGGGCGTTACTTGCTGGTGCCGGGGAAGAAGCCGTTGTTCTGGCGGTATTGCAACTGTCAGTAGTTTTTTGGCTCGTCTATCTCTGATCAAGTTTCTCTCTTGTTTTTTCCATTCGTTCTCCCTTTTCTGTTCGGGTCCTCTTGTTTTTTAGTGTTTCCGCTTGTGTTATTTTACGCTCCTCTCTAATCAATTTTTTTTGTTTCTCTGCCTCTGTAATTTATGGTCGTCTTCCCCTCCGTTTGTGATTGTCTCTCTTGCAATTTATCGGCAAAGAAGGTAACCCTTCGGCCACACATTGTGTGCAGTGATGGGCTACCTCCTACAACAGCGTAATTGCAATAGTGTGCTTGCAGGATTTGGGACAAGGTAAAAATATGTTTTGATATCTGAAATGTAATTGTTACAATTGCATTTTTAAATGACTCTAAATTTTTAAATTTATTCAATTATGTGCGGCAAAAATTTCTTAACTTTGCACGTCTTTTTTACTTTGGTAATTGGTTTCATATTTATGCAATTTGACACTCAATCGACCATTAGACTCTCAATTGTCTTCAATTTTACCACTGATTTCAAACAATTAGCTTGGAAAAAATTCAATTTGATCTTCATAAATTCCAACCTTCTCAATTGACCCACAATTAAACTCAAAAACTTTATTTTTATCAATTAAGCATTTAAAAAGATTAATTTAACCAATTTCAAAATATAATTAAATATTTCCTCTTAGACGAGAAACAAAAACCCTTTTTCTTTAAACCACAAAACAAAGTAATACTACAGTACTACTAGCTAGCTAGCTGCTATCTATCGTTCATTACAAATCAAATGTATCCCATCGATCATCGTAGTGCTAGCCAGCTAGGACCCACACGGCCAAATCGTGCAAAATCAAAATTAATCTTATGGAAAAAAAAAACTATACCACAATGAGCGAATAGAGACAGCATTTCGGTGGCGATTTCACCTTTGCCATGTGTTGTTGTCCTTCCACTTCGTAACTTATTTATTATTTCCAATCCATTATTCATAATAGAGACAAAAATAAATTTATTTAATTAACTTTTTTCTTGTATTTAATTAAAATCTTCAAAGGGTAATGTTTTTTTTGGTTCCCATGCACTTTTGCTTTCCGAAGATGTACCACTGGCCACCCTTCCCTACCAGGGGCCAAAAAGAAAGGAATCTAAAGATTGTATGTACCTTATTTCCATAATAAAAAACAAAGCCTTACCTTCATGCCTTGATTTGTAATCACAATCGGCGAGTTTTATCAATAAACTGTATATTTGGAAAACATTTAAAAAACATGATTTTTTTAAAATTTTAAATTAATTTTTTTTGATATTTTTAAATCATTTTAATATGCTATGTCAAAATAATTTTTAAAAAATAAAAAATATCATTTTAATGTTTTTTTTTAACAAAAAATACTTAAAAAAAAAACAACCTCAACTATAATCTCAATCAATCAATTAACTCGGTAGACCTTATATACTTTACATAGCTTTAGTTCGTTTGATTTTGAACATGTTATGATATGTTCATTGAAAGCATAATAATAAAATTAATAATTAATTATATCCCTCAAGTTGGGTGTCTTTGGAAAGGCTAGCTTTAATAAATATTATCTTTCAAAAACTAGAGCACCTAATTGTGGTAAAGCTAATAATGAGACCAGCTCTTGACACATTTTGAAGATTCTATTTCAACTAGTAGCTAAAATATTAGAAACTATACATGTGGAGACCCTACTTTTACACGAACTCGACTCGAGATCGAAGAGATGATTTGGTGGGTCATTTAACATAAAAAGCTTCTTTTTCTTTCTTCCTTCTATTTTTCTCCAAAAAAGAAACTGAGAGGCAGGGGGTCGGGGGGGTCTCTATATACCTGAATTAGCTGTCCCAGGTTCTTTACTCAGTTTGATACGATCATATCAAATTAATTTAAAAATATAAAAAATATTTTTAAGTGCTTTCCAGGGTGATATAAAAAATTAATTTTGTTTAACACTACATTTCATGTACTATATTAAAAATAGTTTTTAAAAATTAAAAAAAATATTATTTTGATGTAATTCTGAACGAAAATCATTTTAAAAAACAATCACAATCATACTCTCAACACAAACACAATAATAATAATAATAATAATAATAATAATAATAATAATAATAATAATAATAATAATAATAAAAGAGTAAATCCATGCTTTAATTTGTTGTTTTGTTTTTTGATTTTAATAGCTGGACAAAAATTGTCTTCTCCTAGCAATCTCTATGAAATATACCTTAATAGAGACAAGTTTTGGGAAAAGCAAACACCATATATATATATATATATAAAAACAAAATGCAAAGAAAATCAAATATATTATCAATTTCAATCAAAAGATAAAATTGAAAAATCAAGAATTTTGTACCGAATATATTAAGGGATTTAAAACCAATCCGGAAATTAAAAGAATGAGAACTGAATTGTAACTTAAATATATAATCAATTTCAATCGAATGATCCAATTGAAACAAATCAAATCCACATAACAAAAATAAGGATCTTACAACACTATTAAAAGCTCAGGGAAGAAAATGAAATAACCATAAAACCGGGGAGCTTCCTTGTAGTTTAACATGCAGGAGAGAAAAAAGGGGAAAAAATTCAACCGACCACCGTCACTAATCCGTCCATCGTGTGCCGCAACGCACCACACCATAAGGAAGAGAACACGGTGACGCATCCAGGTAGACACCGGATGGATATTTTCCTCCATCGTACGACACCGCACGCGCCTCCTGAAGTGTGCATGAGGCCGAATACTATGACCACGTGTGTCACACGCGCGCATAGTATTCGGTTTGAAATAATAATAAAAAATGTTAAATTCCCCGAACACCCCTACAACTAACTCTTCAATTTTGGCTATTTTCAAAAAATATGAAATTCCCGTGGCACCCCTCTTGGCAACAACTGTTTTTTTTTTGTCTTTTTCGAAGGATATAATAGTTATTTTACTGTGCAAAAAAATATAAAAAAAATCAATAAACCGGTCACCCGCCCGAACTGACCCAAAAACACACTATTACAATCGATAGTGTTTTCACTCACAATCTACAGTGAAACACTTATCTCTTTTAGTTTATTTTATAATAATTTAATTTAATGAATTTTTATTATTTTCAAATTTTAATATAGTTTTCACTTGCTTCTCTTAAAACATTATACAGTTTTGAAGACAATCATAATAAAATGGTAGTGAGGTAATATGTTGATTTTAATGATTTAGAAAGTTTGTTATATGCTCTTTATGATTTTAAGAAGTGTTTAATAGGCATTAATTTATATAAAAATAGAGAGATTAACTTATTTCTAAAATCCTAACCACCCATTAATTAATTGTTTCGTATAGAAAATTAATATATTATGCAGTGTGTGTATTATTAAATTTCAAGGAATTAGTCTCATGACCAAGAACAAGGTTATCAAAAAATTGTCGTCTTTCTCCGAATCATGTAAATGCTTCCGAGAGAAAGAGTTAGTGAAGAGTGGGAGTGGTAGGCAAGTGAGCAATCTCTATAAAATATACCTTCACAGAAATATATATACCTCAAGCTCCATCCAGCAAGTCCCAAGTTCTTGACTCTACTCGAGATCGAAAAGATGATTTAGTGGGTCATTTGAAGGGGGAAAAAAAATCAAGCTCGGCTGTCTGCTAGAAAGCAACAAAGATCAATCTTTCTCCCTCAAACCCCCTCAGCACAGACATCACGACATCCACACAAAGGCCAACCTTTCTCCTCCACCAACCCACCGTGGAACGCCAACCCACTGTGGATCCACTCTTCTCAGCCACGACGACCTCCTTCAAGCAATAGATCTGCCAACGCCAGACCGACCATCGACAACAACAACAAACATAATTAAGAAAAGCAAAAGTAAAACAAAAGGTAGATCCGTTGAGAGAGAGGTAGATCGGGAGAGAAGAAAAAATGTTTAAAATCGACTGTTTTTTAGTCTCATGGCCAAGAAGATATATTGATTTTCTTTGTTTTCTAGATTTAAATTATAAATGCAATATCTAAAAAAGTTTATTATTTTTCTTCTTAAATATATCATGGTGACGTAGAAAGGGATTTAGTCTCAGCTGACCTGTGAAAGTTAACCCATTAAAATTAAAACGAGAATATCCAATAGATTCTATCAAAAATCTTGCTCAAAAGTTTGTAATAATCGTGTGATCATTCACTAGACATTGACAAAACCTTAGCATCATGCTACTAACAGTCTATCCTCTAGATTGAGTAACGAAATCACCGCCGTTGAGGCTCAGATTCCGAGCGATTTCAACCCAACCTTTAGTAAATGGAAGCCGTCATGATCTGTATAGGAGCAGTGGACATCAGTTTCCACTCCTTCTTGCCCAAACGTGATTGGAATCACAATGTCCCGTGCTCCATGGAAAGGTGGCAAGGCTTCTGTCTTCGTATCATTTGGTAAATCCAACTGTCTCTCAATTTCAACACGTGTGAGTTGCTTGTTGAAGATCTCCATAGCTATAAAATGCTTTGAGATAATTTGCGATTCAAGAAGATTACAAGCATGCATGTATTTATAGGGGCATCGGAAGGCTTGTGTAGAAAGCTTTCGATCTGGGGCACTTTTTTGGTAGATGGGAGCGCATCCGAAATTCTATTTGGTGGGCATGGGGAAGTAGATGTATAGTGAAGTCTACTTAAGAGAATTTATCCCTATAAAAATATTATATATTCACTTTAAAATTTTAAATTAAGATGATAAATAGAACTTTTAATTAAAACCCTACAAGATGAAACAACAAAATCTTATATGATCCCCCCCCCCCCCCCCCCCCCCATTCTTTGTTGCGTGTAATGGTAACATAAATTTTTTTCTTAATTTAATTCAAGTTACCGACCAGTCGTGTGTCAACAAAAGATAATGAATAATGAAATTACAATCCTTTTCAATTAGGTTCTTACACCTTTGAGACCTTGCAGTTTACTCCACCCAGCCCTAACCTTTTGGAATCTTTAAAATCTCACTCTCAGCATTCTTAAATCGGACCCTTTAATTTCAACACTTTTTTACAAAGTTGTTCTTGGATTTATTCAATTTACTCCTTAGTTACCTTTTAAACTTTCATTTCTTCAAATTTCACCACCAATTAAGCCTTTAGAACGTCAATGCCCATTCATTTAGTCCTTAGACCTTTAACTCTTGCAATTTTGACCTAAATTGACTCATATTATTTGATTTTATTCAATTAAATCTATATTGAATTAATTAAGACAATTCAATTATTTGTTTCTTTTAATCAGGTTTTTTATCTTTCTTTTTTTTTTGCAATTTTACTCTAATTTTCAATTTGTTTCTTCAATTAAGCTCTTAACAGATAAAATTAGACTCCCGAACCTTGCGACCTTATCCTTGCCAGTTCTTGAACTTCTAATTCATGTGGTCATGTCCCATCTCGGTCTGTTTCTTTAGTGAGACTCCAAATTGTCTTCCCTCATGATGTTCTGACCATCTATGAATTAGATGCTTGACAATGTGACTTGGATTATTTTTTGAAATTTGATTATTATTATTATTATTATTATTATTATTATTATTATTATTATTATTATATTTTTAAAAGAAAAATATTTTCAACATGAAAAATAGAGAAGTTTAGAGTTAAATTAGGTTATGATAGAGAGAAGAAAAAAAACGATTGAACTTATAGAGAAAATGTCAAGAGAAGTATAAGAAGATAAAGAGTTTTGAGCTAAAAATGAAAATTGTTAGAGGTAGGAGAAGAGATAGAAAAAAATAAGAGAGAAAAAAAGAAACAAATAAGGTAAGAAAAAAAGAAGCCAAATAGAAACAAAGAAACCCAACAAACCACTAGCACTATCACCCTCCTTTTCACCAATAGATATTATAACAGCTCATCCGTCATCTGGAAGCAACCCTCATTTTCCCCTTGTTTTTCTCGTAGAGTGCAAATGTTATTTTTCAAAAATAAGCATATTATACTATCCATGCATGATTATTATTTATCCAGGCATTTTGTAAAATTGTGCTTGTCTTTTTGTGTATGCATATGTATGTAAATATTTATTTTTAAAACAAATAAAAAAAATAAAAAACATTGACGAGTTCGATAAGATAATGTCATGTTTTGATAAAACTTGAGGTCTAACAGTTAGATCGACTTGTCTCCTAGTTTTTAGGGATCGATGTAGGCCCAATACAACATTTAAATCCTCAAAATGAGATAAAAATAAATAAATTGATGATTTTTTCATCATTTTAGAATTATGTATTGATTAAACTTGGATTGTAATAGTGTGGTCAGCATATCTCTTGATTTTAGTTAACGACGTAGTTTTAATTGAAAATGAGCTCAATAACCTGTGTGTGTTTAATTGAAAATGAGCTCAATAACCTATGTGTTTAAATCCTCAAAGCAAGAATCGATATGGGTTGATCATAGTATTTTGTTCAACTTTTATGTTTGTATAAATAAATAACAATGATAAAAAGGGGTCAAGAAATATAAATAAACAAAAAAACCTAAAACTAAAAAATCATTAAAGTATGAGACTCCTGACTTAGAGCATGATGGTAACTGAATGTTTCAATCCATTAAGAATAAATGATTTAAAAATAAGCTTAAAATATAGTTTGGACAATTGATAGATATGTAAACTAAAAATATCAAATATAAATTATTTATTCGCAAATTATCTAATCATATGATTTTCAATGATTATTTTAAAAAAAATAATCAAGTGTGACAATAGTGATGAGTATTATCCTGACATAGAGTTCTACAACGTTAAAAATATGTAAAAAATTCTCGTCTTTCTCCTAATGCTGTCGATGTCGACAAGTAAAAATTTGTCGTCTTTCTCCAGATGATGTAAATGCTTACGAGAGCAATGGTGAAGAGAGGTCTCTTTTCCCTACGAAAGCGGGGAAGAGTGGGAGTGGTAGGCATGTGAGCAATCTCTATAAAATATACCTTAATAGAAATATACCTTAATAGAAATATACCTTAAGCTCAAGCTACCCTTGCTAGCACCATTTTAATCTCTTCCAAAAAGAAACTAGAAATGGAGCAGCACTGTTTTACTAAACTGCTCTCTCCGACTGATACCACCCATAGATTGACAGTTCCTATGGCCAATCTTGGAGAGTTCGAATTCCCCACCGGACAGCACGCGATAAACATTGAGGCTACAGACACTACTGAGCAACAGTGGATCTTTAGGCTGTCCATTCGCCGGAATAATAATCCAAACTCAAGACCAGTATTTACCGGCCGGTGGATTCGATTTGTGAAAGAAAAAGGTCTGAGGGCGGGGGATAGGATTGTATTCTCTCGGCAACAAGCTGAAGGTGATGGCGTGCAGTACAGAATCAGGGCCGAGAGAAAAATATTCAAATATTGGGTTAATGTTCAGTGATGATTGCCTTCTCTATCCTTGATTCTTAATGAGTCAACTCTAATTACCTCAGCTCTCTTCAAGATCCGTTCCAGTTTCCATGTTGAGGTATTGTGTATGTGATGATTACTTTGTTATCTTATTTATGTATGGTTAATTTGTACTGATCATGAAAAATACAATCTGCAATCGCGAGTATTTGGTGTTTGAAGGATGTATGCTTTTTTCCATGGCGATGCTCTACTGTGTTTCTAAATATAAACTATTGTGAATTTTAACAATAAAATCAATATTTTACCCTATAAATTATAAAACTTAACTCTGTAAATTTATTCGAGGGTTGTAACTTGTATGAGTGTGTTTGCGTCTCTTTCTTGAAAGAACGTACGTATGTGCCCCCATATATATACCCACTTTCCCCATGCAAAAAAAACCCTTTTCTTTCTCTCTTGCTCTCTCGAGCCGCCGGCCACACACTGTCCTCCCGCTCCCTTCCCTACAGCCTAGACATTTCCCTCTCCTTCTCCCCCGTACCAGCCGCCGGTTACATTCCAGTACCCTCCCCCCATCCGACCACACTCCCATCACCGTCATCGATCGCCGGTCAAATGACCAACCAATCCTTTAGCCAACCATTCCCCAAGCTTTAGCTCTCCTTTCTTCTGCTCCATTTCTTAAACCCACTCCAGCCAACACCCCCAACTCCTCCCCCAACTGAACCCTTCCTCTACAGACCCCTCTTTCCCTTAGAAACCCTCAACAATCAGCTCCCATTCAGCCCTCAAACCCCCTCAGCACAGACATCATCACAACATCCACACAAAGGCCAACCTTTCTCCTCCACCAACCCACCGTGGAACGCCGACCCATTGTGGATCCACTCTTCTCACCCACGACGACCTCCGCCAGCAATAGATCTGCCAACGCCAGACCGACCATCGACAACAACAACAAACATAATTAAGAAAAGCAAAAGTAAAACAAAAGGTAGATCCGTTGAGAGAGAGCTAGATCGGGAGAGAAGAAAAAATGTTTAATCGACTGTTTTTTGTGGGCTCGTTTTTTGTTTTGGTTTTGTAGTGATATGTTGGGAGCCTCCACCGGCACAAGAAAAAAATGGAGAAGAATCTGTCTCCGGCTCCGGTTATTTTTATGATCCACCGGTGACGACGCGTAAAACGTGCGACATTTGTATTCATGACTTCGCAAAGCGAGCAAGGACCGGCTAGCTTTGAGATGATGGGCTGATTGTGACTGTTTGAAAACTTTTTTTTGATTTTTTTAATTTAAATTAATTTTTTTGATAATTTTAGATTTTAATATTAAAAATATTTTTTTAAAAATAAAAAATATTATTAAACAATAAATATTTTAATAAATAATTTCAATTAGAACACCAAACAGTATTATGTATAAATGTTTCTCTGACTGAAAAAAAAAATTCCCAACAATTACCGTATCATGTATAAATGTTGCTCTAAATGACAGAAATAAATAAATAAAACCCAAAATAAGGCATGATTATTCTCCAAAAAAACTTTTTCCTGGAAGGTGATATTTCGTAAAAGAAGAAAGAAAGAATAACTAACAAACACATTCCTGATATCTTCTATCTCCTACTGCAGATGCTTCCAGTCCTCCAGCAACTCATGATGTATAATTTTTTTTAAGTGTATTTGAGACTGTCTTAAAAAATATTTTTTATATTAAAATAAATATTTTTAAATTGTTTTTTATATCAATACATAAAAATAATTTAATAACATCATAAGAAAATTAATTTCTAGTAAAAAACTCTTTTAAAATATAGCGTCAAACACCCCATATTCAGCAACTTGTTAAAATCATTTTTTTAACATTACACTAAAATATAAACTCAAATTTTAAAATTACATCTTAAAATTAAATTTGTAATGTCAGAGATTATATCATATCCTAGTTCAATATAAAAGCACACACTGATAGATTCATATAATTCATGAGCATATATAGAAACGCAAACACAATTTCATTTTTATTCAACTTCAAATTCTGTATGCAGAAATCATCCATGTAATTGTGATGGACAACAAAAGTCAGGAATTGTATCACGAGCACCATCATTCACAACTTCCTTTCTTGTCATTGAATTGTCCTTATTTTCTGCATTTCAATTCTCCAATAGAATCTTTATATCACAAAGTTTATCAAAATCCAATTTTGAACAAAACCCATTTTTCAAATCACTTAAATTCCCTCTAAAACAATATAGAAATTGAACCAAACACTTACCATGCCAAGTAAATTGCAGAAACCTCAACCCTAAACAAAACATGATTAAATATGGAAATCGTTTTGTATGGTAAACAAGAAAGAGATGATTTAAGAAAAACTGGAATAGGAGATTTAAAAAGAAAAACCAACCTTATCAAAATAGAAAGCACTTAGAGCAGCAGTAGATTCAACTCCAAGTTTTTGAGAGATGCTGGGATGCGTGGGGTTCTCCACAGGAGGAGAGTCGAGTCTCGAACTCTTTCAGTAAAGAAAGTTAATTAGTTTAAACATTTTCATTAAACTCCTAAAATTATTATGAGTTCACTAATTTGACAAGTTTGACGGATCAAATTTTGATTTTAATATTTTTTTTAATTTTTAACATGATTTTGTAAGATATATACAGTTAACTTGTAAAATTATATAATTTTACACGTCAATTCACGATTTTAACAACAATGATTTTCAGCCAAAATACATAATTAAAAATATATAAAAAAAATATACATAATTTAATTGAATAATAGACACTACCTAACTGTTTATATTTTTTCACATGATAATTCTTCGTTTACATAGTATTATAATTTAATTCATCAAATGATCATGAGTATAGTTGTCAAATAATCATAAGTCTAAATTTCATTATTATTATTATTATTATTATTATTATTATTTTATTTTTAAATATTAAGATGGGATGATAAAAAATAAAATTGTTAGATAAGCTTTTAAAAAAATAAAAAAATTCTTCTTATTACGACCGAAAATTGAATGCTAAAGGTGTACACCGATAGAGTTAATTAGCATGTCGCTGTTTGAAAAGCAAACCACGTGTCTGTCTTTGCCAGATGAGATGTCGGTCAAAATACTAAAATCTTGTCGTCCAAACCACTATTCGTTTTAGGAAGCAGAAGTTGAGACAACTTCCAATCACTTGTTTGTATGCATTTAATAATAATAATAATAATAATAATAATAATAATAATAATAATAATAAATAAATAAATAATCGTGATTAAAAAAATTAAAATTACAATTAAAATGAGAATAGATTCTATCAAAAATCTTGCTCAAAAGTTTCTAATAATCGTCATCTCACTAGACACTGACAATGACCCGAAATCTATATTTGTGGTAATTAATATATTGACTTTTTTTGGGGTTATTCGGTTAATATTACCCAAATCATGGGGTTTGGTTGTCTTATCTAGTCTTGTTTCTTTAAGTCTTTTTGTTTGTTAATTGTTTCTAGTTTCATCATTCTAAATTTATTAGTTCGTTGAAAATTATGTATTTTTAACTATTTTTTTCTATTTGTTTTTTATTGAGTTGACATGCTCTTTTATCATGATTATAAGTTTATCATGCTAACTAATTAATTTATTTTTGTTATTTTTTAGCCAATTTTGTCCTTCATATTTAGTTGCTACAAATTAAGTTACATCATATTTTTATTTTTTGAAAAATAATTTGTTTCAGTTTATCATAATCATTTTTTTTATTTTATCTATTTGGTGTTTTATATATATATATATTTAATTAATTAAAATAAGCCATCTTTTTTACTTACTTTTTTTAAACACATTTACAGT
The DNA here is from genome assembly GCA_027405865.1 of Salix purpurea. Classification (NCBI taxonomy): domain Eukaryota; kingdom Viridiplantae; phylum Streptophyta; class Magnoliopsida; order Malpighiales; family Salicaceae; genus Salix; species Salix purpurea. The sequence continues at coordinate 1,627,242 of CM050328.1, read as the reverse complement.
GTCTTGAAATCATTTAATTAACTCTTTCTTTCATTCGTTTTTTTAGCTCTTTTTTTAATATATCTATATTTATATCTATCTATCTATCTATCTATCTAAAGTTAAGAGCACTTTTTCAAAAGAATTTTCAACACACTTGAACTACTGTACCAAGAAGCATGTTTCGTGTTATTATAGTGGTTCTTTTTCAAAAATATTTTTTTGTTTATAATGAAATATATTAAAATATTTATATTTATTTAAATTTATTTTTAATATCAGTATACAAAATATCTAAAAACAATAAGGATTAATATTTAACTAAATATGTGAAGCTGGAGAGATGGAAGGACCACCATCTATAGACTCAGTTAAGCAGTGAGCCTGATGGTCTGACAAGCTACTAGACCCATCATCTTTAAGTTTAGCTAAGCATTGGGCATGTTTTCTTCTCATGTTATTGGTTTTTTATTTTAATAAATTAGAGATATTTTATCTTGAGAAGTAAGATTTAGTTTTTCTCCATGAAAAATGACAATTTTTTTTTATTTTTATTTTTGAAATTATGACTATTTATTCTCTAAAACAATACTGATTTAATAATTGGAGAGTCCTCAGATACGGACAAACATACGAGTTGACTGTTTAGATGAACCGGAAGTTGCACGATAATGAAATCACTATATGTTGAAGAAAAATAATCTATAGTTAACTTGTTAGCTTAAGCTGGAAATATTAGAGCATGCTTGTCGGTATACGACAATTTGAGAGCTGAGAAGATTGATGTGGTCAGCCCCCATAACTTTTTTTGTCCCTTAATCGAAACATGACAAAAGGGTTCGGACGATGAAGTTGTTAGGTGTTAAGATAATCGGCAGTGAAAGACGTACACCTAGGATCGTTTTGTCTCGAACAATTGTGACATTGGATATAATAGGATGGTAAGATACGACATTGAGTTAATTACTTCGTCAAAGGTTGTTCACTGATGTGCCCTGAGATGGCGAAAATATATGGCAATTTCTTGCGTGGTAGCTAATTTCCTTTTGAAGCTGCTTTCTTGGATCGTTAATAGAAAAAAAATAGTGGAAGAATGATTCAATTTAATAACTTTGAAAAGGTTATAGTATCTCTTTTTTTTTTTGTTTTAAGGAAACACCACCCTTAGAAAACGTTAATAAAAGAACCCTAATTATGTAATTGAATGCAGTTTATGGATGAAATATTCTACCAGGATGTTATCATCGAAAATGTCCTTGAAAAATAGATAAAAATGTCACACCGGCAATGAAAATAATAATAAAATTGGCAGGGAATACAAAAGGAGAAAAAAGGGGATAACTGATAAGAAAAATAGCATTCATAAAAGTAGAAATAGAAACTAAAGGCTTTTTATTTTGAGACATCCTGAGCTACAAGGCTCGTTGGCATCAAGCAATAATCTTATTCTGGATCATCACAAGGTACTTGCCAGACAGTAAACAAGAACACATGCAAAAGAAAGAAAAAACGAAATATGATGAACTTGGAAAACACAACAATAAATAACAGAGGACCACGTAACATGATTTCCATATAGAGAACTTGATCATCTGATGAATCTTCCTTCCCAAATCTTTCTCTCTCTCTCTCTCTCTCTTCTTCGGCTCAAGCACTTCCACGTCTCACTGTCATTTTGTACCTCCCATTGTCTTTCCTCCGCAACGCAACGAAATCACCGCCGTCGAGCCTCAGATTGCGAGCGATTTCAACCCAACCCTTAGTAAGTGCAAGGCTTCCTGCTCTGCAGGAGCAGTGGACATCAACTTCCACTCCGTCATGCCCAAACGTGATTGGAATCACAATGTCCCGTGATCCATTGAAAGGTGGTAAGGCTTCTCTCCTCGTATCATTTGGTAACTCCAACTGTCTCTCCATGTCAACACTTGTGAGTTTCTTGATAAAGATTTCCATAGCTATAAAATGCTTTGAGAGAATTTGCGATTCAAGAAGATTACAAGCATTTATATTTATAGCTAGGGCATCAGAAGGGTTATGTAGAAAGCTAGTGAGGTAGGGGTACAGGCTGACACTGTTTGCAACCCTAGAAAGAGATTGAGACCATTCGAACAGCTGGCATTGTTTGTTTGGTGTGTGTGTGTATGTGTAATTTATTCTCCATAATTACACTTTTTCAGCACCACACCAGAAGATAGCGCAAGTGCAAGCGAGAGAGAGAATAGAAGAAGGGGAGGGGTGTTGGGCTTTTTGGTCATTGGCCGTGTTCAAGTCTTTTGCGCGTTCAATGTGCGGGTTCCACTACTGCCATTGATGATTTTGAAGTTTCAAAATAATTTTGAAAAAAAATAATTTTCATTTTAATTTAAATTCTTTTTTTTTGTTGATTTTATATTATTTGTATAAATTAATATCAAATTAATATATAACAAATAAAAAATATCATTAAATAAAAAATAATTTTAAAAACAACTTTAACTATATTTTCAAATTATCACCTTATCATGTATAAATGTTGCTCTAAATGACAGAAAAAAATAAATAAAACCCAAATAAGGCATCATGAACACGTAATCATGCTACCTAATTACTTTCCCAAAACTTTTTCCTTGGGAAGTGATATTTCCTGAAAGAAGAAAGAAAGAAAGAATAACTACCTAACTAAATGATTCCTGAAATCTTCTATCTCCTACTGCAGATGCTTCCAGTCCACCAGCAACTCAGGATGTATAAATTGTTTACGAGTGTCTTAGAGTTTTATTTACATTAAAATAATATATATTTTTTAAAATTATTTTTTAATATTAATAAATGAAAATAAAAACACAAAAAAACATTAATTTCAAGTAAAAAAAATAAAAAATTCATTTTGTTTTCAAAAAAACTTTTAAAATGCAGTGTCATACCATAATTCAACATAAAAGCACACACCAATAGGTTTCATTATTATTATTTTATTTTAGAATTTAAATATTTAAATGAGATGATAAAAAATAGCATTGTTAGATAAGCTTTTAAATGAAATAAATATTTTTTTCTTATTACGACCGAAAATTGAATGTTGAAAGTGTATACCAATTCCAATAGAGTTAATTAGCATGTCGCTGTTTGAAAAGCAATCCACGTGTCTGTTTTCGCCAGATGAGATATCGGTCAAAGACTCAAAATACTAAAATGGTGTCGTCCAAACCACTATTCGTTTAAAGAGCAGAAGTTGAGACGACTTCCAATCACTTGTTCGTATGGATATAATAATAATAATAATAATAATAATAATAATAATAATAATAAATGAATGAATAAATAAATAAATAAATAATCGTGATCAAAAAATTAAAATTAAAATTAAAATTAAAATGAGAATAGATTCTATCAAAAATCTTGCTCAAAAGTTTCTAATAATCGTATATTTGTGGTAATTAATATATTGATATTTCTTTTGTGGATGTTGAACATTACCCCGCCCCCCTTTTTGAAAGTCGTAACTTCTTGAAAATATAATTCAGAATCAAAAACCAGTTAATCTAAATTGAAGGAGATTGCTAAAGTTGTAAGCTTTCTGACTAGGGATGTGGTTTTGTTGGCAAATGGTAGTGACGGGGGGTGCAGAAAAATTGGAATTTTTTTATTTTATTATTATAATATTCTGATGTAATGATCTAAATTGTGGTTTGACAGGTCAGGTTTTCTTTTTTAATAATTTTTGGTTTTGTACTTTAATTTTTTTTTTAAATCTTCCTGATTTTTTTTGACTTTTTTTTGGGTTATTCGGTTAATATTTACACAAATCATGGGGTTTGGTTGTCTTATCTAGTCTTGTTTTTTCAAGTCTTTTTGTTTGTTAATTGTTTCTAGTTTCATCATTCTAAATTTAGTTCGTTGAAAATTATGTATTTTTAACTATTTTTTTCTATTTGTTTTTTATTGAATTGACATGCTCTTTTATCATGATTATAAGTTTATCATGCAAACTAAATCAATTTATTTTTGTTATTTTTTTAGCCAATTTTGTCCTCCAGTATTTAGTTGCTACAAATTAAGTTACATCATATTTTTATTTTTTTTAAATAATTTATTTCAGTTTATCATAATCATTTTTTTTTATCTATTTATATATATATATAAAGCTAAGAGCCCTTTTTCAAAAGAATTTTCAACACACTTGAACTACTGTACCAAGAACCATGCTTCGTGTTATTATAGTGGTTCTTATTCAATTCTTTTGTTTAAAATGAAATATATTAAAATATTTATTTAAATTTATTTTTAATATCAGTATATCAAAATATCTAAAAACAATAAAAAAAATCATTGAATTAATATTTATCTAACTATGTGAAGTTGAAGAGATGGAAGGACCACCATCCATAGACTCAGTTAAGCGGTGATCCTAAATATATAGCTAATGGCCTGACAAGCAATACCCATCATCTTTAAGTTTAGCTAAGCAATGTTTTCTTCTCATGTTATAGATTTAGTTTTTCTCCATGAAAAATGACAATTTTTTTTTTTTGAAATTATGACTATTTATTCTCTAAAACAATACTGATTTAATAATTGGAGAGTCCTCAGATACGGACATACATACGAGTTGACTGTTTAGATGAACCGGAAGTTGCACGATAATAAAATCACTATATGTTGAAGAAAAATAATCTATAGTCAACTTGTTACCTTAGCTGGAAATATTAGAGCATGCTTGTCGGTAAACGACAATTTGAGAGCTGAGAAGATTGATGTGGTCAGCCCCCATAACTTTTTTTGTCCCTTAATCGAAACATGACAAAAGGGTTCGGACGATGAAGTTGTTAGGTGTTAAGAAAATCGACAGTGAAAGACACCTAGGATCGTTTTGTCTCGAACAATTGTGACATTGGATATACTAGGATGGTAAGATACGGCTTTGAATTAATTACTTCGTCAAAGGTTGCTCACTGATGTGCCCTGAGATGACGAAAATATATGGTAATTTCTTGCATGGTAGCTAATTTCCTTTTGAAGCTGCTTTCTTGGAGCATTAATAAAAAAAAAATAGTGGAAGAATGATTCAATTTAATAGCTTTGAAAAGGTTATAGTATCTCTTTTTTTTTGTTTCAAGGAAACCCACCTTTGAAAACGTTAATAAGAGAATCCTAATTATGTAATTGCATGCAGTTTATGGATGAAATATTCTACCATGATGTTATTATTGAAAATGTCCTTGAAAAATAGATAAAAATGTCACAACCGTAATAAAAATAAAAATCAAATATGAAATTTTGTTGGCAGTGAATACAAAAGGAGAAAAAAAGGGGATAACTGATAGAAAAATAGCATTCAAAAAATAAAAATAGAAATTAAAGGCTTTTGATTTTGAGACATCCTGAGCTACAAGGCTCGTTGGCATCAAACAATAATTTTATTCTGGATTATCACAAGGTGGACAGACAGTAAACAAGAACACATGCAAAACAAAGAAGAAACGAAATACGATGAACTCGGAAAACACAACAATAAACAAGAACGAAAAATTAACAGACTACGTAACATGATTTCCATTTAGATAACCTGATCATCTTAATTATCGATCTTCCTTCCCAGATCTTTCTCTCTCTCTTCTTCGGCTCAAGTTCTTCAACGTCTCACTGTCATTTTGTACCTGCCATGGTCTTCCCTCCGCAACGCAACGACATCACCACCTGTACATTGGAAATGAACATTTCACAACGTATAATATACCAAATTGTCGGTGGATAGCTATGGAAATCAAATGTTTGACTGAAAGCAATTAAAAAAAAACATGGTATCATTAGTTCTTTGTTGCATATATGACCACGATATGGATACACGCGCCACACCGGGAGAAAGATCACACGGAGGCGCATTGTCTGAGATGCTGGGAGACTATTTTCCACCACCGGAGTACGCCGTACGTGCCTCCAGAAGAGGGTGTGGGGCGGAAAGCCGCCTTGCGTTTGCGTCGCACGCGCGCCCAAATTTCGGCAGTAAATATTAAAAGTTGTGGTCAATTGCTGGAACACCCTTACATACAATTCTTCAGTTTTGTCTTATTTGGGGGTATAGTAGTATTTAGCTATTTTCAAAAAATAGAAATTCCTGAGGTACCCCTCCCCTACCTGGCACGTTTTTTTGTCTTATATAGGGGCAGAATAGTATTTAGTCATTTTCAAAAATTGTGAAATACCGGTGAAGCCCCTCCCGGAAACAACTGTTTTTTGTCTTTTTAGGGCTAAAAACGTTAATTTACTGTGCAAATAATGATAAAAAAAAGCAATGAACCAGCAAACCAACCGAACTAACCGACCCGAAAACTGAACCGACCCAAAAATACACCATTACAATCCACAATGTTTTTACTCACAGTTCACAGTGTTTTAGTGAATTTTATAATATAATAGTCAATTTATTTTAATTTAATAAAATTATTTATAGTCATTTTTTCACCGACAACCTTGCCCCCCTCCAATTCCACCTTTATTATCTATTTTTTGATTCTATGTTCGTGGTGTGGGTACGATTCATTTTTTTAGTGTTGTTCCAACACTACAAGCAAAAACAGCTCAAATATAACTTTCAGTTGTTTAGAATTGTGTAGCTGTTATTTTTAAAATATTTTTTTTTTGTAAATATATTAAAATAATATATTTTTTATTTGTAAAAAAAATATTTTTGATATATATATACACATCAAAACACTAAAAAAATTCGATTATAAATTAAAAAAATAAAAATTTATTTTTAATATCAATGTATAAAAATAAAAATAAAAACTTCAAAAAGACAGTTTTAACGCGTAAACAAATATACCATAGATTAGGGTGTAATAGTAATTGCACGGCTGAGTAATTTGTTCATGGATAAGTGGGCTATTAGTCGTCTAATCTGTTGATGAGAGAAGGCATATGCCATGGAGCGTTCACGCTTTAAAAGGAAAAGGGGGCTGCTTCTTCTCTTTGCTGCTTCTTTTTAATTAGTGCAAAGTAGAAACAGTCGTAAGAGTCACACACAGAAGGAAAAGAAAAGAATATATATATAGATTCTTTTCTTTTCTTTCTTTTTCTCTGTTCTATATATATACATATAGAACAGAGAAAAAGAAAGAAAAGAAAAGAATCTATATATATATATATATATATATAGATTCTTTTCTTTTCCTTTCTTTTTTCTCTGTTTGTGCGTGTATATATAGTCTAATATATATATATATATATATATATATATATATATATTAGACTATATATACACGCACAAACAGAGAAAAAAGAAAGGAAAAGAAAAGTATATATATATATATATATATATATTACAAAACAGCTAAAAGGTGTGGGATTATGCACTGTGCACCCTCTCACAATTCACTGTGGATTGTGGCAGTGTCATGACGAAAATGGGTCTCAGCGTCCAGCGTGTTGTATTTATTTAATAGGGGTGTTTTCGGTTTTTGGCCTTTTTTTTTTTAATTCAGCCGCAATGTTCACAGTGTAATCACGAATCAACCCCTTGAAAACGACAAAATAGCGCACAGGGACGAGGGGTGCTGTCAGTTTTTCCCTCCTTCAGTGCACAGTGCACAGACTAAAAAAACCCTCGGTAACGACAAAACAGTGCACAGTAAACGGGGACACGGGCGTCCTTTCCCCCTTGGTTTTTTCGTAGATCTGGGTTGGATCAGGGGTGGCTTGGTAATTAGTCTATTTTTTTATTATATTTCCGTCTGAACCGCTGGCGCGTCGTCAGGACGCGACAACGGCCCTCAGCGCCAACGCGCCCTTTAGACGGCGCGTGCGGGTCAATACGGCGGTCAAAAATTGGTCGCCGCCAGTGATTACGGTGCGCCTCCAGGTGCTCTATCTGTCGTCGCGGCGCGTTCCCATCGTAGATGCCCGTGTAAGCGGCGGTGGCCGGTTTTGTGGCGGCTGACGCTTTTCTCTCTCCTGCGGGCCCAATGTCAGGTCCGGTCCCTCATGTTTGTGGTAAATTAATTTTGGTCCCTGAGGTTTTGATTTTGATTTTCTGCCTGATTTCTTTAATTGAAAGTTTGATTGTTTTCAATTGTGCCCTTCAATTAAAACTAATTATATAAAGCAATTTTAATTCGGTCCCTATACTTTTGATTTTCGGTTTCTTTTTGGTTCCTTCAATTTTTCCGGTACCGAAGTTTTGCTTTCTTTAATTTGGTCCTCCAATTCCAATTGGTAATATATACAAAGTTTGATTTCAGTCTCTCTTCTTCTAATTTTTTTATAGAATGACAACATTTGATCATTATTGAATTTTTGGTCCTCCAATTATTTTTTTTTTCAATTTTATCCTTCAATTGGAATTAATTTTATATATGTCATTTTTCATTTTTGTCCTTATTCTTTTAATTTTCTATTTGATATTAATTCATATGTACTTTTTTTAATGTTTATTTTTTATTGGTATTTATGCATCTATGCTTTTAGTTTTTGTTCTCAGTGTAACTTTTGTCCATGTATATATAAGTGTATTTAACACAATAATAATAATAATAATAATAATAATAATAATATTTTTTCTCTCTTACTCTTTTGTTATTTTTTTTCCCTCCCGATAATTTGATAATAATTTGTTTGTTTTTTTCCAGTAATAACAATAATATATATTTTTTTTATCTTTTGTTAAAGTTTCTAGGATATTTTTAGTCTTTCATTGATTTTTGTTTCTTTCATTATTAACATAATAATAATAACAACAACAACAACAACAACAACAACAACAACAACAACAATAATAATAATAATAATTTAATTGTTTTTCTTGCTTACTCTTTTGTTAATGTTTTTTTTTCCTCCGGATAATTTGATAATTTTTATTCTTTTGACAGTAATAGCAATGATAGTTTTTTCTTTTTGTTTTTTTAATCTTTTCTTAAAATTTCTAGGATGTTTTTAGTCTTTCATTTATTTTTATTTTTTCATTATTAGCGTAATAATGATAATAATAATAATTATAGTAGTAGTAATAATAATAATAATTTAATTGTTTCTCTTGGTTACTCTTTTTTTAATGTTTTTGAGTGTTTTCTTTCAGGATAATTTCATAATTTTTATTGTTTTAATAGTAAAAGCAATTGTAATTTTAGATTTTAAGGCTTTAATTTTGCTATTGTCATAATAGGGTGTGTTGATCTATTTTATTATATTAAATTTTGCATATATAAATATTATATTTTATTTTTGATCCAGCAATTCCTATAAAAATTATTCGCTCAACCCGCAACGTTAAACATATATTTTTTAAAATTTTCTGATTAAATGATTTTTTTATTAATTTTTATTTCTGTTTTATCATCTATAATATTTTTTTTTTATTTGCTCTATCTTTTAGGTTTTTATTGGTTTTTTTATATATTTTCAAGTTAGATTATTATTATTAATAGCAATGATAAGGTTGCAAATTATTAATAGCATCCAGTAATAATTTTTCATCTTTGTATGAAAGAGAAAGAGAGGGACACAAAATTCAACGCAGAATATATATATAAGGTTTATGGAATTGATTTTTGAACTTGCATCATAAAATTGGATTATAATATTTTACTTGAAATTCAGTTTTTTCGTACAAAAATGGTAAATTATAGTTAAAATTATAGAAGTAAAAAAATCATAAAATCATAAGTAAAATATTTTTAAATATAATACAACAGAATTGTGGTCATAAGATTTTATCAGTTAAGGTTCATATATGATTTAAAATAACTTAAAAACATATTACAAAACAATTATGTCCATAAAATTTTACTAGATAAAAACTAATAAATTTAAAATAAATATTTTGATCACATGTTATGTAAATTAAAATCAGCCTTACTATTGTTTTTTTTTTTTGCTATTTATAATATATTTATCTAAAGCAAAGAATTATGAGTACTACAAGGATATTGCTGGCAATCGGCTTGCATGTAGTCTGATTTTTGTCTGATTGACACGGGGGTGGGGGACAGCCCATCAATCAGCAAGATTTGCATTTATAGTCTGATAGCCCAACAATCGGCCTTTATTGTTCTTACAAGTTTAATACATGACCTGCAAAAACCTTCCCCAAAACTTGAAATCACTCTGAAATAAAAAAAAAAAAAAAATTGAGCTTAAATTTGTTTTTAGGTGTATTCAAAATAAAATAAAAACTTAATCGCAATTTTTCTCATCATACAAAACTTTTAGATATAAAAATATATTATTTGGTGGTTAAAAATCTTTGTCAAGAACAACTCTCTCTTTAAATCGCACCTAAGAAACATCCCAATAGCCTTTTAAAACCCATTAATGGCCTCAAAAACATCAAAAATCACCTTAAAACATGAAATTAATTTGAAATAAAAAAATCTTTTGGAGCTCAAATTTGTTTTCTAGGGTTTAGTAAGGTAAATAAAACCTAATTGTAACTTCTCCCATCATATAAAAAATATGTTCAAGATAGTCCCTCCCGATTTTGACATTTGCGAATATTATAAAAATATTATTATATTATTATCGACTCCATTATTTATGAAAATTGAACTGAAAATAATAGTCCAAATTATAGCATTAGTGAATATTACATAGTAAAATCTTCATATTTTGTTTACTTTACTGTCAGAGAATATTAAATTATTATTATTTATTATTATTATATGAAAGACTTATGAGGACTTGCTAGTTCTCAAAGCATTCAAGGCACCAACCAACTAATTGTGGGTACATGCATTCAAAATATTAAAAATAAATAACAAAACCTTTATTACTTTTAAATGGGTTATTAAAAAACCTAGATTCGTCTAAAATTTGAGCATATCAACTTATAAAGACCTTCTCATTATAAAATCCAAATATGCATGCAATAATATTAATTTTTTTTTTATGATAATATATATTTTTTTAATTCTAAAATATGCTAAAATAATTTTTACTTTTATTTTAAAGAGAAAAACAAACATTATACAGTGTTGAAGACAATCAGATTAAAATGGTAGTGAGGTAATATGTTGATTTTGATGATTTAGGAAGTTTGTTATATGCTCTTTATTTATGATTTTACGAAGTGTTTTAATAGGCATTATTTTTTAAAAAATAGATTAATTGCTTCCTATAGAAAATTAATATATTATGCAGTGTGTGTGTGTATTAGTGAGTTGTTTTAATTCAAGTGCCTGAAAGCTTTATTTGTAGGTGTTTTACGGAATAGTTGTAATTATTTTTCAAAATGATTTTTGTTTAAAAATATATTAAAAAAATATTTTTATTATTTTCAAAAAATTATTTTTGATCATCTGAAGAAAAAAAAAAGTGTTAAGCAATACCTTAGTTCACTTCGAATAATAGTCAGGGCGGGAGTACTGACGCAAATTAAAAAAATAAAAATAGTTTTTAATTGCTTCCAAACAAGGTAAAGGTAATACCGTAATACTATCTTTCTGAGACAAGGATCACTTCGGGGAATACCCAGTTCACAAGCTATATTAATTAAAATCTTCAAAGGGTCATGTTCTTTTTTGTTCCCATGCACTTTTGCTTTCCGAAGATGTATCGCTGGCACGCTTCACTACCAGGTGCCCAAAAAGAATCTAAATATTGTGTGTACATTATTTCCATTATAAAAAACAAAGCCGTACCTTCATGCCTTGATTTGTAATCACAATCGGCGAGTTTTATCAGTAAATAAATAAATAAAATATCGAATAATGATGCTTGAGAATTCGTTTTCCAAATGTTTTACAAAAATAAGTTAACTCGGTGATTGAGAATACGTTTTCCAAATGTTTTTAAAAAAGTTATTTTTTTTTTATTTTAAATTAAAAAATTGATATTTTTATATTATTTCGATGTGTTATACCAAAAATAATTTAAAAAAATATTATTTTAATATATTTTTAAATAAAAAAAACATTATCGATTACACTCCAAAAAAATTAGTTAACTCGGTAGGCCATGTATACTTTACATATCTTTAATTCGTTTGACTTTGAACATGTTATGATTGAAAGCAGAACAATAAAATTAATAATTAATTCTATCCCTCAAGTTGGGTATCTTCGGAAAGGCTAGCTTTAATAAATATTATCCTTCAAAAACTGGAGCACCTAATTGTGGTAAAGCTAATAATGAGACCAGCTCTTGACACATTTGGAAGATTCTATTTCAAATAGTAGCAAAATAATGGAAACCCTACTTTTACACGAACTCGACTCGAGATCGAAGAGATTATTTGGTGGGTCATTTAAAATAAAACGCTCTTTTTCTTTCTTCCTTTTATTTTTCTCCAAAAAAAGTTGAGAGGCAGGGGGTCCGGGGGATCTCTATATTACCTGAATTAGCTGTCCCAGGTTCTTTACTCAGTTTGATACGATTATATCAAATTAATTTAAAATTATAAGAAAATAATTTTTTTGAAAAATATTTTTAAGTGCTATATCCTCTTAATGAGTCAACTTTAATTACCACAGCTCTTAAAGATCCGTTCCAGTTTCCATGTTGAGGTAATGTGTCTGTGATTTTTACTTTGTTATCTCATGTAAGTATGGTTTGTACTCACGAAAAATACAATATGTGATCGCGAGTATTTTGTGTTTGAAGTATGTATGGTTTATCCATGGTGATGTTTTGTTGTGTTTCTAAATATAAATCAATAAAATTATTATCTTACACTATAATATAAAATTTAATTTTCTTGTAAAATTATTCTAGGATTGTTTGAGTGTGTTGGCGTCTCTTTCTTGAAAAAACTTATGTGTGTGCTCTCATATATATATATATATATATATATATATATATAAAATCCAATTCCCCCATGCAAAAAAAATCCTTTTCTTTTTCTCTCACTCTCTCGAGCCGCCTGCCACACACTGTCCTCCTTCCCTACAGCCTAGACATTTCCCTCTCCTTCTCCCCCGTAACATCCGCCGGTAACATTCCAGTAGCCTCCCCCCGTCAGACCACACTCCCTTCACCGTCATCGCCGGTCAACTGACCAACCAATCCTTTATCCAACCATTCCCCAAGCTTTAGCTCTCCTTTCTTCTGCTCCATTTCTTAAACCCACTCCAGCCACCACCCCCAACTCCTCCCTCAACTGAACCCTTTCTCTACAGACCACACTCTTTCCCTTAGAAACCCTCAACAATCAGCTCCCATTCAGCCCTCAAACCCCCTCAGCACAGACATCACAACATCCACACAAAGGCCAACCTTTCTCCTCCACCAACCCACCGTGGATCCACTCTTCTCAGCCACGACGACCTCCGCAAGCAATAGATCTGCCAATGCCAGACCGACCATCGACAACATCGACAAACATAATTAAGAAAAAACAAAAGGTAGATCCGTTGAGAGAGAGGCAGATGGGGAGAGAAGAAAAAATGTTTAAAATCGACTGTTATTCGTTGTTGAGATTGTGAGAAGGTGCACAGAATTGAAGAAACTAAAAAGAAGAAGAATGGTGTTCAGAAAAAGGAAGAGAGAGAAGAGGGAAAATAAAATTTTGAATCTGAATACTGTTGAATATTATTTTCCACACTAATACTATAAATATTATAGAATATACTTTTATATTATTCTAAAAAACAACCGTGTCAAAATAGACAGCACTCAGAGCAGCTTTGCAGCAGATCCAACTCCAAGTTTTTGAGAGATGCACTGTGCTTGGATGCCTGGTTAACCACAAAAGGAGAGTCGGGTCTCGGATTCTTTAAGTAAAGAAAGTTAATATAGCTTTCATTTGCTTCTCTTAAAACATTATACAGTTTTGAAGACAATCACAATAAAATGGTAGTGAGGTAACATGTTGATTTTGATGATTCAGAAAGTCTGTTATATGCTCTCTATGATTTTACAAAGTGTTTTAATAGGCATTAATTTTGTAAAAAAGAAGAGATTAACTTATTTCTAAAATCCCTATCTACCCATTAATTAATTGTTTATAATGATCGTGATCATTCACTGGACATTGACGATGACCCGGAATTGATAGTTCTTTTCTGGATTTTGAACATCTCCGCCCTCCCTTTTGAAAGGCAGCAATTTCTTGAGAATATAATTCAGAATAAAAAACTAGTTAATCTAAATGGGTAGAGATTGCTAAAGCTGTCAGCTTTATGACTAGGCATGTGCTTTTGTTGGCAATTGGTGGTGACATCATATTTTTATTTTTCGAAAAATAATTTATTTTCAGTTTATCATAATCATTTTTTTTGTTTTATCTATTTGGTGTTATATGTATATACATTTAACTAATTAAAATAAAACCATCGTATTTACTTACTTTTTTGGAACACATGGACTGAATTTTCTCAGAACATTAAATGAAAGAATCATGAGATACAATAGCAGTTTAAGAGTGAACTGAGCAGCTGATCGCCAACTGCACGCTCCACCACAGATCGATCTCTGTAATTTTATTTTTTGTAGCAAGCAATGGCAATGGCAATGGCAATGGTCTTTTCTAAATTGCTAACCGCAGATGATATCGAGAATGGCTTGTCGATTCCTGGAATTACCAGACCAAGAAGGCCTTACGATGACCATGCAGGTTCACGATCGTAATGGTGAGGCGTGGATCTTCTCTTGCACCGTCAAGAGAAATGACATTGCGGGGCATTTTCTTTCTGTGGGCTTGGAATAAATTTGTTCGTGAAAGGGATCTTCGAGTGGATGTCATTTTTCACATCCACTCGAAAGATTACATTGAATGAAGGAGATTTGTTACTCTTTATTGGAACTAGCAAGACATTAGCGAGGTTTTATTGGGCTCGTTCCCATCATAGTTAGTTCAAACTAGGTTAGTGTTTTTTCTTTCAACTAATCAATATTTTTTTCAGTAAAATATTTAGGTGATTTTTTTAAGAAAAAAATTTCAAAAACTCAAGTTAGATTCCTAACCAACTAAATAACGGGTGTTATTTGAATAATATTTAAAAAAAATATATAATACATTATCAACTTTTATTGAATGGTGACAATAAAAATATTACAATTTTTATAAAATATTTAAGAAAAAAAAGTAAGAAAAAAGATGAAATTGAAATTACAAATACATGAGGAAGACGACGACAATAATTGAATATATAAATTGAAAAACTTTTTCACGCATCTAATTAAATAAACCATGAGTAATTATGTAAATAAATGAAAAAAATATTAAGTAACGCTAAGTAAAAACATAATTAGAAAAATTAATAGACCAATGTAGATCAAGGTGTTTATCATCGTAACACAAGTTATTTACCAGGTTATATTTAATTATTTTATTTATAAAAATTAATTTGTAATAGGGATTGCATGCATAAAAAGTTTATCGAATAAAAAAGAATACAAAATGTAAGACTACACATATTAAATTTTTTATTAAAAAGTATTTTATTATATAAAATATACAAAAACAATTACAGGCGAATCATATCAACTTATGCAAAAATTAAACACACTCAATATATTAAAAAATAATTTCTACTCAATGAAGTGTAAAAGAACAAAAAAAAAACTATAGATAAGGGATATTAATTAAAATTAAAATTCAAATTCAAATTAAAATTCTAAAATTATTTTAAAAAACAAATAAAAATTCATGAATATATAAAAATAAAAGAATTGAGAAAAATAAAAAAATTAGACTAGATGTTGTTAGGTCTCGTAAGCTAGGCCTAGCGCCTAGCGCCTAACCCAATCAAGAACAAACCTGTGCACGAGGCTTTATTGTTTTTACAAGTTTATTACGGTTGAAGATATGTTGTCTGTCTTAATTGAATGAAACAAAAAAGACGACGTGTTATCTAGAAATTTAGGATTTCATTTATTGGTGGGTCCATGCATTCAAAATATTAAAAATAAATAACAAAACCTTTTTTATTTTTAAAGGGGCTATTAAAAAAACAAGATTCGTCTAAAATTCGGGTATATCAACTTATAAAGGCCTTCTCATTATAAAATCCAAATATGCATGCAATATTTTTTTTGTGATAATATATTTTTTAATTCTAAAATAATATTTATTTTTATTTTAAAATCGAAAAACAAACATAAAAGATGCACTCTACAATGCTGTCAGCCCCGCTTGCTGAACGGGGGAGCATCCCTCCGGGGGGGGTTGCGGTCGTCCACCGACATAAGAGATGCACCTCTACAATGCTGTCGGCCCCGCTTGCTGAATGGGGGAGCATCCCTCACACCTGCCGCCGGTTACATTCCAGTAGCCTCCCCCACACCAGCCGCCTGTTACATTCCCGAACAGGGGTGGGGGATTGAGACAGGGACTTGATCATCACTACATGCATGACTCAACTACAAGTTAATTCCATGGAGGCTACTAGCAATCATCTTTGTATGAAAGAGAGGGATACATACAAAATTCACCACTGAATAAAGAGAATATATCCTACCGTCTGATTTCAACAATTTCCCACCCGAAAAACACATGTAGGCTCCAGTACGAAAAGTAGACCAGAAGTGGCGCTGGCATCTCAGTTGGTATTAGGAAGTACGATTGAAAAATATTTTTGAAAATAAATAAATTTTTATTTTAAATTAAAAAATATAATATTTTTATATTATTTTGATATGTTAATGTCAAATATATTTTTTTTTAAATAAAAAAATATTATTTTAATATATTTCTAAATAAAAAACATTTAAAAAACATCATATATTATACTTTCAAATAAAAAAAAAATTAAGAGAGAAGGATATTAATAAATTATTACAACAACGGTCGACTCTCGACACCCACATATCGGCTTTGAGTCTTATTCGAATCATCTGGGCAATCATTTTATCCCTGTACGATGTAGGACCATGATGTATGGGACTTGGCCGAATAGCATGGCTTGCACCACCACCACACCGACACTCTCTCTTTCTCTCTCACACACTATCGCATCTCACGTATGTTTATATATATATATATATATATATATATGTGTGTGTGTGTGTGTGTGTGTGTCTTTAGTAACATAGTCAATGTAATTACACTTCTCCAGTCAATAGATGTTTTGCCGGGTTCTTTTTAAGCACGATAATCCCAAGGAAAAAAGTGAGCTGAAAGAAGCGAAAGCTTGACGAAAAATTAATTATACATACAAAAATTGATTTGTACCTTATTTAATTCTAAAGATTGTATGTACCTTATTTCCATAATAAAAAAACAAAGCCATAATCAAACCTGCATGCCTTGATTTGCAATCACAATCGGTGAGTTTTAACAATAAATAAATAAATAAAATATGGATCCAATAATGATGCTAAGTTACACCGTTCATCTCATGGTATGCAAAAATAAAGAAGCATCACTCAATCTTAGAACATGGGTCGTCAGAAAATGTTAAAAGGCCATCAATGATCACACTCATTTTTTATAAGCGGTCATGGTTGCTTGTGGATAGTTTTTTATTATTTTTCTATTTCTCTCTTTTTCGGTATAAATATACCTTACGCTCAATCTAGCAAGTCCCAAGTTCTTGATCAGGTAGGTTTCTCAAAACTTGGGAAAAGCTAGCACCATTTTAATCTCTTCCAAAAACAAACTAGTAATGGTGCAGCGCCGTTTTACTAAGCTGCTCTCTCGGGTTGATACCACCCATAGACTGACAGTTCCTAAGGCCAATCTTGGAGACTTCGAATTCCCGACGGGACAGCACGCGATTAACATTGAGGCTGCAGACACTACTCAGCAGCAATGGACCTTTAGGCTGTCCATTCGCCGGAATAATAATCCAAACCCAAGACCGGTATTTACCGGCCAGTGGATTCGATTTGTGAGAGAAAAAGGTCTGAGGAAGGGGGATAGGATTGTTTTCTCTAGGCAACAAACTGAAGGTGATGGCGTGCAGTACAGAATCAGGGCTGAGAGAAAAATATTCAAATATTGGGTTAATGTTCAGTGATGATTGCCTTCTCTATCCTTGACTCTTAATTAGCCAACTTTAATTACCACAGCTCTCTTAAGGATCCGTTCCAGTTTCCATGTTGAGGTGATGTGTTTGTGATGATTACTTTGTTATCTTATTTATGTATGGTTTGTACTGATCATGAAAAATGCAATCTCTAATTGCGAGTATTTTGTGTTTGAAGTATGTATGGTTTGTAATCATGAAAACTGCAATCTGTAATTGCGAGTATTTAGTGTTGAAGTATGTATGTTTTCTTCATGGTGGTGTCTTACTGTGTTTCTAAATATAAATTATTGTGAATTTTAACAATAAAATTAATATTTTACCCTATAAATCATATAATTTAACTCTGTAAAATGATTCGGTGGTTGTTTGAGTGTGTTTGCGTCTCTTTCTTGAAGCAACGTCCGTATGTGCCCCCATATATATACCCAATTTCCCCATGCAAAAAAAACCTTTTCTTTCTCTCTTGATCTCTCGTGCCGCCGGCCACACACTGTCCTCCCGCTCCCTTCCCTACAGCCTAGACATTTCCCTCTCTTTCTCCCCCGTACCAGCCGCCGGTTACATTCTAGTAGCCTCCCCTGTTAGGATAGTGGATATGCACTGAGAAGTAGAACAAATGAGAAGAAGAAGATGATGATCTTGCAGGTAGACGAGAGAGAGAGGAGAGGGAAAAACAAATTCAAATTTTTGTATACTGTATATTTGTCACACGCACACTTCACGTGACCACTAGTCATTATTTATAAATACTGTAGTGGCTCCATACAACATACAGTATCATACTTCATACATACATTTATGTATACTGTATACTCTAACATCCGCCACACAACTTCTCCTCCCCCCATCAGACCACACTCCCTTCACCGTCATCGCCGGTCAACTGACCAACCAATCCTTTAGCCAACCATTCCCCAAGCTTTAGCTCTCCTTTCTTCTGCTCTATTTCTTAAACCCCCTCCAGCCAACACCCCCAACACCTCCCCAACTGAACCCACCACAACCCTTCCTCTACAGACATCATCACAACATCCACACAAAGGCCAACCTTTCTCCTCCACCAACCCACCGTGGAACCCCGACCCACTGTGGATCCACTCTTCTCAGCCACGACGACCTCCGCAAGCAATAGATCTTCCAACGCCAGACCGACCATCGACAACAACGACAAACATAATTAAGAAAAAACAAAAAGTAGATCCGTTGAGAGAGAGGCAGATGGGGAGAGAAGAAAAAATGTTTAAAATCGACTGTTATTCGTTGTTGAGATTGTGAGAAGGTGCACAGAATTGAAGAAACTAAAAAGAAGAAGAATGGTGTTCAGAAAAAGGAGAGAGAAGAGGGAAAATAAAATTTTAAATCTGAATACTGTTGAATATTATTTTCCACACTAAGAGCATCTCCAGTAGTAGAGGCAGATTGGAGAGCCAAATATTTAAAATAGATGTTTGAATAGTGTAAAAATGGCTTTGGCTTTGGTGTGCACTTTAGCAGTAGAGGCATTTTGGAGAGCCATTTCTTTTATATTATTATTTTAATGTAATGCAATTATTTTGTATATAATTTAATTATGCAATTAATTATACAATTAATAGGAGTAAGTTATATAATTAAATAATTAGTTTTAAAAAACCCTCCAACAATTTAATTATTAATTTTTCAGATTTAATAAAAAATTAAAAAATTAAAATTAAAATTAATTGTTTTATTTGAAGTTAATTAATGCTACGTATTGTTGTTGAGTGTTATAAGAACTTTAAGAAAGAAACTAAATTGCTATCAATTTCATAACATGATACAAAATATTTAAAGCAAATTACAAATAATTAATTAAACATACATTCCATTACAAATAATACAATAAAATCAATTACAAATTTACACCTCTCTTTGCCATAATTCCCCGTTTTCTATTTTCAAAATAGGCTGCAGACATTGGATCCATACCAGAAGTATCCACCTTCATGATGTCATCCTCTCGTCTCTCATCATTTTGTTCAATTATTTTAGCTTGTTGCTCTAACAATTTTTCTCTATGGTTATATTTTTTATCCTCAATTTTTTCGATACTATTCATGAATTTGTCTAAGAGATTTTTTACATAAATCTCGCCAACCTTTTCTTTTCCTTGTCTCCGTGCAAGTCGTTCATTTGCAGCTTTCTGACCAATTGGTCTATTTTGGTAAATAAATGCGTCACCGTCTTCTCCTAAACTAACAGAATCAGGGGTTGATGGATTTGAAGAAGCTGGACTTTCATTTCCATGATTTTTTTGTTTCTTGTTTGACTTCTGATGAAGACATGCACATTCAAATTGCCACTTGGGTTCATTTTTTAAGATAACCCAACAATGCTCCAGTTGAAATCGTTTGCCAACGATTGAAGCATACATTTGTTGAGCATCATTAATCTGGTAAATCAATTTCAATAAATAAAACTATGTTATATAATAAATATGTTAAACAAATAATTTAATATGGAAATGATAAACAAAAAACATTACCCTTGATTCTTCAGTCGTTCCTCTTTGTTGACGGTTTTCAATTTGGGTAACAAAACCAACAAATTTTCCAACTTCTCTATTTATTTCTTGCCATCTATTTGAGATGCTTATCTGAGAACGATTATTCAGGTTTGCTTTATTCTCGACAAAGTAAGCATGTACTCGAGCCCAAAATTGTCTTGTCTGTTGATCAACTCCCGTGATTGGATCTTTGCTAGTATTTAACCACGCAGATACAAGTAAACAATCTTCTTCTGGGGAGAAGTTTTTACTTCTTTGGGATTTTTTAGTTGTATGAACAATATGATCACTTTGTTGAGTAACATTCTGTTCAGACTCACTTAAAAGAAAGTCAGTGAATGAATTTGGCAAATCTGAGTCCATCTGCATAAAAAATAATTGTATAAATTAAGCTAATTGATCAACAACATCGTAAATTTCCAATTTCGCATAATTATTTTGTAACTAAATATTATTTAAAACATGTAATTAATCTAATTGATCAAAAAATTCATAATTTATTAATTTCATAATTAATCAAAAATATTATTTTTTGATCTAAATATTATTACCCATCTTTTCCCTAATATACCCCCCCACCACACACACACACGAAACCCTACCTATTTCTACCCATTTCATTTCATGTGTCGCACACCATTATCCTTGTCCCTCGTCCCTCTCCCTCTCGGCATTTCATTTCCAGGTGCTCGTCCCTCTCATCGCTCGTCCCTCTCGTCGCTCGTCCCTCTCCTCCCTCTCGGCCATCATCCCTCTCCCTCTCGGCCATCGTCCATCGTCCCTCTCCCTCTCGGCCATGTCCCTCTCCCATGGTCATCTCGCCTCCGTCCCTCTCCCTCTCGGCCATCTGGCCTCTTATTACCCATCTTTTCCATAATATACCCCCCCCACCACACACACACACGAAACCCTACCTATTTTTACCCATTTCATTTCATGCGCCGCACACCATTATCCTTGTCCCTCGTCCCTCTCCCTCTCGGCATTTCATTTCCAGGTGCTCGTCCCTCTCATCGCTCGTCCCTCTCGTCGCTCGTCCCTCTCCTCCCTCTCGGCCATCATCCCTCCCCCTCTCGGCCATCGTCCCTCGGCCATGTCCCTCTCCCATGGTCATCTCGCCTCCGTCCCTCTCCCTCTCGGCCATCTGGCCTCTGTCCCTCTCCCTCTCGGCCATTTGGCCTCTGTCCCTCTCCCTCTCACTCTACTCTTTCCCCCCCTCTCCCTCGGCTCCCTCTCAAATAAAACCTACTTGAACAAAAACAAATAGATTAAGTTAGAAAACAAACCGGTGAGATGCAGTGGGCAGAAGATTTGACACAAAGTGAAGATGCAGCTAGTTGGATTTGTGGTATTTTTTTTTTATTTTCCTTGTTTCCGTTTGCTGTACAGTAATTGTTCTTGCAATTTTTCAATTAATTGATTTGTTGTGGGTATGTTGGTTTGTTGTGTTGATTTTGCTTTTGCTGGACAGTTTTTATTGTTAAAATGCCAACGGTCACAACCCAACGGTAACATTTTGGGTTTTGGCTCTGCAGACAAAAAAATATGGGAATAGCTCCCGGATGCCTCCAGAAAATGAAGAAGCCATTTTGGCTCTTCACTTGGCTCCTCTGTTGGAGACAAAATTTTACCCAAAAAAGCCAAATATTTGAATTTTTGGCTTTGGCTTCCCGGATGTCTCTGCTGCTGGAGATGTCCTAATACTATAAATATTATAGAATATACTTTTATTATTCTAAAAAACAACCGTGTCAAAATAGACAGCACTCAGAGCAGCTTTGCAGCAGATCCAACTCCAAGTTTTTGAGAGATGCACTGTGCTCGATGCTGGGATGCCTAGTTAACCACAAAACGAGAGTCGGGTCTCGGATTCTTTCAGTAAATAAAGTTAATTAATGTAAACAATTTCATCAAACTCGTAAAATCGAGCTCACTGATTTAATGACTTTGCCGACTCAACTTGTGATTTCAGTATTTTTGGTAAATCATCCAAATGACTCTCAATGTCAACACGTGTGAGTTTCTTGTTGAAGATCTCCACAGCTATAAAATGCTTTGAGATAATTTGCGATTACAATCATGTATTTACAGGGGCATCGGAAGGCTTGTGTAGAAAGCTTTCGATCTTGGGCACTTTTTTTTTTGATATCCGAGGTGTCCGGGTCAGTTTGCGCGTACCACAACTAAATCCCCGGGCTCATTGAACATCCTGCAAGCCCAATAAGCAAGTAAGGCACCGCAGGGGTAACAGGCGTGTCTGACAAGGCTTGAACCTGAGGTGGAAGGAAGACAAGCTCCCTCTCTGACCACCAGGCCAACACCTTGTTAGCATCTTGGGCACTTTTTTGTTAGATGGGAGCGCAGCCGAAATTCTATTTGGTTGGCATGGGGTAGAAGATGTATAGTGAAGTTTATTTTAGAGAATTTATCGCTATAAAACCATTATATATTCACTTTAAATTTTTAAATTAAGATGATAATTAGAACTTTTAATTAAAAACCCTACAAGATGAAACAACAAAATGCTTATATGATCCCCCCCACCCCATTTTTTATGTTAAGTATATATTAGACCAAATTCTATGGTAGTGATGTTGCATAAATGGGAACATCATTTTTCTTAATTTAATTCAAGTTACCGACCAGTCGTGTGTCAACAAAGGAGAAACCGAACCCTAAAATGATATTGATAAACCTTTTCTAATATTTATTTATTAAAGAAATGAGTTCAAAAGAGTGGTAGAATGTGATAGATTGCGGTAGCATATTGAACAAGACTTGGCCGTATAGCATGGCTTGCAACCACCACCACAAAAGAGTGGTAGTTCTCTGTCTCTTACCTTCTTCAACACTATCTATCCATACACGGCATCGCACGTGAGTTTATTTGAGTTCAAGTAATCCTTTCTGACTGCTTTTTTGTATAAGTGTTTTAAAAACAATTATTTTTGTATTTTTTATTTTAAATTAATTTATTTAAACACCTGAAGATAATAATAAAGAGAATAGAAGAGAGAGTAACTTCACACGTGCTAATTAATTAACTTTACACGTACTGTTTTATTCCCGATTCTATAAATCATAATCCATGAAACTCAGATTATCAGATTATGCTTAATTTTTCTCTTGCTGGAAAAATCAGAAACTCAGATTATATGGATTTTTCTTCTCTAGTCAAATCAGATCAGTGATCAGAATACATACAACTTGGTATTATTGTAAGATACTATAAGGTTTGGTTAGAGAAAAATCTTTGAATCTAATTTGTAACAATATTTTAATTTAAATTAAAATTTATTTCTAACTAAATATATTTATAACTCTTTGTCAAGGAACAATCTCATTGAGGCTACAGACATTACTGAGCAGCAGTGGACCTTTAAGCTGTCCTTTCGCTGGAATAATAATCCAAACCCTAGACCAGTATTTACCGGCCAGTGAATAACTAACCATCTCATATAAACTAATCTTTATAGACACACACACATATCCATCTCATATTACAGAAAAATATAAAACAAATTGATGTTTCATTGTATTTTTAAACATAAATCACAGTGGATATTTCCTTTTAGATTATAAAATTTAACTCTTGATCTCGAAAATATTTTTATTTTTTTCAAGATACATGTGTTATTAATGAATTGTTTGAAGGTGTTTGTGTTTTTTTGTCTTAAAACAATCTATATTGCCACACACACACACACACAAACACCCAACTCTAGAAGCCTAACTATTAGATGAAACCATTTAAATAATAGGAAAAAAAAAACTCACAACGGTAATGAAAATAAAAGAAGAAGAAGAAGAAGAAATTTTGCTGGCAGTGAATATATACAAAAGGAGAAAAAAAGGGGATAACTGATAAGAAAAATAGCATCATAAAAGTAGAAATAGAAACTAAAGGCTTTTGATTTTGAGACATCCTGAGCTACAAGGCTCGTTGGCATCAAACAATAATCTTATTCTGGATTATCACAAGATGGACAGACAGTAAACAAGAACACATGCAAAACAAAGAAGAAATGAAATACGATGAACTCGGAAAACACAACAATAAACAAGAACGAAAAATTAACTGAGGACTACGTAACATGATTTCCATTTAGATAACCTGATCATCTTAATTATCGATCTTCCTTCCTAGATCTTTCTCTCTCTCTTCTTCGGCTCAAGTTCTTCAACGTCTCACTGTCATTTTATACCTGCCATGGTCTTCCCTCTGCAACGCAACGACATCACCACCTGTACATTGGAAATGATCATTTCACAACGTATAATATACCAAATTGTCGGTGGATAGCTATGGAAATCAAATGTTTGAATGAAAGCAATTAAAAAAAAACATGGTATCATTAGTTCTTTGTTGCAAATATGGTAACACCATTTTTTTTCTTAATTTAATTCACGTTACCGACTACTCGTGTGTCAACGAAAGAGAAACCGAACCCAAAAATGATATAGATAAACCTTTTCTAATATTTATTTATTAAAGAGATGAGTTCAAAAGAGTGGTAGAACGTGATAGATTGCGATAGCATATTGAACAAGACTTGGCCGAATAGCATGGTTTGCAACCACCACCACACCGATTTTCAACACTATCTATCTATACACGTGAGTTTATTTGAGTTCAAGCAATTCTTTCTCACTGCTTTTTTGTACAGGTGTTTTAAAAATAATTTATTTATTTATTTATTTATCAATTTATTTAAACACCTGAGGATAATAATAAAAGAGAGAGAGAGAGTAACCTTACACGTGCTAATTAATTAGTGCATTCCTGTCACATCTCGCCAAAAAAACCTAAAGGCTTGAGATGAAAAATCTTTGAATCTAAATTGTAACAATATTTTAATTTAAATCAAAATTTATTTCTAACTCCTTGTCAAGGAATAATCAGATCTAAAAACTTAAACGGTTAAGTGAGATTCTAAAATATTATTTATATTATTCTCTACTACATACCCTCAAGTGAAAGTCATCTGAGTTTAAAATTTACACACAAAACTACACTATCTTGTTCTTGATTTTTTATCAAATAAATATATAGCATGATAGATTATTAATATTAGTATATCAAAATAATCTAAAACATCATAAAAAAATTAATTTAAAATAAAATAAAATAAATCAATTTTCTATTTACAAATAGTTTTTTAATTGCTGCCAAACAAGGTGATACTAATTTTCTTTTTCTCCAAAAGATATAACTAAATCCAGCATGTCCCGATTTCTTTACTAAATCCAGCCATTGACTGGCCATTCCTATGGCCGATTTTGGAGACTTCGAATTCCCCACGAGAAACATTGAGGCAGCAGTGGACCTTTAAGCTGTCCTTTCGCCGGAATAATAGTCCAAACCCTAGACCAGTATTTACCGGCCGGTGAATAACTAACCATCTCATATAAACTAATCTTTATAGACACACACACACATATCCATCTCATATTACAGAAAATATAAAACAAATTGATGTTTCATTGTATTTTTAAACATAAATCACAGTGAGTTTTTCCTTTTAGATTATAAAATTTAACTCATGATACATAAATCGGGATTTTTTTTGTATATAAAAAAAAAGATACATGTGTTATTAATGAATTGTTAGAAGGTGTTTTGTGTTTCTTTTTTAAAACAACATATGTTGCCCCATATACACGCACACAACTCTAGAAGCCTAACTATTAGATGAAACCATTTAAATAATAGGAAAAAAAACTCACAACGATAATGAAAATAAAATTTAAAAAATGAAATTTTGTTGGCAGGGAATACAAAAGGACAAAAAAAGGGGGATAACTGATAAGAACAATAACTTTCATAAAAATAGAAATAGAAATTAAAGGCCTTTTATTTTGAGACATCCGGAGCTACAAGGCTTGTCGGCGACAAACAATAATCATATTCTGGATTATCACAAGGTGGCCAGACAGTAAACAAGAACACAAGCAAAACAAAGAAGAAAACGAAATATGATGAACTTGGAAACACACAACAATAAACAAGAACTAAAATTAACAGAGGACTACGTAACATGATTTCCATTTAGATAACTTGATCATCTGATCGATCTTCCTTCCCAGATCTTTCTCTTTCTCTCTCTCTTCTTCGGCTCAAGCACTTCCATTTCTCACTATCATTTTGTACCTCCCATTGTCTTCTTTCCGCAACGCAACGACATCACCAGCGTTGAGCCTCAGATTGCGAGCGATTTCAACCCAACCTTCAGTAAGTGCAAGGCTTCCTGCAGCTGTGTAAGAGCAGCGGACATCAACTTTCACTCCGCCGTGCCCAAACATGATTGGAATCACAATGTCCTCTGGTCCACGGAATCGCAAGGCATCTGTCTTCGTATTATTTGGTAACACCAGCTGTCTCTCAAGGTCAACACTTGTGAGTTTCTTGATAAAGATCTCCATAGCTATAAAATGCTTTGAGAGAATTTGTGATTCAAGAAGATTACAAGCATGTATATTTATAGCTAGGGCATCAGAAGGCTTATGTAGAAAGCTAGTGAGGTAGGGGTACCGGCTGGCACTGTTTGCAACCCTAGAAAGAGATTGAGACCATTCGAACAGGTGAAGTTTGGTCAGCCAGCGGCAAGGTGTTTTGTTTTTTTGTTATAAATTTAAAAAGAAAACATTCTTTTAGAAGCATGCGAAGAAATACTAACGTTTTTCTAGATAGTTTTTATATATTAATTATTTATTTTTATATACTGCACAACAATATGAAACATGCTCATCAGCCGTATACGTTATATTTTTGCATTTTGTCAATTGTTTAATAAATAATATTTATTTCATAAACATTCCAATGGATTAATGACGACACAAGCGTGTGTTTGTATGCTGGATTATGGGATATTTGAAAACGTGCAAAAAATAATATATTCTTTTTTTATTTGCCATTCCACAAAATAATTTACGAGTTTCAGGTGCAATTTTGTCTATAAAATAACAAACAAATAAAATATGGTGTCTATCCCTGTAAAAATTCACACACAAAAAAGAACTCATTAATCAATGAACTCCTGCCCTTTGAGCCAATTCTTTCTTCAATGGATTGTTGAGAAACCATGACCAACAGAGTTTAAATTTTTTTTTTTTTTATTATTATTATTATTTTGTTTTTAAATCTAAATATTGAGATGAGATGATAAAAACTATTATTAAATATTATTTTTTCTTGTTACGACCGAAAATTGAACGTTGAAAGTGTATACCAATAGAGTTAATTAGAGCATGTCGCTGTTTGAAAAGCAATCCACATGCCGTCTTCGCCAGATGAGATATCGGTCGAACACTAACATCCTGTCTCAGCTGACCTGTTTGAAAATCTTGCTCCGAAGTTTGTAATAATCGTATGATCATTCACTAGACATTGACGACAATGGCCCGAAACCTATATTTCTTTTGTGGTAATTAATATATCGATATTTATTTTGTGGCATTATCCCGGCCCCCCTTTTGAAAGTCGTAATTTCTTGAAAATAAAAAACCAGTTAATCTAAATTGAAAGAGATTGCTCTAGGGATATTTTGATGTGATGATCTAAATTGTGCTTGACAGGTGAGATTTTCTTTTTTTAATAATTTTTGGTTTCATACTTCAACTTTTTTTCTATTTTGACCCTTTTTTGAGTTATCTTGCTAATATTACCCAAATCACGGGGTTTGGTTGTCTTATTTAGTTTTGTTTTTTTAGGTCTTTTTGTTTGTTAATTGTTCTGGTTTCATAGTTGAAAATTAGGTTCTTTTAATTATTTTTTTATTGACTTGGCATGCTCTTATTACCACCATGGTTATAAGTTTATCATGCTAACTAAATCAATCTATTTTTATTATTTTTTTATCCAATTTTTTCCTTCAGTATTTATTTGCAAGCTACATCATATTTTTATTTTTTGAAAAATAATTTATTTTCAGTTTATCATAATCATTTTTTCTATTTTTTCTATATATATATATATATATAATTAATTAAAATAAAACAATCTTATTTACTTATTTTTTGAAACACACTTACAATGTCTTAATTATTCTCCATAATTAATTAAAATAAAACAATATCAGTGACATGTTTGTTTGTGTGTGTGTGTGTGTAATTTATTCTCCATAATTACACTTTTCTAGTCAATAATCACACTGAGACACGCATCATATTCTATGTAAATCAAGCAACTCATTTCTTAATAGATAGATAATTTTGGCAACATGTCACTGATATTCAATAACCTTTTCATTAATGATGATTCACGGTATTATAACAAATGATAAGTAATAGTATTTTTATCTTTTAAGTATTGTGCAATTTTTTATATTTTGAGGTAAGCTATAAAGATTTATAAATATATGAAATGATTTTTTTTTATTTTTTCTTTTGGTGGAGTTTATTTTCCTGGCTGGTTAGAGAGATGCTGCTGCAAATTGGGCCATCTAAAACTCGGTCAAAGCTCACCACTTAAGGTGTTTTCGATTAGGGGTCCTTTTAATGATAATCCCATGGCAAAAGTGAGGGGGGGGGGAGGGTAAAAGTGAGCTGAAAGAAGAGAAAAAGCGTGACGAAACGGAGAGATAATGCATGCAGACTAGAGAGGAGGTGCTTTTTGATGTGCTAGAATCAACCCCCTTTTTTTTGTTATGTTAGTAAGTGCCAAACAATCCACTTTCAAGTTGATGATATTTCTTAGTGCATAAAACTTTAAAAAAGCATAATGGATTGTTAGAAGAAGAAGAAGACTGGTTAGGAAGATCAAAATAAAATCATGAAATCCCAAAAGAAAAGGAGAGAAACGAGCAGAGCAATGATAATTTGGCTGCAAATCAAATCCCAAGAGCTTAAGTTCTACTGTGTTGCGTGCGAAGAAAGTTGTTACTTGATCTCCTGTGTGCAATTTATGGTGCAGCACTAAGGACCAGGCGAATGCCTGTGAATTGATCTCCCATGCTAGGCCAACTTTATTTAAACATCTGATGATGATAATAATAATAAAAAAAAAAAACATCCATGAAACTACAAGGCTCGTTGGCATCAAACAATAATCTTATTCTGGATTATCACAAGGTGGACAGACAGTAAACAAGAACACATGGAAAACAAAGAAGAAACGAAATACGATGAACTCGGAAAACACAACAATAAACAAGAACGAAAAATTAACAGAGGACTACGTAACATGATTTCCATTTAGATAACTTGATCATCTGATCGATCTTCCTTCCCAAATCTCTCTCTCTCTCTTCTTCGGCTCAAGCACTTCCACTTCTCACTGTCATTTTGTACCTGCCATGGTCTTCCCTCTTCAACGCAACGACATCACCAGCGTTGATCTTCAGATTCCGAACGATTTCAGCCCAACCTTCAGTAAGTGCAAGGCGTCCTGCTCTGCAGGAGCAGCGGACATCAACTTCCACTCCGCCGTGCCCAATCGTGATTGGAATCACAATGTCCCCTGGTCCATGGAATGGCAAGGCTTCTGTCTTCGTATTATTTGGTAACACCAACTGTCTCTCAAGGTCAACACTCATGAGTTTCTTGTTGAAAATGTCCATAGCTATAAAATTAATGCTTTGAGACAATTTGCGATGCAAGAAGAATACAAGCATGCATGTGTATTTATAGGGCGCATCAGATGGGTTATGTAGAAAGCTAGTGAGGTAGGGGTACCAGCTGGCATTGTTTGCAACCCTCGAAAGAGATTGAGACCATTCGAACAAGTGAGGTTTGGTCAGCCAACGGCAAGGTGTTTTTTTTTTTTTTGTTATAAATTTAAAAAGAAAACATTCTTTTAGAAGCATGCGAAGAAATACTAACGTTTTTCTAGATAGTTTTTATATATTAATTCTTTATTTTTATATACTGCACAACAATATCAAGCATGTATATGCTCATCAGCCGTACACGTTATATGCTTGCATTTTGTTACCAACCAGTCGTGCGTCAACAAAAGAGAAACCAGCCATAAAATGTTTATAGGGGCATCGGAATGCTTGTGTAGAAAGCTTTCGATCTCGGGCACTTTTTCGGTAGATGGGAGCGCGGCCGAAATTCTATTTGGTGGGCATGGGGTAGAAGATGTATAGTGAAGTTTATTTTAGAGAATTTATCCGTATAAAACCATTATATATTCTCTTTAAATTTTTAAATTTTGATGATAATCAGAACTTTTAATCAAAACCCTACAAGATGAAATAGCAAAATGGTTATATGACCCCCCCCCCCCCCCCTTTTTTTATGTGAACTATATATTATCATAAATTAATTAGACCTAATTCTATGGTACTGATGTTTTTGATAAAACAAAGTGGTAATTGGAAACGAACATTTCACAACGTATAATATACCAAATTGTCGGTGGATAGCTATGGAAATCAAATGTTTGACTGAAAGCAATTAAAAAAAAAAAACATGGTATCATTAGTTCTTTGTTCCATATATGGTAACATCATTTTTTTTCTTAATTTAATTCAAGTTACCGACCAGTCGTGTGTCAGCGAAAGAGAAACCGAACCCTAAAATGATATGGATAAACCTTTTCTAATATTTATTTATTAAAGAGATAAGTTCAAAAGAGTGGTGGAATGTGATAGGTTGCGATAGCATATTGAACAAGACTTGGCCGAATAGCATGGCTTGCAACCACCACCACACCGATTTTCAACACTATCTATCTATACACGTGAGTTTATTTGAGTTCAAGTAATTCTTTCTCAGTGCTTTTTTTTGCACTAGTGTTTTAAAAATAATTTATTTATTTATTTTTTATTAATTTATTTAAACACCTGAGGATAATAATAAAAGAGAGAGAGAGTAACTTTACACGCGCTAATTAATTATTGCATTCCTGTCACATCTCGCCAAAAAAACCTAAAGGCTTGAGATGAAAAATCTTTGAATCTCATTTGTAACAATATTTTAATTTAAATCAAAATTTATTTCTAACTCCTTGTCAAGGAATAATCATATCTAAAAACTTAAACGATTAAGTGAGATTCTAAAATATTATTTATATTATTCTCTACTACATACCCTCAAGTGAAAGTCATCTAAGTTTAAAACTTACACACAGAGCTACACTACCTTGTCCTTGATTTTTATTAAATAAATAAATAGCATGATAGATTATTAATATTAGTATATCAAAATAATCTAAAATGACATAAAAAAATTATTAAAATAAAATAAAATAAATCAATTTTCTATTTACAAATAGTTTTTTAATTGCTGCCAAACAAGGTAATACTAATTTTCTTTTTCTCCAAAAGATATAACTTTTCTTTCTTCTTTTTTATTCTTCTCCTAAAAGCTGCTGAGAGACAGTGGGGGAATCGGAGACAGCGGGGGTCGGGGGAGGGCGTCAAAAAATCAGAGAATATTCAGTTCTATTTAAGAAGATTAACTAAATCCTGCATGTCCCCATTTCTTTACTAAATCCAGCCACTGACTGACATTTCCTATCGCCGCTTTTGGAGCCACGTCACATCCTTTCGCCGGAATAATAGTCCAAACCCTAGACCAGTATTTACCGGCCGGTGAATAACTAACCATCTCATATAAACTAATCTTTATAGACACACACACCCATATCCATCTCATATTACAGAAAAATATAAAACAAATTGATGTTTCATTGTATATTTTTAAACATAAACCACAGTGATTTTTTCCTTTCAGATTATAAAATTTAATTCTTGATATCGGGATTTAAAAAAAAAAAAAAAAGATACATGTGCTGTTAATGAATTGTTAGAAGGTGTTTTGTGTTTCTTTCTTAGAACAAAATATGTGGCCTCATATACACGCACACAACTCTAGAAGCCTAACTATTAGATGAAACCATTTGAATAATAGGGAAAAAAAACTCACAGCCGTAATGAAAATAAAATTAAAAAAATGAAATTTCGGTGGCAGGGAATACAAAAGGAGAAAAAAGGGGGATAAATGATAAGAAAAATAACATTCATACAAATAAAAATAGAAATTAAAGGCCTTTTATTTTGAGACATCCTGAGCTACAAGCCTCGCTGGCGTCAAACAATAATCATATTCTGGATTATCACAAGTGGACAAACAGTAAACAATAACACATGCAAAACAAAGAAGAAAACGAAATACGATGAACTCGGAAAACACAACAATAAACAAGAACTAAAGCTAACAGAGGACTGTGTAACATGATTTCCATTTAGATAACTTGATCATCTGATCGATCTTCCTTCCCAGATCTTTCTCTCTCTCTCTCTCTTCTTCGGCTCAAGCACTTCCACTTCTCACTGTCATTTTGTACCTGTTATGGCCTTCCTTCCGCAACGCAACGATATCACCAGCGTTGAGCCTCAGATTGCGAGCGATTTCAACCCAACCTCTAGTAAATGCAAGGCGTCCTTCTCGGTAGGAGCAGTGGACATCAACTTCCACTCCGTTGTGCCCAAACTTGATTGGAATCTCAATGTCTCGTGATTCATTGAAAGGTGGTAAGTCGTCTCTCCTCGTATCATTTGGTAACTCCAACTGTCTCTCAATGTCAACACTTGTGAGTTTCTTGATAAAGATCTCCATAGCTATAAAATGCTTTGAGATAATTTGCGATTCAAGAAGATTACAAGCATGTATATTTATAGCTAGGGCATCAGAAGGCTTATGTAGAAAGCTAGTGAGGTAGGGGTACCGCTGGCCCGGTTTGCAACCGTAGAAAGAGATTGAGACCATTCGAACAGGTGAAGTTTGGTCAGCCAGCGGCAAGGTGTTTTGTTTTTTTGTTTTTGTTATAAATTAAAAAAAAAAAAACATTCTTTTAGAAGTATACGAAGAAATACTAACGTTTCTCTAGATAGTTTTTATATATTAATTCTTTATTTTTATATACTGAACAACGATATGAAACACGCTCATCAGCCGTAGATGTTATATGCTTGCATTTTGTTACCGACCAGTCGTGCGTCAACAAAAGAGAACCAAACCATGAAATGTTTTTGATAAACCTTTTTTAATATTTATTTATTAAAGAAATGAATTCAAAAGAGTACTGGTAGAATGTGATGGATTGCTTTAGCGTATTGAACAGGTCTATAAACGTATTTCACCAAGTCGGTATCAAGAAATATATTTTTCTTTTGTGGTAATTAATATATCGATATTTATTTTGTGGATTTTGAACATTATCCCGGCCCCCCTTTTTGAAAGTCGTAATTTCTTGAAAATAAAAAACCAGTTAATCTAAATTGAAAGAGATTGCTCTTTCTAAGGGGATTTTTTTGATGTGATGGTCTAAATTGTGTTTGACAGGTGAGATTTTCTTTTTTTAGTAATTTTTGGTTTCACACTTCAATTTTTTTTTCTATTTTGACCCTTTTTTGAGTTATCTTGTTAATATTACCGAAATCACGGGGTTTGGTTGTCTTATTTAGTTTTGTTTTTTTAGGTATTTTTGTTTGTTAATTGTTCTGGTTTCATAGTTGAAAAATAGGGTTTTTAATTATTTTTTCTATTTTTTTACTGAGTTGGCATTCTCTTTATAAGTTTATCATGCTAACTAAATCAATTTTTTTTTTAGCGAATTTTGTCCTTCAGTATTTAGTTGCTAGAAATTAAGCTACATCATATTTTTATTATGTGAAAAATAATTTATTTTCAGTTTATCATAATCATTTTTTTATTTTATCTATTTAGTGCTATATCATTTTTATTTTAAACATTCTTTTAGAAGTATGCGAAGACATATTAACGTTTCTCTAGATAGGTTTTTGTATATTATTTCTTTATTTTTATATACTGCACAACGATATCAAGCATGCTCATCAGCCGTAGACGTTATATGCTTGCATTTTGTTACCAACCAGTCGTGCGCCAACAAAAGAGAAACCAACCATGAAATGTTTTTGGTAAACCTTTTTTAATATTTATTTATTAAAGAAATGAGTTCAAAAGAGTGGTAGAATGTGATGGATTGCTTTGGCATAATAATAAAATAATTATTTTTCTCTTTAGATTATAAAATTTAACTCTCGATTCCGAGAGTATCTTAACCTTTTTCAAGGTATCTATGTGTGTATTTATGAGATTGCTGTGATTATTAGATTTTTTTGAGGATGAGCATAGCATTGATAATTTGGCAGAAAATCAATAATATAAATCATATTTTGGATCCTCACTTACAAACTTAAGCTTTTAGGTGAGATGGTTCCTTAAAATGGTATCAGAGCCTTGTTGACCCAACGGTCACGAGTTCGAATCTCACCCTCCCCATTCTATATGATAAAAATTAACCAAGCACAAGGTGATATGGGTCTGTGCAAGTTTCAAGTCCAAAGGGCTTTCACTTGAGGGGATGTGTTAGAGAATAATATAAATCATATTCTGGGTCCTCACTTACAAGCTTAAGCTCTTAGGTGAGATGGTTCCTTAACAAAATCAAATACCTAGAGCTTAAGTTTTACTGTGTCGCGTGCGAAGAAAGTTGTTGGTTGATCTCCTGTGCAATTTATGGTGCAACACCAAGGACCGTGCGAATGGCTGTGATTTCATCTCCTGTGCTTCACACATAATGTTTTTTTTTTTTTTTTTTTTAAATTTGCAAGTTAGATCCTTCAAAATTATTAAGGAATCATGTACGTAGCGCGGGTGCATTATCATGGAGTCCCAGTAGACTGCCACTTGAAAAGAAAAGGTAGATTAGAATCAATCGTTGCATAGCCTTACCATGCACGCTAAAAAACAAAGAAAAGAAAGAAGAGTTGTATATATTATGATCACCATGTGCACGGCACAACTACAAGTTAATTCCATGGAGGCTACTACAAGTTGATGATATTTCTTAAAGCATAAAACTTTAGAAGCATAATGGATTGTTAGAAGAAGACTGGCTAGGAAGATCTAAATAAAATCTTGAACTCCCAAAAGGAAAAAAAGAGAAATGAGCAGAGCAATGATAATTTGGCTGCAAATCAAATCCCAGCAGCTTAAGTTTTACTGTGTTGCGTGCGAAGAGAGTTGTTAGTTGATCTCCTGTGCAATTTATGGTGCATGCAGCACTAAGGACCAGGCGAATGCCTGTGAATTGATCTCCTATGCTAGGCCAACTTTATTTAAACATCTAATGATAATAAAAAAAAAAAAAAAAGAGATGATGTCCAAAGATTTTATTCCCGATTCTATTAATCAGAATCCATGAAACTCGGATTAATTATCAGATCATGCGTTTTCTCTTGCTGGACAAATCAGAAACTCAGATTGTGGATTTTTCTTCTCTAGTCAAATCAGATCAGTGATCAGAATTAATACAACTTACTTGGTATTATTGTAATAATTTTGTAATTGAATGCAGTTTATGGATGAAATATTCTACCATGATGTTGTTATTGAAAATGTCCTTGAAAAATAGATAAAAATGTCACAGCCGTAATGAAAATAAAAATCAAATATGAAATTTTGTTGGCAGTGAATACAAAAGGAGAAAAAAAGGGGATAACTGATAAGAAAAATAGCATTCATAAAAGTAGAAATAGAAACTAAAGGCTCGTTGGCATATCAAACAATAATCTTATTCTGGATTATCACAAGGTGACAGACAGTAAACAAGAACACAATATGCAAAACAAAGAAGAAACGAAATACGATGAACTCGGAAAACACAACAATAAACAAGAGCGAAAAATTAACGGAGGACTACGTAACATGATTGCCATTTAGATAACTTGATCATCTTAATTATCGATCTTCCTTCCCATATCTTTCTCTCTCTCTCTCTCTCTTCTTCGGCTCAAGCACTTCCACTTCTCACTGTCATTTTGTACCTGCCATGGTCTTCCCTCCGCAACGCAACGACATCACCAACGTTGAGCCTCAGATTGCGAGCGATTTCAACCCAACCTTCAGTAAGTGCAAGGCTTCCTGCAGCTGTGTAAGAGCAGCGGACATCAACTTGCACTCCGCCGTGCCCAATCGTGATTGGAATCACAATGTCCCCTGGTCCATGGAATGGCAAGGCTTTTGTCCTCGTATTATTTGGTAACACCAGCCGTCTCTCAAGGTCAACACTCATGAGTTTCTTGTTGAAGATCTCCATAGCTATAAAATTAATGCTTTGAGACAATTTGCGATGCAAGAAGATTACAAGCATGCTGTATTTATAGGGCATCAGAAGGGTTATGTAGAAAGCTTTCGATCTCGGGCACTTTTTTGGTAGATGGGAGCGCAACCGAAATTCTATTTGGTGGGCATGGGTAGAAGATGTATAGTGAAGTTTATTTTAGAGAATTTATCCCTATAAAACCATTCTATACTCTCTTTAAAATTTTAAATTATGATGATAATTAGAACTTTTAATTAAAACCCTACAAGATGAAACGGCAAAATGCTTATATGATCCCCCCCTCCCTTTTTTTATGTTAACTATATATTATCATAAATTAATTAGACCTAATTCAATGGTACTGATGTTTTTGATAAAACAAAGTGGTAATTGGAAAAGAACATTTCACAACGTATAATATACCAAATGTCGGTGGATAGCTATGGAAATCAAATGTTTGACAAAGCAATTAAAAAAAAAAACACGATATCATCATTAGTTCTTTGTTGCATATATGGTAACATCATTTTTTTTTAATTTAATTCAAGTTACCGACCAGTCGTGTGTCAACGAAAGAGAAACCGAACCCTAAAATGATATGGATAAACCTTTTCTAATATTTATTTATTAAAGAGATGAGCTCAAAAGAGTGGTAGAATGTGATAGATTGCGATAGCATATTGAACAAGACTTGGTCGAATAGCATGGCTTGCAACCACCACCACACCGATTTTCAACACTATCTATCTATACACGTGAGTTTATTTGAGTTCAAGCAATTCTTTCTCACTGCTTTTTTGTACAAGTGTTTTAAAAATAATTTATTTATTTATTTATTTATCAATTTATTTAAACACCTGAGGATAATAATAAAAGAGAGAGAGAGTAACTTTACATGGGCTAATTAATTAGTGCATTCCTGTCACATCTCGCAAAAAAACCTAAAGGCTTGAGATGAAAAATCTTTGAATCTAAATTGTAACAATATTTTAATTTAAATCAAAATTTATTTCTAACTCCTTGTCAAGGAATAATCATATCTAAAAACTTAAACGGTTAAGTGAGATTCTAAAATATTATTTATATTA
The DNA here is from genome assembly GCA_027405865.1 of Salix purpurea. Classification (NCBI taxonomy): domain Eukaryota; kingdom Viridiplantae; phylum Streptophyta; class Magnoliopsida; order Malpighiales; family Salicaceae; genus Salix; species Salix purpurea. Next base: position 1,589,694 of record CM050328.1, on the reverse strand, counting down.
TTCTCTACCACATACCCTCAAGTGAAAGTCATCTGAGTTTAAAATTTACACACAAAACTACACTATCTTGTTCTTGATTTTTTATCAAATAAATATATAGCATGATAGATTATTAATATTAGTATATCAAAATAATCTAAAACATCATAAAAAAATTAATTTAAAATAAAATAAAATAAATCAATTTTCTATTTACAAATAGTTTTTTAATTGCTGCCAAACAAGGTAATACTAATTTTCTTTTTCTCCAAAAAGATATAACTAAATCCAGCATGTCCCGATTTCTTTACTAAATCCAGCCATTGACTGGCCATTCCTATGGCCGATTTTGGAGACTTCGAATTCCCCACGAGAAACATTGAGGCAGCAGTGGACCTTTAAGCTGTCCTTTCGCCGGAATAATAGTCCAAACCCTAGACCAGTATTTACCGGCCGGTGAATAACTAACCATCTCATATAAACTAATCTTTATAGACACACACACACATATCCATCTCATATTACAGAAAATATAAAACAAATTGATGTTTCATTGTATTTTTAAACATAAATCACAGTGAGTTTTTCCTTTTAGATTATAAAATTTAACTCATGATACATAAATCGGGATTTTTTTTGTATATAAAAAAAAAAGATACATGTGTTATTAATGAATTGTTAGAAGGTGTTTTGTGTTTCTTTTTTAAAACAACATATGTTGCCCCATATACACGCACACAACTCTAGAAGCCTAACTATTAGATGAAACCATTTAAATAATAGGAAAAAAAACTCACAACGATAATGAAAATAAAATTTAAAAAATGAAATTTTGTTGGCAGGGAATACAAAAGGACAAAAAAAGGGGGATAACTGATAAGAACAATAACTTTCATAAAAATAGAAATAGAAATTAAAGGCCTTTTATTTTGAGACATCCGGAGCTACAAGGCTTGTCGGCGACAAACAATAATCATATTCTGGATTATCACAAGGTGGCCAGACAGTAAATAAGAACACAAGCAAAACAAAGAAGAAAACGAAATATGATGAACTTGGAAACACACAACAATAAACAAGAACTAAAATTAACAGAGGACTACGTAACATGATTTCCATTTAGATAACTTGATCATCTGATCGATCTTCCTTCCCAGATCTTTCTCTTTCTCTCTCTCTTCTTCGGCTCAAGCACTTCCACTTCTCACTATCATTTTGTACCTCCCATTGTCTTCTTTCCGCAACGCAACGACATCACCAGCGTTGAGCCTCAGATTGCGAGCGATTTCAACCCAACCTTCAGTAAGTACATGGCGTCCTTCTTTGCAGGAGCAGCGGACATCAACTTTCACTCCGTCGTGCCCAAACATGATTGGAATCACAATGTCCTCTGGTCCACGGAATTGCAAGGCATCTGTCTTCGTATTATTTGGTAACACCAGCTGTCTCTCAAGGTCAACACTTGTGAGTTTCTTGATAAAGATCTCCATAGCTATAAAATGCTTTGAGAGAATTTGTGATTCAAGAAGATTACAAGCATGTATATTTATAGCTAGGGCATCAGAAGGCTTATGTAGAAAGCTAGTGAGGTAGGGGTACCGGCTGGCACTGTTTGCAACCCTAGAAAGAGATTGAGACCATTCGAACAGGTGAAGTTTGGTCAGCCAGCGGCAAGGTGTTTTGTTTTTTTGTTATAAATTTAAAAAGAAAACATTCTTTTAGAAGCATGCGAAGAAATACTAACGTTTTTCTAGATAGTTTTTATATATTAATTATTTATTTTTATATACTGCACAACAATATGAAACATGCTCATCAGCCGTATACGTTATATTTTTGCATTTTGTCAATTGTTTAATAAATACTATTTATTTCATAAACATTCCAATGGATTAATGACGACACAAGCGTGTGTTTGTATGCTGGATTATGGGATATTTGAAAACGTGCAAAAAATAATATATTCTTTTTTTATTTGCCATTCCACAAAATAATTTACGAGTTTCAGGTGCAATTTTGTCTATAAAATAACAAACAAATAAAATATGGTGTCTATCCCTGTAAAAATTCACACACAAAAAAGAACTCATTAATCAATGAACTCCTGCCCTTTGAGCCAATTCTTTCTTCAATGGATTGTTGAGAAACCATGACCAACAGAGTTTAAATTTTATTATTATTATTATTATTATTATTATTATTATTATTATTATTATTATTATTATTTTGTTTTTAAATCTAAATATTGAGATGAGATGATAAAAACTATTATTAAATATTATTTTTTCTTGTTACGACCGAAAATTGAACGTTGAAAGTGTATACCAATAGAGTTAATTAGAGCATGTCGCTGTTTGAAAAGCAATCCACACATGCCGTCTTCGCCAGATGAGATATCGGTCGAACACTAACATCCTGTCTCAGCTGACCTGTTTGAAAATCTTGCTCCGAAGTTTGTAATAATCGTATGATCATTCACTAGACATTGACGACAATGGCCCGAAACCTATATTTCTTTTGTGGTAATTAATATATCGATATTTATTTTGTGGCATTATCCCGGCCCCCCTTTTGAAAGTCGTAATTTCTTGAAAATAAAAAACCAGTTAATCTAAATTGAAAGAGATTGCTCTAGGGATATTTTGATGTGATGATCTAAATTGTGCTTGACAGGTGAGATTTTCTTTTTTTAATAATTTTTGGTTTCATACTTCAACTTTTCTTTAATAATTTTTAATAATTTTTTCTATTTTGACCCTTTTTTGAGTTATCTTGCTAATATTACCCAAATCACGGGGTTTGGTTGTCTTATTTAGTTTTGTGTTTTTTAGGTCTTTTTGTTTGTTAATTGTTCTGGTTTCATAGTTGAAAATTAGGTTCTTTTAATTATTATTTTTTTGAGTTGGCATGCTCTTATTACCACCATGGTTATAAGTTTATCATGCTAACTAAATCAATCTATTTTTATTATTTTTTTATCCAATTTTTTCCTTCAGTATTTATTTGCAAGCTACATCATATTTTTATTTTTTGAAAAATAATTTATTTTCAGTTTATCATAATCATTTTTTCTATTTTTTCTATATATATATATATATATAATTAATTAAAATAAAACAATCTTATTTACTTATTTTTTGAAACACACTTACAATGTCTTAATTATTCTCCATAATTAATTAAAATAAAACAATATCAGTGACATGTTTGTTTGTGTGTGTGTGTGTGTGTGTGTGTAATTTATTCTCCATAATTACACTTTTCTAGTCAATAATCACACTGAGACACGCATCATATTCTATGTAAATCAAGCAACTCATTTCTTAATAGATAGATAATTTTGGCAACATGTCACTGATATTCAATAACCTTTTCATTAATGATGATTCACGGTATTATAACAAATGATAAGTAATAGTATTTTTATCTTTTAAGTATTGTGCAATTTTTTATATTTTGAGGTAAGCTATAAAGATTTATAAATATATGAAATGATTTTTTTTTATTTTTTCTTTTGGTGGAGTTTATTTTCCTGGCTGGTTAGAGAGATGCTGCTGCAAATTGGGCCATCTAAAACTCGGTCAAAGCTCACCACTTAAGGTGTTTTCGATTAGGGGTCCTTTTAATGATAATCCCATGGCAAAAGTGAGGGGGGGGGAGGGTAAAAGTGAGCTGAAAGAAGAGAAAAAGCGTGACGAAACGGAGAGATAATGCATGCAGACTAGAGAGGAGGTGCTTTTTGATGTGCTAGAATCAACCCCCTTTTTTTTGTTATGTTAGTAAGTGCCAAACAATCCACTTTCAAGTTGATGATATTTCTTAGTGCATAAAACTTTAAAAAAGCATAATGGATTGTTAGAAGAAGAAGAAGACTGGTTAGGAAGATCTAAATAAAATCTTGAAATCCCAAAAGAAAAAAAGAGAAACGAGCAGAGCAATGATAATTTGGCTGCAAATCAAATCCCAAGAGCCTAAGTTCTACTGTGTTGCGTGCGAAGAAAGTTGTTACTTAATCTCCTGTGTGAAATTTATGGTGCAGCACTAAGGACCGAATGCCTGTGAATTGATCTCCCATGCTAGGCCAACTTTTTTTAAACATCTGATGATGATAATAATAATAATAAAAAAAAAACATCCATGAAACTACAAGGCTCGTTGGCATCAAACAATAATCTTATTCTGGATTATCACAAGGTGGACAGACAGTAAACAAGAACACATGGAAAACAAAGAAGAAACGAAATACGATGAACTCGGAAAACACAACAATAAACAAGAACGAAAAATTAACAGAGGACTACGTAACATGATTTCCATTTAGATAACTTGATCATCTGATCGATCTTCCTTCCCAAATCTCTCTCTCTCTCTTCTTCGGCTCAAGCACTTCCACTTCTCACTGTCATTTTGTACCTGTTATGGTCTTCCTTCCGCAACGCAACGATATCACCAGCGTTGAGCCTCAGATTGCGAGCGATTTCAACCCAACCTCTAGTAAATGCAAGGCGTCCGTCTTTGCAGGAGCAGCGGACATCAACTTCCACTCCGCCGTGCCCAATCGTGATTGGAATCACAATGTCCCGTGATCCTTTGAAAGGTGGTAAGTCGTCTCTCCTCGTATCATTTGGTAACTCCAACTGTTTCTCAATGTCAACACTTGTGAGTTTCTTGATAAAGATCTCCATAGCTATAAAATGCTTTGAGATAATTTGCGATTCAAGAAGATTACAAGCATGTATATTTATAGCTAGGGCATCAGAAGGCTTATGTAGAAAGCTAGTGAGGTAGGGGTACCGGCTGGCCCGGTTTGCAACCGTAGAAAGAGATTGAGACCATTCGAACAGGTGAAGTTTGGTCAGCCAGCGGCAAGGTGTTTTGTTTTTTTGTTTTTGTTATAAATTAAAAAAAAAAAACATTCTTTTAGAAGTATACGAAGAAATACTAACGTTTCTCTAGATAGTTTTTATATATTAATTCTTTATTTTTATATACTGCACAAGGATATCAAACACGCTCATCAGCCGTAGACGTTATATGCTTGCATTTTGTTACCGACCAGCCGTGCGGCAACAAAAGAGAACCAAACCATAAAATGGTTTTGGTAAACCTTTTTTAATATTTATTTATTAAAGAAATGAGTTCAAAAGAGTGGTAGAATGTGATGGATTGCTTTCGCATATTGAACAAGTCTATAAACGTGAGAAAGCAAATATTAAAAATCCGAAAGAACAATTTTCCAGATCTAATTTGAGGATCTTCATGATCTCTGCTGATTATAATGAGTTGACTTGCTAATGAAAACGATTGGATACTTTGACTCTCGTCAAGATAAGAATATTAATCTATGAATATTGCATGAGATTTATTAGCGTCAACTCACCAAGTCGGTATCAAGAAATATAAAGAACAAACTGCATTTCACCAAACACATTCTTCTGTTAAATTTATGGGTAGGGATGATGATGTGTTCTAAGATCATAAATAAATTTACACATTTATCCCCTTTATCACCCCAATGGTCTTTAATATCTATCTTTAATGTAGAATAATTATTAAAAATAAGTGATAATGTATCTATGGATGCTTTAGAATAATTGTCTTATCTAGTCTTGTTTTTTCAAGTCTTTTTGTTTGTTAATTGTTTCAAGTTTCATGATTCTAAATTTAGTTCGTTGAAAATTATGTATTTTTAACTATTTTTTTCTATTTGTTTTTTATTGAGTTGCATGCTCTTTTATCATGATTATAAGTTTAACATGCTAACTAAATCAATTTATTTTTGTTATTTTTTAGCCAATTATTTCCTTCAGTATTTAGTTGCTACAAATTAAGCTACATCATATTTTTATTTTTTTTAAATAATTTATTTCAGTTTATCATAATCAATTTTTTTATTTTTATCTATTTTGTGATATATATATATATATATATATATATATAAAGCTAAGAGCCCTTTTTCAAAAGAATTTTCAGCACACTTGAACTACTGTACCAAAAAGTATTATTATAGTGGTTCTTATTCAAAATATTCTTTTGTTTAAAATGAAATATATCAAAATATTTATTTAAATTTATTTTTAATATCATTATACCAAAATATCTAAAAATAATAAGGATTAATATTTAACTAAATATATGAAGCTGGAGAGATGGAAGGACCACCATCAATAGACTTAGTTAAGCAGTGAGCCTCATGGTCTGACAAGCTACTAGACCCATCATCTTTAAGTTTAGCTAAGCACTGAGCATGTTTTCTTCTCATGTTATAGATTTTTTATTTTAATAAATTAGAGATATTTTATCTTGAGAAGTAAGATTTAGTTTTTCTCCATGAAAAATGACAATTATTTTGTATTTTTTTTTTTGAAATTATGACAATTTCTTGCATGGTAGCTAATTTCCTTTTGAAGCTGCTTTCTTGGATCATTAATTAAAAAAAAAATAGTGGAAGAATGATTCAGTTTAATAACTTTGAAAAGGTTATAGTATCTTTTTTTTTTTTGTTTTAAGGAAACACCACCCTTAGAAAACGTTAATAAAAGAATCCTAATTATGTAATTGCATGCAGTTTATGGATGAAATATTCTACCAGGATGTTATTATTGAAAATGTCCTTGAAAAATAGATAAAAATGTCACAACCGTAATGAAAATAAAAATCAAATATCAAATATGAAAATTTGTTGTCAGTGAATACAAAAGGAGAAAAAAAGGGGATAACTGATAAGAAAAATAGCATTCATAAAAGTACGTAGAAATAGAAACTAAAGGCTTTTGATTTTGAGACATCCTGAGCTACAAGGCTCGTTGGCATCAAACAATAATCTTATTCTGGATTATTACAAGATGACAGACAGTAAACAAGAACACAAAATGCAAAACAAAGAAGAAACGAAATACGATGAACTTGGAAATACAACAATAAACAAGAGCGAAAAATTAACAGAGGACTACGTAACATTATTTCCATTTAGATAACTTGATCATCTTATCAATCTTCCTTTCCAAATCTCTCTCTCTCTCTCTTCTTCGGCTCAAGCACTTCCACTTCTCACTGTCATTTTGTACCTACCATGGTCTTCCCTCTTCAACGCAACGATATCACCAGTGTTGAGCCTCAGATTGCGAGCGATTTCAACCCAACCTTCAGTAAGTGCAAGGCGTCCTGCTCTGCAGGAGCAGCGGACATCAACTTGCACTCCGCCGTGCCCAATCGTGATTGGAATCACAATGTCCCCTAGTCCATGGAATGGCAAGGCTTCTGTCTTCATATTATTTGGTAACACCAACTGTCTCTCAAGGTCAACACTCGTGAGTTTCTTGTTGAAGATCTCCATAGCTATAAAACTAATGCTTTGAGACAGTTTGGGATGCAAGAAGATTACAAGCCTTCATGTATTTATAGGGCATCAGAAGGGTTATGTAGAAACTTTCGATCCCAGGCACTTTTTTGGTAGATGGGAGCGTGGCCGAAATTCTATTTGGTGGGCATGAGTAGAAGATGTATAGTGAAGTTTATTTTAGAGAATTTATCCCTATAAAACCATTATATATTCTCTTTGAATTTTTAAATTATGATGATAATTAGAACTTTTAACTAAAACCCTACAAGATGAAACAACAAAATGCTTATATGATCCCCCCCCCCTTTTTTTTTTTATATGTAAACTATATATTATCATAAATTAATTAGACCTAATTCTATGGTACTGATGTTTTTGATAAAACAAAGTGGTAATTGGAAATGAACATTTCACAACGTATAATATACCAAATTGTCCGTGGATAGCTATGGAATTCAAATGTTTGACTGAAAGCAATTAAAAAAAAACATGGTATCATTAGTTCTTTGTTCCATATATGGTAACATCATTTTTTTTCTTAATTTAATTCAAGTTACCGACCAGTCGTGTGTCAGCGAAAGAGAAACCGAACCCTAAAATGATATGGATAAACCTTTTCTAATATTTATTTATTAAAGAGATGAGTTCAAAACAGTGGTAGAATGTGATAGATTGCGATAGCATATTGAACAAGACTTGGCCGGATAACATGGCTTGCAACCACCACCACACCGATTTTCAACGCTATCTATCTATACACGTGAGTTTATTTGAGTTCAAGCAATTCTTTCTCACTGCTTTTTTGTACAAGTGTTTTAAAAATAATTTATTTATTTATTTATTTATCAATTTATTTAAACACCTGAGGATAATAATAAAAGAGAGAGAGAGTAACTTTACACGTGCTAATTAATTAGTGCATTCCTGTCACATCTCGCCAAAAAAACCTAAAGGCTTGAGGTGAAAAATCTTTGAATCTAAATTGTAACAATATTTTAATTTAAATCAAAATTTATTTCTAACTCCTTGTCAAGGAATAATCATATCTAAAAACTTAAACGGTTAAGTGAGATTCTAAAATATTATTTATATTATTCTCTACCACATACCCTCAAGTGAAAGTCATCTGAGTTTAAAATTTACACACAAAACTACACTATCTTGTTCTTGATTTTTTATCAAATAAATATATAGCATGATAGATTATTAATATTAGTATATCAAAATAATCTAAAACATCATAAAAAAATTAATTTAAAATAAAATAAAATAAATCAATTTTCTATTTACAAATAGTTTTTTAATTGCTGCCAAACAAGGTAATACTAATTTTCTTTTTCTCCAAAAAGATACAACTAAATCCAGCATGTCCCGATTTCTTTACTAAATCCAGCCATTGACTGGCCATTCCTATGGCCGATTTTGGAGACTTCGAATTCCCCACGAGAAACATTGAGGCAGCAGTGGACCTTTAAGCTGTCCTTTCGCCGGAATAATAGTCCAAACCCTAGACCAGTATTTACCGGCCGGTGAATAACTAACCATCTCATATAAACTAATCTTTATAGACACACACACACATATCCATCTCATATTACAGAAAATATAAAACAAATTGATGTTTCATTGTATTTTTAAACATAAATCACAGTGAGTTTTTCCTTTTAGATTATAAAATTTAACTCATGATACATAAATCGGGATTTTTTTTGTATATAAAGAAAAAGATACATGTGCTATTAATGAATTGTTAGAAGGTGTTTTGTGTTTCTTTTTTAAAACAACATATGTTGCCCCATATACACGCACACAACTCTAGAAGCCTAACTATTAGATGAAACCATTTAAATAATAGGAAAAAAAACTCACAACGATAATGAAAATAAAATTTAAAAAATGAAATTTTGTTGGCAGGGAATACAAAAGGACAAAAAAAGGGGGATAACTGATAAGAACAATAACTTTCATAAAAATAGAAATAGAAATTAAAGGCCTTTTATTTTGAGACATCCGGAGCTACAAGGCTTGTCGGCGACAAACAATAATCATATTCTGGATTATCACAAGGTGGCCAGACAGTAAACAAGAACACAAGCAAAACAAAGAAGAAAACGAAATATGATGAACTTGGAAACACACAACAATAAACAAGAACTAAAATTAACAGAGGACTACGTAACATGATTTCCATTTAGATAACTTGATCATCTGATCGATCTTCCTTCCCAGATCTTTCTCTTTCTCTCTCTTTTCTTCGGCTCAAGCACTTCCACTTCTCACTATCATTTTGTACCTCCCATTGTCTTCTTTCCGCAACGCAACGACATCACCAGCGTTGAGCCTCAGATTGCGAGCGATTTCAACCCAACCTTCAGTAAGTATATGGCGTCCTTCTTTGCGGGAGCAGCGGACATCAACTTTCACTCCGTCGTGCCCAAACATGATTGGAATCACAATGTCCTCTGGTCCACGGAATTGCAAGGCATCTGTCTTCGTATTATTTGGTAACACCAGCTGTCTCTCAAGGTCAACACTTGTGAGTTTCTTGATAAAGATCTCCATAGCTATAAAATGCTTTGAGAGAATTTGTGATTCAAGAAGATTACAAGCATGTATATTTATAGCTAGGGCATCAGAAGGCTTATGTAGAAAGCTAGTGAGGTAGGGGTACCGGCTGGCACTGTTTGCAACCCTAGAAAGAGATTGAGACCATTCGAACAGGTGAAGTTTGGTCAGCCAGCGGCAAGGTGTTTTGTTTTTTTGTTATAAATTTAAAAAGAAAACATTCTTTTAGAAGCATGCGAAGAAATACTAACGTTTTTCTAGATAGTTTTTATATATTAATTATTTATTTTTATATACTGCACAACAATATGAAACATGCTCATCAGCCGTATACGTTATATTTTTGCATTTTGTCAATTGTTTAATAAATACTATTTATTTCATAAACATTCCAATGGATTAATGACGACACAAGCGTGTGTTTGTATGCTGGATTATGGGATATTTGAAAACGTGCAAAAAATAATATATTCTTTTTTTATTTGCCATTCCACAAAATAATTTACGAGTTTCAGGTGCAATTTTGTCTATAAAATAACAAACAAATAAAATATGGTGTCTATCCCTGTAAAAATTCACACACAAAAAAGAACTCATTAATCAATGAACTCCTGCCCTTTGAGCCAATTCTTTCTTCAATGGATTGTTGAGAAACCATGACCAACAGAGTTTAAATTTTATTATTATTATTATTATTATTATTATTATTATTATTATTATTATTTTGTTTTTAAATCTAAATATTGAGATGAGATGATAAAAACTATTATTAAATATTATTTTTTCTTGTTACGACCGAAAATTGAACGTTGAAAGTGTATACCAATAGAGTTAATTAGAGCATGTCGCTGTTTGAAAAGCAATCCACACATGCCGTCTTCGCCAGATGAGATATCGGTCGAACACTAACATCCTGTCTCAGCTGACCTGTTTGAAAATCTTGCTCCGAAGTTTGTAATAATCGTATGATCATTCACTAGACATTGACGACAATGGCCCGAAACCTATATTTCTTTTGTGGTAATTAATATATCGATATTTATTTTGTGGATTTGAACATCATCCCGGCCCCCCTTTTGAAAGTCGTAATTTCTTGAAAATAAAAAACCAGTTAATCTAAATTGAAAGAGATTGCTCTAGGGATATTTTGATGTGATGATCTAAATTGTGCTTGACAGGTGAGATTTTCTTTTTTTAATAATTTTTGGTTTCATACTTCAACTTTTTTTCTATTTTGACCCTTTTTTGAGTTATCTTGCTAATATTACCCAAATCACGGGGTTTGGTTGTCTTATTTAGTTTTGTTTTTTTAGGTCTTTTTGTTTGTTAATTGTTCTGGTTTCAAAGTTGAAAATTAGGTTTTTTTAATTATTTTTTTATTGACTTGGCATGCTCTTATTACCACCATGGTTATAAGTTTATCATGCTAACTAAATCAATCTATTTTTATTATTTTTTTAGCCAATTTTGTCCTCCAGTATTTATTTGCAAGCTACATCATATTTTTATTTTTTGAAAAATTAATTTATTTTCAGTTTATCATAATCATTTTTTCTATTTTTTCTATATATATATATATATAATTAAAATAAAAGAATCTTATTTATTTATTTTTTGAAACACACTTACAATGTCTTAATTATTCTCCATAATTAATTAAAATAAAACAATATCAGTGACATGTTTGTGTGTGTGTAATTTATTCTCCATAATTACACTTTTCTAGTCAATAACCACACTGAGACACGCATCATATTCTATGTAAATCAAGCAACTCATTTCTTAATAGATAGATAATTTTGGCAACATGTCACTGATATTCAATAACCTTTTCATTAATGATGATTCACGGTATTACAACAAATGATAAGTAATAGTATTTTCATCTTTTAAATATTGTGCAATTTTTTATATTTTGAGGTAGGCTATAAAGATTTATAAATATATGCAGATTAGAGAGGTGGTGCTTTTTGATGTGCTAGAATCAACCCCCTTTTTTTTTGTTATGTTAGTACGTGTTAGACAATCCACTTTCAAGTTGATGATATTTCTTGGCGCATAAAACTTTAAAAAGCATAATGGATTGTTAGAAGAAGAAGAAGACTGGTTAGGAAGATCAAAATAAAATCTTGAAATCCCAAAAGAAAAGGAGAGAAACGAGCAGAGCAATGATAATTTGGCTGCAAATCAAATCCCAAGAGCTTAAGTTCTACTGTGTTGCGTGCGAAGAAAGTTGTTACTTGATCTCCTGTGCAATTTATGGTGCAGCAATAAGGACACCAGGTGAATGCCTGTGAATTGATCTCCTATGCTAGGCCAACTTTATTTAAACATCTGATGATGATGATTGTCGCACCCCAAAAATGGTGGTATGCGGCGTCGTGGCAACTTGTCCCCGTGAGCGGGGAGGTTAAATTTCAAAGGGATTATCTATTTTCGTAAGAAGGGAGTCGCCACCTAGTATTATGGTTACTAGGAAACCTAAACTGGTCTTTCAGAGATTTTAGGGTAAGGGACTGGTTGCGTAAAGGGAAGGTTTTAGCACCCCTAGTACGCCCTACCTAAGGTAAGCTGCTTGACGTTTTTGTTTGTCTTATGATTGCTAGGATACGGATATATATAATATATATTTAAATGTTGATGATATATTATCCCTGCCGAATATTTTGAATAGCAACCCTTTTAGGATTTATCTACCCAAACAATAGCATATTATTCCCGCCGGATATTTTGAATAGCAACCCTTTAGGATTTATCTACCCAAACACCGATAGTGAATAATAGCATATTATTCCCGCCGGATATTTTGAATAGCAACCCTTTAGGATTTATCTACCCAAACACCGATAGTGAATAATATGAATCGCCGAAAAAGTTTTTTATATTTTTTTGAATATTGGCCAATACCCTTTGTATTTTACAAACATGTTGTAAAATCTCAAGATGCAAGAAATGATTTTTCTTTGCAAAATCCATGCTAAAACTCATTTTCTCTTCAAAACCCATGATAATATATTTTTTTCAAAAGAACCACAACTTTTAAAAATATGCTAGTGTATTGGCCTTATGCAAGAAAAACAACACATTTTTTAGATTTTTGTATATAAAAAAAATATTTTTATTTTTATTTTTTATTTTTTATATTTTATTATTATTATATTATTATTATTATATTATTATTTTTATTATTATATTATTATTTACAGGTGGGCTGGGCTTGCCAGCCCACCCCTTGGAAATCTGGGCTGCCAGCCCAGACTGTCTCGGGCTGGGCTGTCAGCCCAGAGGAAATGGGAATCTGGGCTGCCAGCCCAGCCTGTCTCGGACTGGACTGCCAGCCCGGAGGAAATGGGAATCTGGGCTGCCAGCCCAGCCTGTCTCGGGCTGGACTGCCAGCCCGGTAGCACCTGGACTGGGCTACGGCCCAAACAGGCCCGAACCCATCTCCTCTCGATTCGGGCTTCCAGCTCAGTGGGCTGGAAGCCCATTTCTAGAAGCAGGCCGGGCGTAAAGCCCGGCCCGAACGGCCCAGCGAGAGTGAACGAATTCACTCTCGCTGGTGCATGCAGGGATGACAGGGACGATGCACAGTAAATTTTGGAGTGTGATGAATGGTATACCTGTTAACACCTTTGGGTAGAGGACGTCGAGGTGATTCTTCCAGTCGTGGTTTCGTCGGAAATGGTCGCCTGTGGCGGCCGGAAAACGTGTTGGACGGTGACGGGCTGCACTTGCTGGCGTCGGGGCTGCTCTGTTCTCTTCGTCGGAGAAGATGGCTGAGATACTGTTTTTGATGGAGGAGACGACGGTGGTGCTGAGGAGGGATATGGGTGGTCGACGGTGCCCCCAGTTGGCCGGCCGAGAGAGAGAGAGAGAGAGTTTAAGGAGAGAGAGCTTGCTGGTTTTAGTGAGAGAGAGAGCAGACCGAGAGGGAAGAAAGAGCAGACCGAGAGGGACAAATGGACGAAGATTAAATCAATCCTTGTATGTGGATTTGGCTCTGCAATCTCTCTATTCTTTCTGTGTCATGCTCATAAATCTCCCGATTATCTTCCCTCTGCTTTTTCAATCTTCTTCTCTGTTTCTTAATCTCGCTCTCTCCCTTCTGTTTCTATTTTGCGTCAAACTTGGCTCTCCAGTTCTCCCCCCTCTTTTTTTCCATCTTTTTCCTCTCTTTCTCTTTTGTTCTCGCCATTTTATAGGCATTGCAGAAGTTACCGTTGCAAGCAACGGTAAGCTTCTCTTTTTCTTTTCTTTTTCTGCTGTGACAGGCTTGCCGGTGGCTACATGCAGCGGCTGGTCGGCAGCTATGTCTGCTGCCTTGAGAGGTCAAAGTGCGTTTTGGTCCCTCAATTTATATTTTTTCTCTAATTGAACCTCCATTTGATCTGAATTTATGATTTTGTGCAATTATACCCTGTCAGAACTTCAATATCAACCCTAGCTTTGCGCAGCCCTTTTTATTCTGGTCTTTGGTTTCTGATTTTTGCGATTTAAGCCTCAATCGCCCATTAAACTCTCAATTTATTCAATTTTGCCCCTGTAACAAGATATTTTTGGATTTTTTTGTTTTTTTCTATTTTTTCTTTTTTCTTCCGAAACACAAAAATAAGTAGGTCAAAATTTGGGTAGCAACAGATGCCCCCTCTTTACAATGCTTACGACTAAAGTCTTGTAAAAGACTTTAAATAGTAAGTGTTGTAAAGAAAAATAGAATGATGGATATGGGTCTCATTATTCTGGGTGACCTACCCAAGTTAGTAGAGTCTCGATAGTGACGGATGACTTACCCGGGTCTGATTATGACGGGTGACCTGCCCGGGTTAGAATAATTATAACAGTCTCATTTTTCTGGGTGACCTACCCGGTTAGCGTGGTCTCATTTTTCTGGGTGACCTACCCAAGTTAGTATGGTCTCATTTTTCTGGGTGACCTACCCAAGTTAGTATGGTCTCATTTTTCTGGGTGACCTACCCGGTTAGAATGGTCTCATTTTTCTGGGTGACCTACCCAAGTTAGTATGGTCTCATTTTTCTGGGTGACCTACCCAAGTTAGTATGGTCTCATTTTTCTGGGTGACCTACCCGGTTAGAATGGTCTCATTTTTCTGAGTGACCTACCCAAGTTAGTATGGTCTCATTTTTCTGGGTGACCTACCCGAGTTAGCATGGTCTCATTTTTCTGGGTGACCTACCCGGTTAGCGTGGTCTCATTTTTCTGGGTGACCTACCCAAGTTAGTACGGTCTCATTTTTCTGGGTGACCTACCCGGTTAGCGTGGTCTCATTTTTCTGGGTGACCTGCCCAAGTTAGCATGGTCTCATTTTTATGGGTGACCTACCCAGATGAAAAATGAAGAGGGTAAGGATGGTTACTAGATGACCTGCCCATCTCGAGGAACGAAGCAACGCCGATCTTCAATTCATCTTCCTTGATTTTGTCGACCTGAGATTCTGTTTCTCCATATTCTCCAAAACTTGGAATCACATCAACTTTCGCCACATCTTTCTTGTCAAGTTAGTGTCATGAAAATATAACATGCATGCTTATTACCTCTTTAGAAACATAGGTCCCTTGTTCATTGTAGCCTTTCTTGATCTTTTGTTTGACTGATAAAATATGCTCCCCGTACTATATTTTCACGCTCGGTGAAGGGATTTTTCACATGGGGCCCTTTCTTGCTCCATTGAAGTTTTTCTTTTATTATACTTTTCGATACCCTTTTCATGAAGACAAAAGAATAACTCAAGATATGGTTTTGTTTATACAAATTGACGCTTTTAATGCAAATCACCATTTTTAAACAACTATTGTAGATTTTTTTTTTTTTTTTGCCCCCAGTGTGGTGTACACAACATGTCAAGCTCACATAATAAAAATAATTGTTATGAGATCATACGCTTTGTGAAGAAAAAGTTTCTTGTAACGAGAATTCATGACCGAATTTTATCTTATTGATTGAGAGGCTACAAAATATCAGTCATAATATTTCTTTACAGAGTCAAAAATTCACAGGCCTAACTAGATCCTATTCATCCATTCTAGATAATAGCAAGGCTCCTCCTAAGAACGATTTTTTACCACATAAAGGCCTTCCTAGTTTGGGGTCCATTTACCCTGATCTTGTCCCAGTACAAGCAATATCTTCTTCAGTACCAGATTTCCTTCTTGGAATTTTCGAGGTCGGACTTTCTTGTCATATGATTTGGTCATCCTTCTTTGGTATAATTGATGATGACAGATTGCGGCTAACCTCTTTTCGCTGATCAAATTCAATTGTTCATATCTAACTTTTGTCCATTCTGCTTCTTCTAGTTCAGAGTCTATCAATACTCTTAATGATGGGATTTCCACTTTAAAGGTATTACCACCTCCATTCCATACACCAACCTATACGGGGTGACTCCTGTTGAGATCCGAACTACGGTACACATGAAAGGCAACATCTCATGCTAATCCTTGTAGGTGACTACCATCTTTTGAATACTCTTCTTAGCATTTTAATAAACAGCTTCTACCGCACCATTCATCTTTGGTCTATACGGCGAGGGAATGGAATGCTTGATTTTTTAATTTAGCGCAGAGTTCTATTATTATTTTTTCCTTGAAATTCTGTGCATTATCAATTATAATCTTTTCTGGTGGCTCGTATCGACCTATCAAATATCTTTCAACGAATTTCTTCACCGTTTTTTTTTTTTTTTTTTTTTTTTTTTTTTTTTTTTTTGCATCACATGAGCAAATGACACGGATCCTACCTATCTTGTAAAGTAGTCGATAGCCACGATAATAAACCTATGACCATTGTTGGCTTTTGGGTTGATAGGCTCAATCACACCAATTCCTCACATCACAAAAGGCCATGGATATATTGGGTTAAATAAAGGAGCCGAAAGGGCATTGATTTTGTCACCGTAGACCTGATACTTGCGGACATAGTCAATGCAATCCTTATCTAATGTCATCCTAAAATAACCAGTTCTTTGTATTTTTCTAGCCATCATATGTCCACTGACATCCTTTTATAGATTTCCTGTAACGCGTCTTTGGCTTCAGGTTCTTCTAGGTATCTTAGCAAAGTCCCGTAAGATGATTTCTTATACAAAAATTCCCTTATCAAGATAAAAATCCATTGTCAAACTCCTCAAGGTTTTCATTTTGATTTTGGATGCCCCCAAGGGATGGGCTTGGTTTCGGATGAAATTCTTGATATCATAGTATCAAGGGTTTTCATCTATTTCTCCTTTAACTGAGCAACAGTGAGTTGGGTTATTTCTGATATCAATGTGTATCGACTGCAAGTTTTGTCTTAAGTCTATTCTAACCATAGAAGCTAGTGTGACCAAAACATCCACAAACTGATTTGCTTTCCTTCCTAGATGCATGAACTCTATTTCCCCATATTCTTCAGCTAGTTTAGATAGGTAATTTTGGTAATTTTTTTTTTTTACCCATCCATAAAGGAATATGTGGAACTACGAGCTGCATTATCAACCACCATGTTTATATGTAGGGAACATTATCTTTAGAGCTAGCACGATTTAATTCCCTAAAGTCCACACATACTCCAATTTCTTGGGGCTTTTAGATTTCTTGTATTCTTTTTCTTAAGGCTTCCATTCTGATGATTCTAGCTATATGCATCAGTTAATCACTTTCATTTCTTGATAACTTTTATAAATTTTGATGCATTAGGTCCTTAGTCGAATTATCTATTCAAGTTTCTTTAACAACCCGGCTAAGTAAAGGATTGCTTCCTTTTCTACATCTGATTATGGGTTTTAAAGATATGTTCTTTCTTGCTTTCCATACATCTTGGATTTGGGTTTTGATCATTGGTCATTGTCAAAGAAGCTATGATATGTTATCGTGTAAAATTGACGATCTGATTTGCCCTTTATCTATAACTTTAATCGTTGTCATTTCATTGACAGCAACTATCCGTGACTAAGATATTGTTTCCATGCGGTTAGCTTCTAAATGTGCAGGGCGTTGTAGTCTTGGTTTGTGATTTTTGTCTGTATACACATTGTTGGTTTACTATAAAGTGCATTTCAGTTGAAGGATCTCCTGCTTCTTTTCATTCCAGACCTGTTTTTAGCTTCAGTTAATGAAAGATCTCTTTTTCTGCTATCTAGGTTTCAAAATTAGACAAGACACCAAGGATAATGCATGCTGGAGTTCCTCTTGTCAGCTTTAAGCATCTCACTGTTTAAATCAATAGTACTAATTAACAGCTCGAATTTTGAGAGTGAGAATGGCTTCAGCTAATTACGGGAACCCCAAAGACGAAATTGAGGAATGTAATTGATAACTCATTGTGGATATTTGATTGCTTTTTAAAAAAAACCAGCGTTCCATTGTTTTTCGAATTTCTGCCCTTACTTTGATCAAAACTTCATGATGGGGGCTTCTTAGTTTTTTGGTTAATCGGCCTGCATCCTTCTTCCAGCGGTACCTTGTACGCTATCCATATTCAATTCAGGCATATCCTTGTAAGACCAAGCAAAAACATTTACCTAATCTCTAAACAGTATAATCAAGTCTTCTGTTTCCTTTAGAGTTCTTATCCTGGGCTCTCTATGGCTTTCTTCATTACCCATATTTATGGTTTCAAGTTCCTCTTTAGTGGGCTTCCAAACTTGTTTATGTTCTTTTATTAATTTTGTGAATTCTCTAATATTATATTCATCCACTTGTTCCTCCTCTACATCTGTTATGTATTTTAAAATTCGATCATTCATTCTTAGTGTAAAGTGCAGATGTTATTGTGAAAGATATTTTTTTCTTTTTTCTTTTTTCTTTTTTTTTTTTGCGATGTAAATGCACAGTAAAAGAAAAGTTTTGAAAATGCATGATCTCATTAAAAGAAAAATTTTGGCTTGAAAACAAAGATAAGATCCTATTGATATCTTAAGTCATGATTGTCAATAAAAACGAAACAAAATGACAAATCACATAGAAAACATCACAATCTAACAAGTATTGTTGATTACATTTTGAGCATCAATGGAGCTTCTCTTTTTTTTTTTTTTGGGTTTCCTAACTTTAGAACTTATCACTTCCGACTAGCTTCCAATCGAAGGTACTGGTAGCTTCTAGGACCTTTCATCCTTTTTTCTTAGTCGAGTATCGTGGGTCCCAAAAGAGAGACCTATGTTTCTCGGTTGATGATGCGTGCAAAAATGTATGAGAAAATGTATGATATGATGCGTGATTGTGATAAAAAATGCGTTTTATAGTTTTTTTTTATGTAAGAAAGATATTATGGAGCATACACCTTAACGATAAGTTCTAGTTCCTTTACGTGAGACATAGGGTAGGTTTACTACTTGGGCTCTAAAAAGGGTCTCTCGCTGTCCCAGTGATCACCTTCGTAAAGGCAATATGGGGTCTTAGCAGATAATGGGATGGTACGTATACCAATCACTATCATCTAAGCTCTCAGCAAAGAGTTGGGGTTTACACAAACTTCAACCTTGACTCAAGTCATAGGTAAGCTGCTAGTCCCCCACCTAACTTAAGGTTTAGTGTGTGCTCTCAAAATAATAAAAAGTGATGCATGACGAGACATATTATGATGACAGAATGAAAAGATGCATGCTAAAGCTTTTAAACAAATAAATAATTCATGGTAACGTGAGAGTAAATGAATAAATAAACACACAAAATAATTAACATATCACAAACAAAATTATCAAGCTTAGTCCAAAAGTCCCCAGTGGAGTCGCCATTCTGTCGCACGTCCCCGCGCGGCGTCCCGGGAGGGATCCTGGCTCTCGCATGTGGAGTTGAGAAGGAGTCGCCACCTGGCTGTTGAGGGTCGCTAGGAACACCCGATTTGTATTGGTCTGCTCAGAGATTCAAGGGTAAGGGACTGGTTGCGTATAGGGAAGGTATTAGCACCCCTAATACGCCTTACCTGAGGTAAGCTGCATTGTCTATTTCGATGTGATTTAAAATGCTTCAATAAGTCGTATTTATTCACAAAAAATGTTAAGATGAAAAAAGAAATCGATCACCGCGTAGAAAAAATCTTATGAATTTTATTGATGATTATCATTCCCACCGAATATTTTGGATAAACCCCTTAGAATTTATTTATCCAAACACCGAAAAGTAAATAATAGCATACTATTCCCACCGAATATTTTGGATAAGATTTATTTATCCAAACACCGAACAGTGAATAATAGCGTACTATTTCCCCGAATATTTTGGGTATAAACCTTTAAGATTTATTGATCCGAATATTAGCAGTGAATAATAACTTCTCAAAAAAAGATTTTTATATTTTTGAAATATTAACCAATACCCTTTTAATTTTTACAAAGAAAACACATTTTTTATTTCATTTTATATTCTTTTCTTTATCAAAACAACATAAAAATTGAATAAAAACAAAACACAACACACACCCACACAATCTCTTTTTCATTTCTTTTTCATCACATTTTAAAAGTAAAATACAACTCACACATACATTTGTCTTTTTTCATTTTTTCTCATTTACATTTCACAAATAATAATTAAAATACAATAAGTTCAAATAAAACAACATAAACATAAAGAAAAATACAAAAAGGCCTCGGGAACAGTGCCATATGCCAGGAACAGTGGTGGCGGCAGTGCAGTGGTTTGGTGGCGCGTCTGTCCACGCGCCACCGTCACTGGCGGCGCGTGGTTCCACGCGCCGCCGGTGAAGGTGCAAAACAGGGGTGCGCGGATCTTCTTCTTTCCTTTCTCTCCCGCCGAAGATGGCCTTCCGGTGACCTGCAAAGCAACAGAAAACACAAACAAACACACAAAGGCAGCTGGGTCGTTCTTCCTTCAGATCGGAGATCTGTTCTTCTCGGCCCGTTCCTCTACTTCTTCTTCTTCTTCTTCTTCTTCTTCTTCTGCTTCAGCCGGCAAGGGTGTCTTCAACGGTGACCTACAAGATCAAACAAAACACCAAACAAAACGCAAACACAAAATCAGTCCATTCTCTTCTGCAAACCATCGATCTGTCCTTCTCGGGTTCTTCTCCTTCAGATGGCTGGACTGTCGTGGAGGCAGGGCTGCTGTGGTGGCTGATCTGTTGGCCAAGAGGAGAGAACCGAAGAGGGCAGCTGGCTGGTCGATCGTGAACGAGAGCCACGGAGGAAGCCGTCGGTGTAGGTTGTGTGGCTGGTGGCTGCTTGTGCAGCTGGTGAGACACCGTGGGGGCTGCTGGTCGGAGAAGAAATAAGAAGGTGAAGGCTGTCGGTGGTGGCTGCAAGCTTGAGGGAAGGGAAAGCTGGTGTGGCCGGAAAAGTGAGGGTCTAGCTGGAGAAGAGGAGAGAGTGAGGCTGCAGGGGCTGCCATGGTGGCTGACAAGGGAGAGGCTGAGAATAAATGGAAGGGAACAAGGGCTGCTGTTGTCGTGGGTAGGGGCTGCAGCGCTGCCAAGGGGCTGGCGGCTGCAGCCCCTCTTGGAGAGAAAAAGATGCTTTTTTTTTAGGGTTTTTTAGGGGTTCTGGGGGCTGCTGCCGGAGAGAGAGGGGAAAGTGAGGAGGAAAGAATTTTTGGTTTTTTGAGTGTCTTTTTTTTTTGGTCCCCTTTTCTTGTGGATTAGAGCCTCTATTTATAGACTTTTCATATGCAAAATTCCAAACACAGCCCTTAGCTTGCGTGCTTGCTTCAATTTGGTCCTTCATTTCCAATTTGTGCGATTTGACCCTGCATTGACTGTTAAATTCTCAATTTATTCAATTTTGCCCCTGTAACAAGATATTTTTGGATTTTTTTGTCTTTTTTCTATTTTTTTCTTTTTCTTCCGAAACATAAAAAATAAGTTGGTCAAAATTTGGGTAGCAACAATGATGATGATGATGATGATGATGATGATGATAAAAAAAAGAGAGAGAGAGAGATGATATCCTAAGATTTTATCCCCGATTCTATTAATCAGAATCCATGAAACTCGGATTATCAGATCATGCTTTTTCTCTTGCTGGACAAATCAGAAACTCAGATTATGGATTTTTCTTCTCTAGTCAAATCAGATCAGTGATCAGAATACATACAGCTTACATGGTATTATTTTGTAATTGCATGCAGTTTATGGATGAAATATTCTACCAGGATGTTATTATTGAAAATGTCCTTGAAAAATAGATAAAAATGTCACAACCGTAATGAAAATAAAAATCAAATGTCACAAGGTGACAGACAGTAAACAAGAACACAAAATGCAAAACAAAGAAGAAACGAAATACGATGAACTCGGAAAACACAACAATAAACAAGAACTAAAGCTAACAGAGGACTGCGTAACATGATTTCCATTTAGATAACTTGATCATCTGATCGATCTTCCTTCCCAACTCTCTCTCTCTCTCTTCTTCGGCTCAAGCACTTCCACTTCTCACTGTCATTTTGTACCTGTTATGGTCTTCCTTTCGCAACGCAACGATATCACCAGCGTTGAGCCTCAGATTGCGAGCGATTTCAACCCAACCTCTAGTAAATGCAAGGCGTCCGTCTTTGCAGGAGCAGTGGACATCAACTTCCACTCCGTTGTGCCCAAACATGATTGGAATCTCAATGTCCCGTGATCCATAGAAAGATGGTAAGTCGTCTCTCCTCGTATCATTTGGTAACTCCAACTCTTTCTCAATGTCAACACTTGTGAGTTTCTTGATAAAGATCTCCATAGCTATAAAATGCTTTGAGATAATTTGCGATTCAAGAAGATTACAAGCATGTATATTTATAGCTAGGGCATCAGAAGGCTTATGTAGAAAGCTAGTGAGGTAGGGGTACCGGCTGGCCCGGTTTGCAACCGTAGAAAGAGATTGAGACCATTCGAACAGGTGAAGTTTGGTCAGCCAGCGGCAAGGTGTTTTGTTTTTTTGTTTTTGTTATAAATTAAAAAAAAAAAAAAAGCATTCTTTTAGAAGTATACGAAGAAATACTAACGTTTCTCTAGATAGTTTTTATATATTAATTCTTTATTTTTATATACTACACAACGATATGAAACATGCTCATCAGCCGTAGACGTTATATGCTTGCATTTTGTTACCGACCAGCCGTGCGGCAACAAAAGAGAACCAAACCATAAAATGGTTTTGGTAAACCTTTTTTAATATTTATTTATTAAAGAAATGAGTTCAAAAGAGTGGTAGAATGTGATGGATTGCTTTAGCGTATTGAACAGGTCTATAAACGTGAGAAAGCAAATATTAAAAATCCGAAAGAACAATTTTCCAGATCTAATTTTAGGATCTTCATGATCTCTGCTGATTATAATGAGTTGACTTGCTAATGAAAACGATTGGATACTTTGACTCTCGTCAAGATAAGAATATTAATCTATGAATATTGCATGAGATTTATTAGCGTCAACTCACCAAGTCCGTATCAAGAAATATAAAGAACAAACTGCATTTCACCAAACACATTCTTCTGTTAAATTTATGGGTGGGGATGATGATGTGTTCTAAGATCATAAATAAATTTACACATTTATCCCCTTTATCACCCCCAATGGTCTTTAATATCTATCTTTAATGTAGAATAATTGTTAAAAATAAGTGATAATGTATCTATGGATGCTTTAGAATAATTGTCTTATCTAGTCTTGTTTTTTCAAGTCTTTTTGTTTGTTAATTGTTTCAAGTTTCATCATTCTAAATTTATTTCGTTGAAAATTATGTATTTTTAACTATTTTTTTCTATTTGTTTTTTATTGAGTTGCATGCTCTTTTATCATGATTATAAGTTTAACATGCTAACTAAATCAATTTATTTTTGTCATTTTTTAGCCAATTATTTCCTTCAGTATTTAGTTGCTACAAATTAAGCTACGTCATATTTTTATTTTTTTTAAATAATTTATTTCAGTTTATCATAATCATTTTTTTTATTTTTATCTATTTGGTGTTATATATATATATATATATGTGTGTGTGTGTATATATATATATATATATATATATATATATATATATATATATATATATGTATGTATATAAAAGCTAAGAGCCCTTTTTCAAAAGAATTTTCAACACACTTGAACTACTGTACCAAGAAGCATGTTTCGTGTTATTATAGTGGTTCTTATTCAAAATATTCTTTTGTTTAAAATGAAATATATTAAAATATTTATTTAAATTTATTTTTAATATCAGTATACCAAAATATCTAAAAACAATAAGAATTAATATTTAACTAAATATGTGAAGCTTGAGAGATGGAAGGACCACACCATCTATGGACTCGGTTAAGCGGTGCGCCTAAATATATAACTAATGGTCTTACAAGCTACAAGACCCGTCATCTTTAAGTTTAGCTAAGCACTGAGCATGTTTTCTTCTCATGTTATAGATTTTTTATTTTAATAAATTAGAGATATTTTATCTTAAGAAGTAAGATTTAGTTTTTCTCCATGAAAAATGACAATTATTTTGTATTTTTTTTGAAATTATGACTATTTATTCTCTAAAACAATACTGATTTAATAATTGGAGTGTCCTCAGATACGGACAAACATACGAGTTGACTGTTTAGATGAACCGGTAGTAGCACGATAATGAAATCACTATATGTTGAAGAAAAATAATCTATAGTTAACTTGTTAGCTTAAGCTGGAAATATTAGAGCATGCTTGTCGGTATACGACAATTTGAGAGCTGAGAAGATTGATGTGGTCAGCCCCCATAACTTTTTTGTCCCTTAATCGAAACATGACAAAAGGGTTCGGACGATGGAGTTGTTAGGTGTTAAGATAATCGGCAGTGAAAGACGTACACCTAGGATTGTTTTGTCTCGAACAATTGTGACATTGGATATAATAGGATGGTAAGATACGACATTGAATCTATTACTTCGTCAAAGGTTGTTCACTGATGTGCCCTGACATGGAGAAAATATATATATGGCAATTTCTTGCATGGTAGCTAATTTCCTTTTGAAGCTGCTTTCTTGGATCATTAATAAAAAAAAAATAGTGGAAGAATGATTCAGTTTAATAACTTTGAAAAGGTTATAGTATCTTTTTTTTTTTTTTGTTTTAAGGAAACACCACCCTTAGAAAACGTTAATAAAAGAATCCTAATTATGTAATTGCATGCAGTTTATGGATGAAATATTCTACCAGGATGTTATTATTGAAAATGTCCTTGAAAAATAGATAAAAATGTCACAACCGTAATGAAAATAAAAATCAAATATCAAATATGAAATTTTGTTGGCAGTGAATACAAAAGGAGAAAAAAAGGGGATAACTGATAAGAAAAATAGCATTCATAAAAGTACGTAGAAATAGAAACTAAAGGCTTTTGATTTTGAGACATCCTGAGCTACAAGGCTCGTTGGCATCAAACAATAATCTTATTCTGGATTATTACAAGATGACAGACAGTAAACAAGAACACAAAATGCAAAACAAAGAAGAAACGAAATACGATGAACTTGGAAATACAACAATAAACAAGAGCGAAAAATTAACAGAGGACTACGTAACATTATTTCCATTTAGATAACTTGATCATCTTATCAATCTTCCTTTCCAAATCTCTCTCTCTCTCTCTTCTTCGGCTCAAGCACTTCCACTTCTCACTGTCATTTTGTACCTACCATGGTCTTCCCTCTTCAACGCAACGATATCACCAGCGTTGAGCCTCAGATTGCGAGCGATTTCAACCCAACCTTCAGTAAGTGCAAGGCGTCCTGCTCTGCAGGAGCAGCGGACATCAACTTGCACTCCGCCGTGCCCAATCGTGATTGGAATCACAATGTCCCCTAGTCCATGGAATGGCAAGGCTTCTGTCTTCATATTATTTGGTAACACCAACTGTCTCTCAAGGTCAACACTCGTGAGTTTCTTGTTGAAGATCTCCATAGCTATAAAATTAATGCTTTGAGACAGTTTGGGATGCAAGAAGATTACAAGCCTTCATGTATTTATAGGGCATCAGAAGGGTTATGTAGAAACTTTCGATCCCGGGCACTTTTTTGGTAGATGGGAGCGTGGCCGAAATTCTATTTGGTGGGCATGAGTAGAAGATGTATAGTGAAGTTTATTTTAGAGAATTTATCCCTATAAAACCATTATATATTCTCTTTGAATTTTTAAATTATGATGATAATTAGAACTTTTAACTAAAACCCTACAAGATGAAACAACAAAATGCTTATATGATCCCCCCCCCCCCTTTTTTTTTTTATATGTAAACTATATATTATCATAAATTAATTAGACCTAATTCTATGGTACTGATGTTTTTGATAAAACAAAGTGGTAATTGGAAATGAACATTTCACAACGTATAATATACCAAATTGTCCGTGGATAGCTATGGAATTCAAATGTTTGACTGAAAGCAATTAAAAAAAAACATGGTATCATTAGTTCTTTGTTCCATATATGGTAACATCATTTTTTTTCTTAATTTAATTCAAGTTACCGACCAGTCGTGTGTCAGCGAAAGAGAAACCGAACCCTAAAATGATATGGATAAACCTTTTCTAATATTTATTTATTAAAGAGATGAGTTCAAAACAGTGGTAGAATGTGATAGATTGCGATAGCATATTGAACAAGACTTGGCCGGATAACATGGCTTGCAACCACCACCACACCGATTTTCAACGCTATCTATCTATACACGTGAGTTTATTTGAGTTCAAGCAATTCTTTCTCACTGCTTT
Organism: Salix purpurea; assembly: GCA_027405865.1. Classification (NCBI taxonomy): domain Eukaryota; kingdom Viridiplantae; phylum Streptophyta; class Magnoliopsida; order Malpighiales; family Salicaceae; genus Salix; species Salix purpurea. The sequence continues at coordinate 1,563,132 of CM050328.1, read as the reverse complement.
TTTGTACAAGTGTTTTAAAAATAATTTATTTATTTATTTATTTATCAATTTATTTAAACACCTAAGGATAATAATAAAAGAGAGAGAGAGTAACTTTACACATGCTAATTAATTAGTGCATTCCTGTCACATCTCGCCAAAAAACCCTAAAGGCTTGAGATGAAAAATCTTTGAATCTAAATTGTAACAATATTTTAATTTAAATCAAAATTTATTTCTAACTCCTTGTCAAGGAATAATCATATCTAAAAACTTAAACGGTTAAGTGAGATTCTAAAATATTATTTATATTATTCTCTACTACATACCCTCAAGTGAAAGTCATCTGAGTTTAAAATTTACACACAAAACTACACTATCTTGTTCTTGATTTTTTATCGAATAAATATATAGCATGATAGATTATTAATATTAGTATATCAAAATAATCTAAAACATCATAAAAAAATTAATTTAAAATAAAATAAAATAAATCAATTTTCTATTTACAAATAGTTTTTTAATTGCTGCCAAACAAGGTAATACTAATTTTCTTTTTCTCCAAAAAGATACAACTAAATCCAGCATGTCCCGATTTCTTTACTAAATCCAGCCATTGACTGGCCATTCCTATGGCCGATTTTGGAGACTTCGAATTCCCCACGAGAAACATTGAGGCAGCAGTGGACCTTTAAGCTGTCCTTTCGCCGGAATAATAGTCCAAACCCTAGACCAGTATTTACCGGCCGGTGAATAACTAACCATCTCATATAAACTAATCTTTATAGACACACACACACATATCCATCTCATATTACAGAAAATATAAAACAAATTGATGTTTCATTGTATTTTTAAACATAAATCACAGTGAGTTTTTCCTTTTAGATTATAAAATTTAACTCATGATACATAAATCGGGATTTTTTTTGTATATAAAGAAAAAGATACATGTGCTATTAATGAATTGTTAGAAGGTGTTTTGTGTTTCTTTTTTAAAACAACATATGTTGCCCCATATACACGCACACAACTCTAGAAGCCTAACTATTAGATGAAACCATTTAAATAATAGGAAAAAAAACTCACAACGATAATGAAAATAAAATTTAAAAAATGAAATTTTGTTGGCAGGGAATACAAAAGGACAAAAAAAGGGGGATAACTGATAAGAACAATAACTTTCATAAAAATAGAAATAGAAATTAAAGGCCTTTTATTTTGAGACATCCGGAGCTACAAGGCTTGTCGGCGACAAACAATAATCATATTCTGGATTATCACAAGGTGGCCAGACAGTAAACAAGAACACAAGCAAAACAAAGAAGAAAACGAAATATGATGAACTTGGAAACACACAACAATAAACAAGAACTAAAATTAACAGAGGACTACGTAACATGATTTCCATTTAGATAACTTGATCATCTGATCGATCTTCCTTCCCAGATCTTTCTCTTTCTCTCTCTCTTCTTCGGCTCAAGCACTTCCACTTCTCACTATCATTTTGTACCTCCCATTGTCTTCTTTCCGCAACGCAACGACATCACCAGCGTTGAGCCTCAGATTGCGAGCGATTTCAACCCAACCTTCAGTAAGTATATGGCGTCCTTCTTTGCGGGAGCAGCGGACATCAACTTTCACTCCGTCGTGCCCAAACATGATTGGAATCACAATGTCCTCTGGTCCACGGAATTGCAAGGCATCTGTCTTCGTATTATTTGGTAACACCAGCTGTCTCTCAAGGTCAACACTTGTGAGTTTCTTGATAAAGATCTCCATAGCTATAAAATGCTTTGAGAGAATTTGTGATTCAAGAAGATTACAAGCATGTATATTTATAGCTAGGGCATCAGAAGGCTTATGTAGAAAGCTAGTGAGGTAGGGGTACCGGCTGGCACTGTTTGCAACCCTAGAAAGAGATTGAGACCATTCGAACAGGTGAAGTTTGGTCAGCCAGCGGCAAGGTGTTTTGTTTTTTTGTTATAAATTTAAAAAGAAAACATTCTTTTAGAAGCATGCGAAGAAATACTAACGTTTTTCTAGATAGTTTTTATATATTAATTATTTATTTTTATATACTGCACAACAATATGAAACATGCTCATCAGCCGTATACGTTATATTTTTGCATTTTGTCAATTGTTTAATAAATACTATTTATTTCATAAACATTCCAATGGATTAATGACGACACAAGCGTGTGTTTGTATGCTGGATTATGGGATATTTGAAAACGTGCAAAAAATAATATATTCTTTTTTTATTTGCCATTCCACAAAATAATTTACGAGTTTCAGGTGCAATTTTGTCTATAAAATAACAAACAAATAAAATATGGTGTCTATCCCTGTAAAAATTCACACACAAAAAAGAACTCATTAATCAATGAACTCCTGCCCTTTGAGCCAATTCTTTCTTCAATGGATTGTTGAGAAACCATGACCAACAGAGTTTAAATTTTATTATTATTATTATTATTATTATTATTATTATTATTATTATTTTGTTTTTAAATCTAAATATTGAGATGAGATGATAAAAACTATTATTAAATATTATTTTTTCTTGTTACGACCGAAAATTGAACGTTGAAAGTGTATACCAATAGAGTTAATTAGAGCATGTCGCTGTTTGAAAAGCAATCCACACATGCCGTCTTCGCCAGATGAGATATCGGTCGAACACTAACATCCTGTCTCAGCTGACCTGTTTGAAAATCTTGCTCCGAAGTTTGTAATAATCGTATGATCATTCACTAGACATTGACGACAATGGCCCGAAACCTATATTTCTTTTGTGGTAATTAATATATCGATATTTATTTTGTGGCATTATCCCGGCCCCCCTTTTGAAAGTCGTAATTTCTTGAAAATAAAAAACCAGTTAATCTAAATTGAAAGAGATTGCTCTAGGGATATTTTGATGTGATGATCTAAATTGTGCTTGACAGGTGAGATTTTCTTTTTTTAATAATTTTTGGTTTAATACTTCAACTTTTTTTCTATTTTGACCCTGTTTTGAGTTATCTTGCTAATATTACCCAAATCACGGGGTTTGGTTGTCTTATTTAGTTTTGTTTTTTTAGGTCTTTTTGTTTGTTAATTGTTCTGGTTTCATAGTTGAAAATTAGGTTTTTTTAATTATTTTTTTATTGACTTGGCATGCTCTTATTACCACCATGGTTATAAGTTTATCATGCTAACTAAATCAATCTATTTTTATTATTTTTTTAGCCAATTTTGTCCTCCAGTATTTATTTGCAAGCTACATCATATTTTTATTTTTTGAAAAATTAATTTATTTTCAGTTTATCATAATCATTTTTTCTATTTTTTTCTATATATATATAATTAAAATAAAAGAATCTTATTTACTTATTTTTTGAAACACACTTACAATGACTTAATTATTCTCCATAATTAATTAAAATAAAACAATATCAGTGACATGTTTGTGTGTGTGTAATTTATTCTCCATAATTACACTTTTCTAGTCAATAACCACACTGAGACACGCATCATATTCTATGTAAATCAAGCAACTCATTTCTTAATAGATAGATAATTTTGGCAACATGTCACTGATATTCAATAACCTTTTCATTAATGATGATTCACGGTATTATAACAAATGATAAGTAATAGTATTTTTATCTTTTAAGTATTGTGCAATTTTTTATATTTTGAGGTAAGCTATAAAGATTTATAAATATATGAAATGATTTTTTTTTTTTTTCATTTGGTGGAGTTTATTTTCCTGGCTGGTTAGAGAGATGCTGCTGCAAATTGGGCCATCTAAAACTCGGTCAAAGCTCACCACTTAAGGTGTTTTCGATTAGGGGTCCTTTTAATGATAATCCCATGGCAAAAGTGAGGGGGGGGAGGGTAAAAGTGAGCTGAAAGAAGAGAAAAAGCGTGACGAAACGGAGAGATAATGCATGCAGACTAGAGAGGAGGTGCTTTTTGATGTGCTAGAATCAACCCCCTTTTTCTGTTATGTTAGTAAGTGCCAAACAATCCACTTTCAAGTTGATGATATTTCTTAGTGCATAAAACTTTAAAAAAGCATAATGGATTGTTAGAAGAAGAAGAAGAAGACTGGCTAGGAAGATCAAAATAAAATCTTGAAATCCCAAAAGAAAAGGAGAGAAACGAGCAGAGCAATGATAATTTGGCTGCAAATCAAATCCCAAGAGCTTAAGTTCTACTGTGTTGCGTGCGAAGAAAGTTGTTACTTGATCTCCTGTGTGCAATTTATGGTGCAGCACTAAGGACCAGGCGAATGCCTGTGAATTGATCTCCCATGCTAGGCCAACTTTATTTAAACATCTGATGATGATAATAATAATAAAAAAAAAAAAAAAAAAAAAAACATCCATGAAACTACAAGGCTCGTTGGCATCAAACAATAATCTTATTCTGGATTATCACAAGGTGGACAGACAGTAAACAAGAACACATGGAAAACAAAGAAGAAACGAAATACGATGAACTCGGAAAACACAACAATAAACAAGAACGAAAAATTAACAGAGGACTACGTAACATGATTTCCATTTAGATAACTTGATCATCTGATCGATCTTCCTTCCCAAATCTCTCTCTCTCTCTTCTTCGGCTCAAGCACTTCCACTTCTCACTGTCATTTTGTACCTGCCATGGTCTTCCCTCTTCAACGCAACGACATCACCAGCGTTGATCTTCAGATTCCGAACGATTTCAGCCCAACCTTCAGTAAGTGCAAGGCGTCCTGCTCTGCAGGAGCAGCGGACATCAACTTCCACTCCGCCGTGCCCAATCGTGATTGGAATCACAATGTCCCCTGGTCCATGGAATGGCAAGGCTTCTGTCTTCGTATTATTTGGTAACACCAACTGTCTCTCAAGGTCAACACTCATGAGTTTCTTGTTGAAAATGTCCATAGCTATAAAATTAATGCTTTGAGACAATTTGCGATGCAAGAAGAATACAAGCATGCATGTGTATTTATAGGGCGCATCAGATGGGTTATGTAGAAAGCTAGTGAGGTAGGGGTACCAGCTGGCATTGTTTGCAACCCTCGAAAGAGATTGAGACCATTCGAACAAGTGAGGTTTGGTCAGCCAGCGGCAAGGTGTTTTTTTTTTTTTTTTTGTTATAAATTTAAAAAGAAAACATTCTTTTAGAAGCATGCGAAGAAATACTAACGTTTTTCTAGATAGTTTTTATATATTAATTCTTTATTTTTATATACTGCACAACAATATCAAGCATGTATATGCTCATCAGCCGTACACGTTATATGCTTGCATTTTGTTACCAACCAGTCGTGAGAAACCAGCCATAAAATGTTTATAGGGGCATCGGAATGCTTGTGTAGAGAGCTTTCGATCTCGGGCACTTTTTCGGTAGATGGGAGCGCGGCCGAAATTCTATTTGGTGGGCATGGGGTAGAAGATGTATAGTGAAGTTTATTTTAGAGAATTTATCCGTATAAAACCATTATATATTCTCTTTAAATTTTTAAATTTTGATGATAATCAAAACTTTTAATCAAAACCCTACAAGATGAAATAACAAAATGGTTATATGATCCCCCCCCCCCCCCCCCCCCCCCCCCCCCCCCCCTTTTTTTTTATGTGAACTATATATTATCATAAATTAATTAGACCTAATTCTATGGTACTGATGTTTCTATGGTACTGATGTTTTTGATAAAACAAAGTGGTAATTGGAAACGAACATTTCACAACGTATAATATACCAAATTGTCGGTGGATAGCTATGGAAATCAAATGTTTGACTGAAAGCAATTAAAAAAAAAATGGTATCATTAGTTCTTTGTTCCATATATGGTAACATCATTTTTTTTTCTTAATTTAATTCAAGTTACCGACCAGTCGTGTGTCAACGAAAGAGAAACCGAACCCTAAAATGATATGGATAAACCTTTTCTAATATTTATTTATTAAAGAGATAAGTTCAAAAGAGTGGTGGAATGTGATAGGTTGCGATAGCATATTGAACAAGACTTGGCCGAATAGCATGGCTTGCAACCACCACCACACCGATTTTCAACACTATCTATCTATACACGTGAGTTTATTTGAGTTCAAGTAATTCTTTCTCACTGCTTTTTTTGCACAAGTGTTTTAAAAATAATTTATTTATTTATTTTTTATTAATTTATTTAAACACCTGAGGATAATAATAAAAGAGAGAGAGAGAAACTTTACACGTGCTAATTAATTATTGCATTCTTATCACATCTCGCCAAAAAGACCTAAAGGCTTGAGATGAAAAATCTTTGAATCTCATTTGTAACAATATTTTAATTTAAATCAAAATTTATTTCTAACTCTTTGTCAAGGAACAATCATATCTAAAAACTTAAACGATTAAGTGAGACCTTAAAATATTATTTATATTATTTTTTATCAAATACCCTCAAGTGAAAGTCATCTAAATTTAAAACTTACACACAGAGCTACACTACCTTGTCCTTGATTTTTATCAAATAAATAAATAGCATGATAGATTATTAATATTAGTATATCAAAATAATCTAAAATGACATAAAAAAATTTATTAAAATAAAATAAAATAAATCAATTTTCTATTTACAAATAGTTTTTTAATTGCTGCCAAACAAGGTGATACTAATTTTCTTTTTCTCCAAAAGATATAACTTTTCTTTCTTCTTTTTTATTCTTCTCCAAAAAGCTGCTGAGAGACAGTGGGGGAATCGGAGACAGCGGGGGTCGGGGGAGGGCGTCAAAAAATCAGAGAATATTCAGTTCTATTTAAGAAGATTAACTAAATCCTGCATGTCCCCATTTCTTTACTAAATCCAGCCACTGACTGACATTTCCTATCGCCGCTTTTGGAGCCACGTCACATCCTTTCGCCGGAATAATAGTCCAAACCCTAGACCAGTATTTACCGGCCGGTGAATAACTAACCATCTCATATAAACTAATCTTTATAGACACACACACACATATCCATCTCATATTACAGAAAAAAATAAAACAAATTGATGTTTCATTGTATATTTTTAAACATAAACCACAGTGATTTTTTCCTTTCAGATTATAAAATTTAATTCTTGATATCGGGATTTAAAAAAAAAAAAAAAAGATACATGTGCTGTTAATGAATTGTTAGAAGGTGTTTTGTGTTTCTTTCTTAGAACAAAATATGTGGCCTCATATACACGCACACAACTCTAGAAGCCTAACTATTAGATGAAACCATTTAAATAATAGGGAAAAAAAACTCACAGCCGTAATGAAAATAAAATTAAAAAAATGAAATTTCGGTGGCAGGGAATACAAAAGGAGAAAAAAGGGGGATAAATGATAAGAAAAATAACATTCATACAAATAAAAATAGAAATTAAAGGCCTTTTATTTTGAGACATCCTGAGCTACAAGCCTCGCTGGCGTCAAACAATAATCATATTCTGGATTATCACAAGTGGACAAACAGTAAACAATAACACATGCAAAACAAAGAAGAAAACGAAATACGATGAACTCGGAAAACACAACAATAAACAAGAACTAAAGCTAACAGAGGACTGTGTAACATGATTTCCATTTAGATAACTTGATCATCTGATCGATCTTCCTTCCAAGATCTTTCTCTCTCTCTCTCTCTTCTTCGGCTCAAGCACTTCCACTTCTCACTGTCATTTTGTACCTGTTATGGCCTTCCTTCCGCAACGCAACGATATCACCAGCGTTGAGCCTCAGATTGCGAGCGATTTCAACCCAACCTCTAGTAAATGCAAGGCGTCCTTCTCTGTAGGAGCAGTGGACATCAACTTCCACTCCGTTGTGCCCAAACTTGATTGGAATCTCAATGTCTCGTGATTCATTGAAAGGTGGTAAGTCGTCTCTCCTCGTATCATTTGGTAACTCCAACTGTCTCTCAATGTCAACACTTGTGAGTTTCTTGATAAAGATCTCCATAGCTATAAAATGCTTTGAGATAATTTGCGATTCAAGAAGATTACAAGCATGTATATTTATAGCTAGGGCATCAGAAGGCTTATGTAGAAAGCTAGTGAGGTAGGGGTACCGCTGGCCCGGTTTGCAACCGTAGAAAGAGATTGAGACCATTCGAACAGGTGAAGTTTGGTCAGCCAGCGGCAAGGTGTTTTGTTTTTTTGTTTTTGTTATAAATTAAAAAAAAAAAAAAAAACATTCTTTTAGAAGTATACGAAGAAATACTAACGTTTCTCTAGATAGTTTTTATATATTAATTCTTTATTTTTATATACTGCACAACGATATGAAACACGCTCATCAGCCGTAGATGTTATATGCTTGCATTTTGTTACCGACCAGTCGTGCGTCAACAAAAGAGAACCAAACCATGAAATGTTTTTGATAAACCTTTTTTAATATTTATTTATTAAAGAAATGAATTCAAAAGAGTACTGGTAGAATGTGATGGATTGCTTTAGCGTATTGAACAGGTCTATAAACGTATTTCACCAAGTCGGTATCAAGAAATATATTTTTCTTTTGTGGTAATTAATATATCGATATTTATTTTGTGGATTTTGAACATTATCCCGGCCCCCCTTTTTGAAAGTCGTAATTTCTTGAAAATAAAAAACCAGTTAATCTAAATTGAAAGAGATTGCTCTTTCTAAGGGGATTTTTTTGATGTGATGGTCTAAATTGTGTTTGACAGGTGAGATTTTCTTTTTTTAGTAATTTTTGGTTTCACACTTCAATTTTTTTTTCTATTTTGACCCTTTTTTGAGTTATCTTGTTAATATTACCGAAATCACGGGGTTTGGTTGTCTTATTTAGTTTTGTTTTTTTAGGTATTTTTGTTTGTTAATTGTTCTGGTTTCATAGTTGAAAAATAGGGTTTTTAATTATTTTTTCTATTTTTTTACTGAGTTGGCATTCTCTTTATAAGTTTATCATGCTAACTAAATCAATTTTTTTTTTTAGCGAATTTTGTCCTTCAGTATTTAGTTGCTAGAAATTAAGCTACATCATATTTTTATTATGTGAAAAATAATTTATTTTCAGTTTATCATAATCATTTTTTTATTTTATCTATTTAGTGCTATATCATTTTTATTTTAAACATTCTTTTAGAAGTATGCGAAGACATATTAACGTTTCTCTAGATAGGTTTTTGTATATTAATTCTTTATTTTTATATACTGCACAACGATATCAAGCATGCTCATCAGCCGTAGACGTTATATGCTTGCATTTTGTTACCAACCAGTCGTGCGCCAACAAAAGAGAAACCAACCATGAAATGTTTTTGGTAAACCTTTTTTAATATTTATTTATTAAAGAAATGAGTTCAAAAGAGTGGTAGAATGTGATGGATTGCTTTGGCATAATAATAAAATAATTGTTTTTCTCTTTAGATTATAAAATTTAACTCTCGATTCCGAGAGTATCTTAACCTTTTTCAAGGTATCTATGTGTGTATTTATGAGATTGCTGTGATTATTAGATTTTTTTGAGGATGAGCATAGCATTGATAATTTGGCAGAAAATCAATAATATAAATCATATTTTGGATCCTCACTTACAAACTTAAGCTTTTAGGTGAGATGGTTCCTTAACATGGTATCAGAGCCTTGTTGACCCAATGGTCACGAGTTCGAATCTCACCCTCCCCATTCTATATGATAAAAATTAACCAAGCACAAGGTGATATGGGTCTGTGCAAGTTTCAAGTCCAAAGGGCTTTCACTTGAGGGGATGTGTTAGAGAATAATATAAATCATATTCTGGGTCCTCACTTACAAGCTTAAGCTCTTAGGTGAGATGGTTCCTTAACAAAATCAAATACCTAGAGCTTAAGTTTTACTGTGTCGCGTGCGAAGAAAGTTGTTGGTTGATCTCCTGTGCAATTTATGGTGCAACACCAAGGACCGTGCGAATGGCTGTGATTTCATCTCCTGTGCTTCACACATAATGTTTTTTTTTTTTTTTTTAAATTTGCAAGTTAGATCCTTCAAAATTATTAAGGAATCATGTACGTAGCGCGGGTGCATTATCATGGAGTCCCAGTAGACTGCCACTTGAAAAGAAAAGGTAGATTAGAATCAATCGTTGCATAGCCTTACCATGCACGCTAAAAAACAAAGAAAAGAAAGAAGAGTTGTATATATTATGATCACCATGTGCACGGCACAACTACAAGTTAATTCCATGGAGGCTACTACAAGTTGATGATATTTCTTAAAGCATAAAACTTTAGAAGCATAATGGATTGTTAGAAGAAGACTGGCTAGGAAGATCTAAATAAAATCTTGAACTCCCAAAAGGAAAAAAAGAGAAATGAGCAGAGCAATGATAATTTGGCTGCAAATCAAATCCCAGCAGCTTAAGTTTTACTGTGTTGCGTGCGAAGAGAGTTGTTAGTTGATCTCCTGTGCAATTTATGGTGCATGCAGCACTAAGGACCAGGCGAATGCCTGTGAATTGATCTCCTATGCTAGGCCAACTTTATTTAAACATCTAATGATAATAAAAAAAAAAAAAAAAAGAGATGATGTCCAAAGATTTTATTCCCGATTCTATTAATCAGAATCCATGAAACTCGGATTAATTATCAGATCATGCGTTTTCTCTTGCTGGACAAATCAGAAACTCAGATTGTGGATTTTTCTTCTCTAGTCAAATCAGATCAGTGATCAGAATTAATACAACTTACTTGGTATTATTGTAATAATTTTGTAATTGAATGCAGTTTATGGATGAAATATTCTACCATGATGTTGTTATTGAAAATGTCCTTGAAAAATAGATAAAAATGTCACAGCCGTAATGAAAATAAAAATCAAATATGAAATTTTGTTGGCAGTGAATACAAAAGGAGAAAAAAAGGGGATAACTGATAAGAAAAATAGCATTCATAAAAGTAGAAATAGAAACTAAAGGCTCGTTGGCATATCAAACAATAATCTTATTCTGGATTATCACAAGGTGACAGACAGTAAACAAGAACACAATATGCAAAACAAAGAAGAAACGAAATACGATGAACTCGGAAAACACAACAATAAACAAGAGCGAAAAATTAACGGAGGACTACGTAACATGATTGCCATTTAGATAACTTGATCATCTTAATTATCGATCTTCCTTCCCATATCTTTCTCTCTCTCTCTCTCTCTTCTTCGGCTCAAGCACTTCCACTTCTCACTGTCATTTTGTACCTGCCATGGTCTTCCCTCCGCAACGCAACGACATCACCAACGTTGAGCCTCAGATTGCGAGCGATTTCAACCCAACCTTCAGTAAGTGCAAGGCTTCCTGCAGCTGTGTAAGAGCAGCGGACATCAACTTGCACTCCGCCGTGCCCAATCGTGATTGGAATCACAATGTCCCCTGGTCCATGGAATGGCAAGGCTTTTGTCCTCGTATTATTTGGTAACACCAGCCGTCTCTCAAGGTCAACACTCATGAGTTTCTTGTTGAAGATCTCCATAGCTATAAAATTAATGCTTTGAGACAATTTGCGATGCAAGAAGATTACAAGCATGCTGTATTTATAGGGCATCAGAAGGGTTATGTAGAAAGCTTTCGATCTCGGGCACTTTTTTGGTAGATGGGAGCGCAACCGAAATTCTATTTGGTGGGCATGGGTAGAAGATGTATAGTGAAGTTTATTTTAGAGAATTTATCCCTATAAAACCATTCTATACTCTCTTTAAAATTTTAAATTATGATGATAATTAGAACTTTTAATTAAAACCCTACAAGATGAAACGGCAAAATGCTTATATGATCCCCCCCTCCCTTTTTTTATGTTAACTATATATTATCATAAATTAATTAGACCTAATTCAATGGTACTGATGTTTTTGATAAAACAAAGTGGTAATTGGAAAAGAACATTTCACAACGTATAATATACCAAATGTCGGTGGATAGCTATGGAAATCAAATGTTTGACAAAGCAATTAAAAAAAAAAACACGATATCATCATTAGTTCTTTGTTGCATATATGGTAACATCATTTTTTTTTAATTTAATTCAAGTTACCGACCAGTCGTGTGTCAACGAAAGAGAAACCGAACCCTAAAATGATATGGATAAACCTTTTCTAATATTTATTTATTAAAGAGATGAGCTCAAAAGAGTGGTAGAATGTGATAGATTGCGATAGCATATTGAACAAGACTTGGTCGAATAGCATGGCTTGCAACCACCACCACACCGATTTTCAACACTATCTATCTATACACGTGAGTTTATTTGAGTTCAAGCAATTCTTTCTCACTGCTTTTTTGTACAAGTGTTTTAAAAATAATTTATTTATTTATTTATTTATCAATTTATTTAAACACCTGAGGATAATAATAAAAGAGAGAGAGAGTAACTTTACATGGGCTAATTAATTAGTGCATTCCTGTCACATCTCGCAAAAAAACCTAAAGGCTTGAGATGAAAAATCTTTGAATCTAAATTGTAACAATATTTTAATTTAAATCAAAATTTATTTCTAACTCCTTGTCAAGGAATAATCATATCTAAAAACTTAAACGGTTAAGTGAGATTCTAAAATATTATTTATATTATTCTCTACTACATACCCTCAAGTGAAAGTCATCTGAGTTTAAAATTTACACACAAAACTACACTATCTTGTTCTTGATTTTTTATCAAATAAATATATAGCATGATAGATTATTAATATTAGTATATCAAAATAATCTAAAACATCATAAAAAAATTAATTTAAAATAAAATAAAATAAATCAATTTTCTATTTACAAATAGTTTTTTAATTGCTGCCAAACAAGGTAATACTAATTTTCTTTTTCTCCAAAAAGATATAACTAAATCCAGCATGTCCCGATTTCTTTACTAAATCCAGCCATTGACTGGCCATTCCTATGGCCGATTTTGGAGACTTCGAATTCCCCACGAGAAACATTGAGGCAGCAGTGGACCTTTAAGCTGTCCTTTCGCCGGAATAATAGTCCAAACCCTAGACCAGTATTTACCGGCCGGTGAATAACTAACCATCTCATATAAACTAATCTTTATAGACACACACACACACATATCCATCTCATATTACAGAAAATATAAAACAAATTGATGTTTCATTGTATTTTTAAACATAAATCACAGTGAGTTTTTCCTTTTAGATTATAAAATTTAACTCATGATACATAAATCGGGATTTTTTTTGTATATAAAAAAAAAAGATACATGTGTTATTAATGAATTGTTAGAAGGTGTTTTGTGTTTCTTTTTTAAAACAACATATGTTGCCCCATATACACGCACACAACTCTAGAAGCCTAACTATTAGATGAAACCATTTAAATAATAGGAAAAAAAACTCACAACGATAATGAAAATAAAATTTAAAAAATGAAATTTTGTTGGGAGGGAATACAAAAGGACAAAAAAAGGGGGATAACTGATAAGAACAATAACTTTCATAAAAATAGAAATAGAAATTAAAGGCCTTTTATTTTGAGACATCCGGAGCTACAAGGCTTGTCGGCGACAAACAATAATCATATTCTGGATTATCACAAGGTGGCCAGACAGTAAACAAGAACACAAGCAAAACAAAGAAGAAAACGAAATATGATGAACTTGGAAACACACAACAATAAACAAGAACTAAAATTAACAGAGGACTACGTAACATGATTTCCATTTAGATAACTTGATCATCTGATCGATCTTCCTTCCCAGATCTTTCTCTTTCTCTCTCTCTTCTTCGGCTCAAGCACTTCCACTTCTCACTATCATTTTGTACCTCCCATTGTCTTCTTTCCGCAACGCAACGACATCACCAGCGTTGAGCCTCAGATTGCGAGCGATTTCAACCCAACCTTCAGTAAGTACATGGCGTCCTTCTTTGCAGGAGCAGCGGACATCAACTTTCACTCCGTCGTGCCCAAACATGATTGGAATCACAATGTCCTCTGGTCCACGGAATTGCAAGGCATCTGTCTTCGTATTATTTGGTAACACCAGCTGTCTCTCAAGGTCAACACTTGTGAGTTTCTTGATAAAGATCTCCATAGCTATAAAATGCTTTGAGAGAATTTGTGATTCAAGAAGATTACAAGCATGTATATTTATAGCTAGGGCATCAGAAGGCTTATGTAGAAAGCTAGTGAGGTAGGGGTACCGGCTGGCACTGTTTGCAACCCTAGAAAGAGATTGAGACCATTCGAACAGGTGAAGTTTGGTCAGCCAGCGGCAAGGTGTTTTGTTTTTTTGTTATAAATTTAAAAAGAAAACATTCTTTTAGAAGCATGCGAAGAAATACTAACGTTTTTCTAGATAGTTTTTATATATTAATTATTTATTTTTATATACTGCACAACAATATGAAACATGCTCATCAGCCGTATACGTTATATTTTTGCATTTTGTCAATTGTTTAATAAATACTATTTATTTCATAAACATTCCAATGGATTAATGACGACACAAGCGTGTGTTTGTATGCTGGATTATGGGATATTTGAAAACGTGCAAAAAATAATATATTCTTTTTTTATTTGCCATTCCACAAAATAATTTACGAGTTTCAGGTGCAATTTTGTCTATAAAATAACAAACAAATAAAATATGGTGTCTATCCCTGTAAAAATTCACACACAAAAAAGAACTCATTAATCAATGAACTCCTGCCCTTTGAGCCAATTCTTTCTTCAATGGATTGTTGAGAAACCATGACCAACAGAGTTTAAATTTTATTATTATTATTATTATTATTATTATTATTATTATTATTATTATTATTTTGTTTTTAAATCTAAATATTGAGATGAGATGATAAAAACTATTATTAAATATTATTTTTTCTTGTTACGACCGAAAATTGAACGTTGAAAGTGTATACCAATAGAGTTAATTAGAGCATGTCGCTGTTTGAAAAGCAATCCACACATGCCGTCTTCGCCAGATGAGATATCGGTCGAACACTAACATCCTGTCTCAGCTGACCTGTTTGAAAATCTTGCTCCGAAGTTTGTAATAATCGTATGATCATTCACTAGACATTGACGACAATGGCCCGAAACCTATATTTCTTTTGTGGTAATTAATATATCGATATTTATTTTGTGGATTTGAACATCATCCCGGCCCCCCTTTTGAAAGTCGTAATTTCTTGAAAATAAAAAACCAGTTAATCTAAATTGAAAGAGATTGCTCTAGGGATATTTTGATGTGATGATCTAAATTGTGCTTGACAGGTGAGATTTTCTTTTTTTAATAATTTTTGGTTTCATACTTCAACTTTTCTTTAATAATTTTTAATAATTTTTTCTATTTTGACCCTTTTTTGAGTTATCTTGCTAATATTACCCAAATCACGGGGTTTGGTTGTCTTATTTAGTTTTGTGTTTTTTAGGTCTTTTTGTTTGTTAATTGTTCTGGTTTCATAGTTGAAAATTAGGTTCTTTTAATTATTATTTTTTTGAGTTGGCATGCTCTTATTACCACCATGGTTATAAGTTTATCATGCTAACTAAATCAATCTATTTTTATTATTTTTTTATCCAATTTTTTCCTTCAGTATTTATTTGCAAGCTACATCATATTTTTATTTTTTGAAAAATAATTTATTTTCAGTTTATCATAATCATTTTTTCTATTTTTTCTATATATATATATATATATAATTAATTAAAATAAAACAATCTTATTTACTTATTTTTTGAAACACACTTACAATGTCTTAATTATTCTCCATAATTAATTAAAATAAAACAATATCAGTGACATGTTTGTTTGTGTGTGTGTGTGTGTGTGTGTGTAATTTATTCTCCATAATTACACTTTTCTAGTCAATAATCACACTGAGACACGCATCATATTCTATGTAAATCAAGCAACTCATTTCTTAATAGATAGATAATTTTGGCAACATGTCACTGATATTCAATAACCTTTTCATTAATGATGATTCACGGTATTATAACAAATGATAAGTAATAGTATTTTTATCTTTTAAGTATTGTGCAATTTTTTATATTTTGAGGTAAGCTATAAAGATTTATAAATATATGAAATGATTTTTTTTTATTTTTTCTTTTGGTGGAGTTTATTTTCCTGGCTGGTTAGAGAGATGCTGCTGCAAATTGGGCCATCTAAAACTCGGTCAAAGCTCACCACTTAAGGTGTTTTCGATTAGGGGTCCTTTTAATGATAATCCCATGGCAAAAGTGAGGGGGGGGGAGGGTAAAAGTGAGCTGAAAGAAGAGAAAAAGCGTGACGAAACGGAGAGATAATGCATGCAGACTAGAGAGGAGGTGCTTTTTGATGTGCTAGAATCAACCCCCTTTTTTTTGTTATGTTAGTAAGTGCCAAACAATCCACTTTCAAGTTGATGATATTTCTTAGTGCATAAAACTTTAAAAAAGCATAATGGATTGTTAGAAGAAGAAGAAGACTGGTTAGGAAGATCTAAATAAAATCTTGAAATCCCAAAAGAAAAAAAGAGAAACGAGCAGAGCAATGATAATTTGGCTGCAAATCAAATCCCAAGAGCCTAAGTTCTACTGTGTTGCGTGCGAAGAAAGTTGTTACTTAATCTCCTGTGTGAAATTTATGGTGCAGCACTAAGGACCGAATGCCTGTGAATTGATCTCCCATGCTAGGCCAACTTTTTTTAAACATCTGATGATGATAATAATAATAATAAAAAAAAAACATCCATGAAACTACAAGGCTCGTTGGCATCAAACAATAATCTTATTCTGGATTATCACAAGGTGGACAGACAGTAAACAAGAACACATGGAAAACAAAGAAGAAACGAAATACGATGAACTCGGAAAACACAACAATAAACAAGAACGAAAAATTAACAGAGGACTACGTAACATGATTTCCATTTAGATAACTTGATCATCTGATCGATCTTCCTTCCCAAATCTCTCTCTCTCTCTTCTTCGGCTCAAGCACTTCCACTTCTCACTGTCATTTTGTACCTGTTATGGTCTTCCTTCCGCAACGCAACGATATCACCAGCGTTGAGCCTCAGATTGCGAGCGATTTCAACCCAACCTCTAGTAAATGCAAGGCGTCCGTCTTTGCAGGAGCAGCGGACATCAACTTCCACTCCGCCGTGCCCAATCGTGATTGGAATCACAATGTCCCGTGATCCTTTGAAAGGTGGTAAGTCATCTCTCCTCGTATCATTTGGTAACTCCAA
Source organism: Salix purpurea (assembly GCA_027405865.1). Classification (NCBI taxonomy): domain Eukaryota; kingdom Viridiplantae; phylum Streptophyta; class Magnoliopsida; order Malpighiales; family Salicaceae; genus Salix; species Salix purpurea. The sequence continues at coordinate 1,545,975 of CM050328.1, read as the reverse complement.
CTGTTTCTCAATGTCAACACTTGTGAGTTTCTTGATAAAGATCTCCATAGCTATAAAATGCTTTGAGATAATTTGCGATTCAAGAAGATTACAAGCATGTATATTTATAGCTAGGGCATCAGAAGGCTTATGTAGAAAGCTAGTGAGGTAGGGGTACCGGCTGGCCCGGTTTGCAACCGTAGAAAGAGATTGAGACCATTCGAACAGGTGAAGTTTGGTCAGCCAGCGGCAAGGTGTTTTGTTTTTTTGTTTTTGTTATAAATTAAAAAAAAAAAAACATTCTTTTAGAAGTATACGAAGAAATACTAACGTTTCTCTAGATAGTTTTTATATATTAATTCTTTATTTTTATATACTGCACAAGGATATCAAACACGCTCATCAGCCGTAGACGTTATATGCTTGCATTTTGTTACCGACCAGCCGTGCGGCAACAAAAGAGAACCAAACCATAAAATGGTTTTGGTAAACCTTTTTTAATATTTATTTATTAAAGAAATGAGTTCAAAAGAGTGGTAGAATGTGATGGATTGCTTTCGCATATTGAACAAGTCTATAAACGTGAGAAAGCAAATATTAAAAATCCGAAAGAACAATTTTCCAGATCTAATTTGAGGATCTTCATGATCTCTGCTGATTATAATGAGTTGACTTGCTAATGAAAACGATTGGATACTTTGACTCTCGTCAAGATAAGAATATTAATCTATGAATATTGCATGAGATTTATTAGCGTCAACTCACCAAGTCGGTATCAAGAAATATAAAGAACAAACTGCATTTCACCAAACACATTCTTCTGTTAAATTTATGGGTAGGGATGATGATGTGTTCTAAGATCATAAATAAATTTACACATTTATCCCCTTTATCACCCCAATGGTCTTTAATATCTATCTTTAATGTAGAATAATTATTAAAAATAAGTGATAATGTATCTATGGATGCTTTAGAATAATTGTCTTATCTAGTCTTGTTTTTTCAAGTCTTTTTGTTTGTTAATTGTTTCAAGTTTCATGATTCTAAATTTAGTTCGTTGAAAATTATGTATTTTTAACTATTTTTTTCTATTTGTTTTTTATTGAGTTGCATGCTCTTTTATCATGATTATAAGTTTAACATGCTAACTAAATCAATTTATTTTTGTTATTTTTTAGCCAATTATTTCCTTCAGTATTTAGTTGCTACAAATTAAGCTACATCATATTTTTATTTTTTTTAAATAATTTATTTCAGTTTATCATAATCAATTTTTTTATTTTTATCTATTTTGTGATATATATATATATATATATATATATATAAAGCTAAGAGCCCTTTTTCAAAAGAATTTTCAGCACACTTGAACTACTGTACCAAAAAGTATTATTATAGTGGTTCTTATTCAAAATATTCTTTTGTTTAAAATGAAATATATCAAAATATTTATTTAAATTTATTTTTAATATCATTATACCAAAATATCTAAAAATAATAAGGATTAATATTTAACTAAATATATGAAGCTGGAGAGATGGAAGGACCACCATCAATAGACTTAGTTAAGCAGTGAGCCTCATGGTCTGACAAGCTACTAGACCCATCATCTTTAAGTTTAGCTAAGCACTGAGCATGTTTTCTTCTCATGTTATAGATTTTTTATTTTAATAAATTAGAGATATTTTATCTTGAGAAGTAAGATTTAGTTTTTCTCCATGAAAAATGACAATTATTTTGTATTTTTTTTTTTTTGAAATTATGACAATTTCTTGCATGGTAGCTAATTTCCTTTTGAAGCTGCTTTCTTGGATCATTAATTAAAAAAAAAATAGTGGAAGAATGATTCAGTTTAATAACTTTGAAAAGGTTATAGTATCTTTTTTTTTTTGTTTTAAGGAAACACCACCCTTAGAAAACGTTAATAAAAGAATCCTAATTATGTAATTGCATGCAGTTTATGGATGAAATATTCTACCAGGATGTTATTATTGAAAATGTCCTTGAAAAATAGATAAAAATGTCACAACCGTAATGAAAATAAAAATCAAATATCAAATATGAAAATTTGTTGGCAGTGAATACAAAAGGAGAAAAAAAGGGGATAACTGATAAGAAAAATAGCATTCATAAAAGTACGTAGAAATAGAAACTAAAGGCTTTTGATTTTGAGACATCCTGAGCTACAAGGCTCGTTGGCATCAAACAATAATCTTATTCTGGATTATTACAAGATGACAGACAGTAAACAAGAACACAAAATGCAAAACAAAGAAGAAACGAAATACGATGAACTTGGAAATACAACAATAAACAAGAGCGAAAAATTAACAGAGGACTACGTAACATTATTTCCATTTAGATAACTTGATCATCTTATCAATCTTCCTTTCCAAATCTCTCTCTCTCTCTCTTCTTCGGCTCAAGCACTTCCACTTCTCACTGTCATTTTGTACCTACCATGGTCTTCCCTCTTCAACGCAACGATATCACCAGTGTTGAGCCTCAGATTGCGAGCGATTTCAACCCAACCTTCAGTAAGTGCAAGGCGTCCTGCTCTGCAGGAGCAGCGGACATCAACTTGCACTCCGCCGTGCCCAATCGTGATTGGAATCACAATGTCCCCTAGTCCATGGAATGGCAAGGCTTCTGTCTTCATATTATTTGGTAACACCAACTGTCTCTCAAGGTCAACACTCGTGAGTTTCTTGTTGAAGATCTCCATAGCTATAAAACTAATGCTTTGAGACAGTTTGGGATGCAAGAAGATTACAAGCCTTCATGTATTTATAGGGCATCAGAAGGGTTATGTAGAAACTTTCGATCCCAGGCACTTTTTTGGTAGATGGGAGCGTGGCCGAAATTCTATTTGGTGGGCATGAGTAGAAGATGTATAGTGAAGTTTATTTTAGAGAATTTATCCCTATAAAACCATTATATATTCTCTTTGAATTTTTAAATTATGATGATAATTAGAACTTTTAACTAAAACCCTACAAGATGAAACAACAAAATGCTTATATGATCCCCCCCCCCTTTTTTTTTTTATATGTAAACTATATATTATCATAAATTAATTAGACCTAATTCTATGGTACTGATGTTTTTGATAAAACAAAGTGGTAATTGGAAATGAACATTTCACAACGTATAATATACCAAATTGTCCGTGGATAGCTATGGAATTCAAATGTTTGACTGAAAGCAATTAAAAAAAAACATGGTATCATTAGTTCTTTGTTCCATATATGGTAACATCATTTTTTTTCTTAATTTAATTCAAGTTACCGACCAGTCGTGTGTCAGCGAAAGAGAAACCGAACCCTAAAATGATATGGATAAACCTTTTCTAATATTTATTTATTAAAGAGATGAGTTCAAAACAGTGGTAGAATGTGATAGATTGCGATAGCATATTGAACAAGACTTGGCCGGATAACATGGCTTGCAACCACCACCACACCGATTTTCAACGCTATCTATCTATACACGTGAGTTTATTTGAGTTCAAGCAATTCTTTCTCACTGCTTTTTTGTACAAGTGTTTTAAAAATAATTTATTTATTTATTTATTTATTTATCAATTTATTTAAACACCTGAGGATAATAATAAAAGAGAGAGAGAGTAACTTTACACGTGCTAATTAATTAGTGCATTCCTGTCACATCTCGCCAAAAAAACCTAAAGGCTTGAGGTGAAAAATCTTTGAATCTAAATTGTAACAATATTTTAATTTAAATCAAAATTTATTTCTAACTCCTTGTCAAGGAATAATCATATCTAAAAACTTAAACGGTTAAGTGAGATTCTAAAATATTATTTATATTATTCTCTACTACATACCCTCAAGTGAAAGTCATCTGAGTTTAAAATTTACACACAAAACTACACTATCTTGTTCTTGATTTTTTATCAAATAAATATATAGCATGATAGATTATTAATATTAGTATATCAAAATAATCTAAAACATCATAAAAAAATTAATTTAAAATAAAATAAAATAAATCAATTTTCTATTTACAAATAGTTTTTTAATTGCTGCCAAACAAGGTAATACTAATTTTCTTTTTCTCCAAAAAGATACAACTAAATCCAGCATGTCCCGATTTCTTTACTAAATCCAGCCATTGACTGGCCATTCCTATGGCCGATTTTGGAGACTTCGAATTCCCCACGAGAAACATTGAGGCAGCAGTGGACCTTTAAGCTGTCCTTTCGCCGGAATAATAGTCCAAACCCTAGACCAGTATTTACCGGCCGGTGAATAACTAACCATCTCATATAAACTAATCTTTATAGACACACACACACATATCCATCTCATATTACAGAAAATATAAAACAAATTGATGTTTCATTGTATTTTTAAACATAAATCACAGTGAGTTTTTCCTTTTAGATTATAAAATTTAACTCATGATACCTAAATCGGGATTTTTTTTGTATATAAAGAAAAAGATACATGTGCTATTAATGAATTGTTAGAAGGTGTTTTGTGTTTCTTTTTTAAAACAACATATGTTGCCCCATATACACGCACACAACTCTAGAAGCCTAACTATTAGATGAAACCATTTAAATAATAGGAAAAAAAACTCACAACGATAATGAAAATAAAATTTAAAAAATGAAATTTTGTTGGCAGGGAATACAAAAGGACAAAAAAAGGGGGATAACTGATAAGAACAATAACTTTCATAAAAATAGAAATAGAAATTAAAGGCCTTTTATTTTGAGACATCCGGAGCTACAAGGCTTGTCGGCGACAAACAATAATCATATTCTGGATTATCACAAGGTGGCCAGACAGTAAACAAGAACACAAGCAAAACAAAGAAGAAAACGAAATATGATGAACTTGGAAACACACAACAATAAACAAGAACTAAAATTAACAGAGGACTACGTAACATGATTTCCATTTAGATAACTTGATCATCTGATCGATCTTCCTTCCCAGATCTTTCTCTTTCTCTCTCTCTTCTTCGGCTCAAGCACTTCCACTTCTCACTATCATTTTGTACCTCCCATTGTCTTCTTTCCGCAACGCAACGACATCACCAGCGTTGAGCCTCAGATTGCGAGCGATTTCAACCCAACCTTCAGTAAGTATATGGCGTCCTTCTTTGCGGGAGCAGCGGACATCAACTTTCACTCCGTCGTGCCCAAACATGATTGGAATCACAATGTCCTCTGGTCCACGGAATTGCAAGGCATCTGTCTTCGTATTATTTGGTAACACCAGCTGTCTCTCAAGGTCAACACTTGTGAGTTTCTTGATAAAGATCTCCATAGCTATAAAATGCTTTGAGAGAATTTGTGATTCAAGAAGATTACAAGCATGTATATTTATAGCTAGGGCATCAGAAGGCTTATGTAGAAAGCTAGTGAGGTAGGGGTACCGGCTGGCACTGTTTGCAACCCTAGAAAGAGATTGAGACCATTCGAACAGGTGAAGTTTGGTCAGCCAGCGGCAAGGTGTTTTGTTTTTTTGTTATAAATTTAAAAAGAAAACATTCTTTTAGAAGCATGCGAAGAAATACTAACGTTTTTCTAGATAGTTTTTATATATTAATTATTTATTTTTATATACTGCACAACAATATGAAACATGCTCATCAGCCGTATACGTTATATTTTTGCATTTTGTCAATTGTTTAATAAATACTATTTATTTCATAAACATTCCAATGGATTAATGACGACACAAGCGTGTGTTTGTATGCTGGATTATGGGATATTTGAAAACGTGCAAAAAATAATATATTCTTTTTTTATTTGCCATTCCACAAAATAATTTACGAGTTTCAGGTGCAATTTTGTCTATAAAATAACAAACAAATAAAATATGGTGTCTATCCCTGTAAAAATTCACACACAAAAAAGAACTCATTAATCAATGAACTCCTGCCCTTTGAGCCAATTCTTTCTTCAATGGATTGTTGAGAAACCATGACCAACAGAGTTTAAATTTTATTATTATTATTATTATTATTATTATTATTATTATTTTGTTTTTAAATCTAAATATTGAGATGAGATGATAAAAACTATTATTAAATATTATTTTTTCTTGTTACGACCGAAAATTGAACGTTGAAAGTGTATACCAATAGAGTTAATTAGAGCATGTCGCTGTTTGAAAAGCAATCCACACATGCCGTCTTCGCCAGATGAGATATCGGTCGAACACTAACATCCTGTCTCAGCTGACCTGTTTGAAAATCTTGCTCCGAAGTTTGTAATAATCGTATGATCATTCACTAGACATTGACGACAATGGCCCGAAACCTATATTTCTTTTGTGGTAATTAATATATCGATATTTATTTTGTGGCATTATCCCGGCCCCCCTTTTGAAAGTCGTAATTTCTTGAAAATAAAAAACCAGTTAATCTAAATTGAAAGAGATTGCTCTAGGGATATTTTGATGTGATGATCTAAATTGTGCTTGACAGGTGAGATTTTCTTTTTTTAATAATTTTTGGTTTTATACTTCAACTTTTTTTCTATTTTGACCCTTTTTTGAGTTATCTTGCTAATATTACCCAAATCACGGGGTTTGGTTGTCTTATTTAGTTTTGTTTTTTTAGGTCTTTTTGTTTGTTAATTGTTCTGGTTTCATAGTTGAAAATTAGGTTTTTTTAATTATTTTTTTATTGACTTGGCATGCTCTTATTACCACCATGGTTATAAGTTTATCATGCTAACTAAATCAATCTATTTTTATTATTTTTTTAGCCAATTTTGTCCTCCAGTATTTATTTGCAAGCTACATCATATTTTTATTTTTTGAAAAAATAATTTATTTTCAGTTTATCATAATCATTTTTTCTATTTTTTCTATATATATATAATTAAAATAAAAGAATCTTATTTATTTATTTTTTGAAACACACTTACAATGACTTAATTATTCTCCATAATTAATTAAAATAAAACAATATCAGTGACATGTTTGTGTGTGTGTAATTTATTCTCCATAATTACACTTTTCTAGTCAATAACCACACTGAGACACGCATCATATTCTATGTAAATCAAGCAACTCATTTCTTACTAGATAGATAATTTTGGCAACATGTCACTGATATTCAATAACCTTTTCATTAATGATGATTCACGGTATTACAACAAATGATAAGTAATAGTATTTTCATCTTTTAAATATTGTGCAATTTTTTATATTTTGAGGTAAGCTATAAAGATTTATAAATATATGCAGATTAGAGAGGTGGTGCTTTTTGATGTGCTAGAATCAACCCCCTTTTTGTTTTGTTATGTTAGTACGTGTTAGACAATCCACTTTCAAGTTGATGATATTTCTTGGCGCATAAAAATTTAAAAAGCATAATGGATTGTTAGAAGAAGAAGAAGACTGGTTAGGAAGATCAAAATAAAATCTTGAAATCCCAAAAGAAAAGGAGAGAAACGAGCAGAGCAATGATAATTTGGCTGCAAATCAAATCCCAAGAGCTTAAGTTCTACTGTGTTGCGTGCGAAGAAAGTTGTTACTTGATCTCCTGTGCAATTTATGGTGCAGCAATAAGGACACCAGGTGAATGCCTGTGAATTGATCTCCTATGCTAGGCCAACTTTATTTAAACATCTGATGATGATGATGATGATGATGATGATGATGATGATGATGATAAAAAAAAGAGAGAGAGAGAGATGATATCCTAAGATTTTATCCCCGATTCTATTAATCAGAATCCATGAAACTCGGATTATCAGATCATGCTTTTTCTCTTGCTGGACAAATCAGAAACTCAGATTATGGATTTTTCTTCTCTAGTCAAATCAGATCAGTGATCAGAATACATACAGCTTACATGGTATTATTTTGTAATTGCATGCAGTTTATGGATGAAATATTCTACCAGGATGTTATTATTGAAAATGTCCTTGAAAAATAGATAAAAATGTCACAACCGTAATGAAAATAAAAATCAAATGTCACAAGGTGACAGACAGTAAACAAGAACACAAAATGCAAAACAAAGAAGAAACGAAATACGATGAACTCGGAAAACACAACAATAAACAAGAACTAAAGCTAACAGAGGACTGCGTAACATGATTTCCATTTAGATAACTTGATCATCTGATCGATCTTCCTTCCCAACTCTCTCTCTCTCTCTTCTTCGGCTCAAGCACTTCCACTTCTCACTGTCATTTTGTACCTGTTATGGTCTTCCTTTCGCAACGCAACGATATCACCAGCGTTGAGCCTCAGATTGCGAGCGATTTCAACCCAACCTCTAGTAAATGCAAGGCGTCCGTCTTTGCAGGAGCAGTGGACATCAACTTCCACTCCGTTGTGCCCAAACTTGATTGGAATCTCAATGTCCCGTGATCCATGGAAAGATGGTAAGTCGTCTCTCCTCGTATCATTTGGTAACTCCAACTCTTTCTCAATGTCAACACTTGTGAGTTTCTTGATAAAGATCTCCATAGCTATAAAATGCTTTGAGATAATTTGCGATTCAAGAAGATTACAAGCATGTATATTTATAGCTAGGGCATCAGAAGGCTTATGTAGAAAGCTAGTGAGGTAGGGGTACCGGCTGGCCCGGTTTGCAACCGTAGAAAGAGATTGAGACCATTCGAACAGGTGAAGTTTGGTCAGCCAGCGGCAAGGTGTTTTGTTTTTTTGTTTTTGTTATAAATTAAAAAAAAAAAAAAAACATTCTTTTAGAAGTATACGAAGAAATACTAACGTTTCTCTAGATAGTTTTTATATATTAATTCTTTATTTTTATATACTGCACAACGATATGAAACATGCTCATCAGCCGTAGACGTTATATGCTTGCATTTTGTTACCGACCAGCCGTGCGGCAACAAAAGAGAACCAAACCATAAAATGGTTTTGGTAAACCTTTTTTAATATTTATTTATTAAAGAAATGAGTTCAAAAGAGTGGTAGAATGTGATGGATTGCTTTAGCGTATTGAACAGGTCTATAAACGTGAGAAAGCAAATATTAAAAATCCGAAAGAACAATTTTCCAGATCTAATTTTAGGATCTTCATGATCTCTGCTGATTATAATGAGTTGACTTGCTAATGAAAACGATTGGATACTTTGACTCTCGTCAAGATAAGAATATTAATCTATGAATATTGCATGAGATTTATTAGCGTCAACTCACCAAGTCCGTATCAAGAAATATAAAGAACAAACTGCATTTCACCAAACACATTCTTCTGTTAAATTTATGGGTGGGGATGATGATGTGTTCTAAGATCATAAATAAATTTACACATTTATCCCCTTTATCACCCCCAATGGTCTTTAATATCTATCTTTAATGTAGAATAATTGTTAAAAATAAGTGATAATGTATCTATGGATGCTTTAGAATAATTGTCTTATCTAGTCTTGTTTTTTCAAGTCTTTTTGTTTGTTAATTGTTTCAAGTTTCATCATTCTAAATTTATTTCGTTGAAAATTATGTATTTTTAACTATTTTTTTCTATTTGTTTTTTATTGAGTTGCATGCTCTTTTATCATGATTATAAGTTTAACATGCTAACTAAATCAATTTATTTTTGTCATTTTTTAGCCAATTATTTCCTTCAGTATTTAGTTGCTACAAATTAAGCTACGTCATATTTTTATTTTTTTTAAATAATTTATTTCAGTTTATCATAATCATTTTTTTTATTTTTATCTATTTGGTGTTATATATATATATATATATATGTGTGTGTGTGTGTATATATATATATATATATATATATATATATATATATATATATATATATATATATATGTATGTATATAAAAGCTAAGAGCCCTTTTTCAAAAGAATTTTCAACACACTTGAACTACTGTACCAAGAAGCATGTTTCGTGTTATTATAGTGGTTCTTATTCAAAATATTCTTTTGTTTAAAATGAAATATATTAAAATATTTATTTAAATTTATTTTTAATATCAGTATACCAAAATATCTAAAAACAATAAGAATTAATATTTAACTAAATATGTGAAGCTTGAGAGATGGAAGGACCACACCATCTATGGACTCGGTTAAGCGGTGCGCCTAAATATATAACTAATGGTCTTACAAGCTACAAGACCCGTCATCTTTAAGTTTAGCTAAGCACTGAGCATGTTTTCTTCTCATGTTATAGATTTTTTATTTTAATAAATTAGAGATATTTTATCTTAAGAAGTAAGATTTAGTTTTTCTCCATGAAAAATGACAATTATTTTGTATTTTTTTTGAAATTATGACTATTTATTCTCTAAAACAATACTGATTTAATAATTGGAGTGTCCTCAGATACGGACAAACATACGAGTTGACTGTTTAGATGAACCGGTAGTAGCACGATAATGAAATCACTATATGTTGAAGAAAAATAAGCTATAGTTAACTTGTTAGCTTAAGCTGGAAATATTAGAGCATGCTTGTCGGTATACGACAATTTGAGAGCTGAGAAGATTGATGTGGTCAGCCCCCATAACTTTTTTGTCCCTTAATCGAAACATGACAAAAGGGTTCGGACGATGGAGTTGTTAGGTGTTAAGATAATCGGCAGTGAAAGACGTACACCTAGGATTGTTTTGTCTCGAACAATTGTGACATTGGATATAATAGGATGGTAAGATACGACATTGAATCTATTACTTCGTCAAAGGTTGTTCACTGATGTGCCCTGACATGGAGAAAATATATATATGGCAATTTCTTGCATGGTAGCTAATTTCCTTTTGAAGCTGCTTTCTTGGATCATTAATAAAAAAAAAATAGTGGAAGAATGATTCAGTTTAATAACTTTGAAAAGGTTATAGTATCTTTTTTTTTTTTTGTTTTAAGGAAACACCACCCTTAGAAAACGTTAATAAAAGAATCCTAATTATGTAATTGCATGCAGTTTATGGATGAAATATTCTACCAGGATGTTATTATTGAAAATGTCCTTGAAAAATAGATAAAAATGTCACAACCGTAATGAAAATAAAAATCAAATATCAAATATGAAATTTTGTTGGCAGTGAATACAAAAGGAGAAAAAAAGGGGATAACTGATAAGAAAAATAGCATTCATAAAAGTACGTAGAAATAGAAACTAAAGGCTTTTGATTTTGAGACATCCTGAGCTACAAGGCTCGTTGGCATCAAACAATAATCTTATTCTGGATTATTACAAGATGACAGACAGTAAACAAGAACACAAAATGCAAAACAAAGAAGAAACGAAATACGATGAACTTGGAAATACAACAATAAACAAGAGCGAAAAATTAACAGAGGACTACGTAACATTATTTCCATTTAGATAACTTGATCATCTTATCAATCTTCCTTTCCAAATCTCTCTCTCTCTCTCTTCTTCGGCTCAAGCACTTCCACTTCTCACTGTCATTTTGTACCTACCATGGTCTTCCCTCTTCAACGCAACGATATCACCAGCGTTGAGCCTCAGATTGCGAGCGATTTCAACCCAACCTTCAGTAAGTGCAAGGCGTCCTGCTCTGCAGGAGCAGCGGACATCAACTTGCACTCCGCCGTGCCCAATCGTGATTGGAATCACAATGTCCCCTAGTCCATGGAATGGCAAGGCTTCTGTCTTCATATTATTTGGTAACACCAACTGTCTCTCAAGGTCAACACTCGTGAGTTTCTTGTTGAAGATCTCCATAGCTATAAAATTAATGCTTTGAGACAGTTTGGGATGCAAGAAGATTACAAGCCTTCATGTATTTATAGGGCATCAGAAGGGTTATGTAGAAACTTTCGATCCCGGGCACTTTTTTGGTAGATGGGAGCGTGGCCGAAATTCTATTTGGTGGGCATGAGTAGAAGATGTATAGTGAAGTTTATTTTAGAGAATTTATCCCTATAAAACCATTATATATTCTCTTTGAATTTTTAAATTATGATGATAATTAGAACTTTTAACTAAAACCCTACAAGATGAAACAACAAAATGCTTATATGATCCCCCCCCCCCTTTTTTTTTTTTTTTATATGTAAACTATATATTATCATAAATTAATTAGACCTAATTCTATGGTACTGATGTTTTTGATAAAACAAAGTGGTAATTGGAAATGAACATTTCACAACGTATAATATACCAAATTGTCCGTGGATAGCTATGGAATTCAAATGTTTGACTGAAAGCAATTAAAAAAAAACATGGTATCATTAGTTCTTTGTTCCATATATGGTAACATCATTTTTTTTCTTAATTTAATTCAAGTTACCGACCAGTCGTGTGTCAGCGAAAGAGAAACCGAACCCTAAAATGATATGGATAAACCTTTTCTAATATTTATTTATTAAAGAGATGAGTTCAAAACAGTGGTAGAATGTGATAGATTGCGATAGCATATTGAACAAGACTTGGCCGGATAACATGGCTTGCAACCACCACCACACCGATTTTCAACGCTATCTATCTATACACGTGAGTTTATTTGAGTTCAAGCAATTCTTTCTCACTGCTTTTTTGTACAAGTGTTTTAAAAATAATTTATTTATTTATTTATTTATCAATTTATTTAAACACCTAAGGATAATAATAAAAGAGAGAGAGAGTAACTTTACACGTGCTAATTAATTAGTGCATTCCTGTCACATCTCGCCAAAAAACCCTAAAGGCTTGAGATGAAAAATCTTTGAATCTAAATTGTAACAATATTTTAATTTAAATCAAAATTTATTTCTAACTCCTTGTCAAGGAATAATCATATCTAAAAACTTAAACGGTTAAGTGAGATTCTAAAATATTATTTATATTATTCTCTACTACATACCCTCAAGTGAAAGTCATCTGAGTTTAAAATTTACACACAAAACTACACTATCTTGTTCTTGATTTTTTATCGAATAAATATATAGCATGATAGATTATTAATATTAGTATATCAAAATAATCTAAAACATCATAAAAAAAATTAATTTAAAATAAAATAAAATAAATCAATTTTCTATTTACAAATAGTTTTTTAATTGCTGCCAAACAAGGTAATACTAATTTTCTTTTTCTCCAAAAAGATACAACTAAATCCAGCATGTCCCGATTTCTTTACTAAATCCAGCCATTGACTGGCCATTCCTATGGCCGATTTTGGAGACTTCGAATTCCCCACGAGAAACATTGAGGCAGCAGTGGACCTTTAAGCTGTCCTTTCGCCGGAATAATAGTCCAAACCCTAGACCAGTATTTACCGGCCGGTGAATAACTAACCATCTCATATAAACTAATCTTTATAGACACACACACACATATCCATCTCATATTACAGAAAATATAAAACAAATTGATGTTTCATTGTATTTTTAAACATAAATCACAGTGAGTTTTTCCTTTTAGATTATAAAATTTAACTCATGATACATAAATCGGGATTTTTTTTGTATATAAAGAAAAAGATACATGTGCTATTAATGAATTGTTAGAAGGTGTTTTGTGTTTCTTTTTTAAAACAACATATGTTGCCCCATATACACGCACACAACTCTAGAAGCCTAACTATTAGATGAAACCATTTAAATAATAGGAAAAAAAACTCACAACGATAATGAAAATAAAATTTAAAAAATGAAATTTTGTTGGCAGGGAATACAAAAGGACAAAAAAAGGGGGATAACTGATAAGAACAATAACTTTCATAAAAATAGAAATAGAAATTAAAGGCCTTTTATTTTGAGACATCCGGAGCTACAAGGCTTGTCGGCGACAAACAATAATCATATTCTGGATTATCACAAGGTGGCCAGACAGTAAACAAGAACACAAGCAAAACAAAGAAGAAAACGAAATATGATGAACTTGGAAACACACAACAATAAACAAGAACTAAAATTAACAGAGGACTACGTAACATGATTTCCATTTAGATAACTTGATCATCTGATCGATCTTCCTTCCCAGATCTTTCTCTTTCTCTCTCTCTTCTTCGGCTCAAGCACTTCCACTTCTCACTATCATTTTGTACCTCCCATTGTCTTCTTTCCGCAACGCAACGACATCACCAGCGTTGAGCCTCAGATTGCGAGCGATTTCAACCCAACCTTCAGTAAGTATATGGCGTCCTTCTTTGCGGGAGCAGCGGACATCAACTTTCACTCCGTCGTGCCCAAACATGATTGGAATCACAATGTCCTCTGGTCCACGGAATTGCAAGGCATCTGTCTTCGTATTATTTGGTAACACCAGCTGTCTCTCAAGGTCAACACTTGTGAGTTTCTTGATAAAGATCTCCATAGCTATAAAATGCTTTGAGAGAATTTGTGATTCAAGAAGATTACAAGCATGTATATTTATAGCTAGGGCATCAGAAGGCTTATGTAGAAAGCTAGTGAGGTAGGGGTACCGGCTGGCACTGTTTGCAACCCTAGAAAGAGATTGAGACCATTCGAACAGGTGAAGTTTGGTCAGCCAGCGGCAAGGTGTTTTGTTTTTTTTGTTATAAATTTAAAAAGAAAACATTCTTTTAGAAGCATGCGAAGAAATACTAACGTTTTTCTAGATAGTTTTTATATATTAATTATTTATTTTTATATACTGCACAACAATATGAAACATGCTCATCAGCCGTATACGTTATATTTTTGCATTTTGTCAATTGTTTAATAAATACTATTTATTTCATAAACATTCCAATGGATTAATGACGACACAAGCGTGTGTTTGTATGCTGGATTATGGGATATTTGAAAACGTGCAAAAAATAATATATTCTTTTTTTATTTGCCATTCCACAAAATAATTTACGAGTTTCAGGTGCAATTTTGTCTATAAAATAACAAACAAATAAAATATGGTGTCTATCCCTGTAAAAATTCACACACAAAAAAGAACTCATTAATCAATGAACTCCTGCCCTTTGAGCCAATTCTTTCTTCAATGGATTGTTGAGAAACCATGACCAACAGAGTTTAAATTTTATTATTATTATTATTATTATTATTATTATTATTATTATTATTATTATTTTGTTTTTAAATCTAAATATTGAGATGAGATGATAAAAACTATTATTAAATATTATTTTTTCTTGTTACGACCGAAAATTGAACGTTGAAAGTGTATACCAATAGAGTTAATTAGAGCATGTCGCTGTTTGAAAAGCAATCCACACATGCCGTCTTCGCCAGATGAGATATCGGTCGAACACTAACATCCTGTCTCAGCTGACCTGTTTGAAAATCTTGCTCCGAAGTTTGTAATAATCGTATGATCATTCACTAGACATTGACGACAATGGCCCGAAACCTATATTTCTTTTGTGGTAATTAATATATCGATATTTATTTTGTGGCATTATCCCGGCCCCCCTTTTGAAAGTCGTAATTTCTTGAAAATTAAAAACCAGTTAATCTAAATTGAAAGAGATTGCTCTAGGGATATGAAACATGCTCATCAGCCGTAGACGTTATATGCTTGCATTTTGTTACCGACCAGTCGTGCGGCAACAAAAGAGAACCAAACCATAAAATGTTTTTGGTCAACCTTTTTTAATATTTATTTATTAAAGAAATGAATTCAAAAGAGTGGTAGAATGTGATGGATTGCTTTAGCGTATTGAACAGGTCTATAAACGTATTTCACCAAGTCGGTATCAAGAAATATAAAGAACAAACTGCATTTCACCAAACACATTCTTCTGTTAAATTTATGGGTAGGGATGATGATGTGTTCTAAGATCATAAATAAATTTACACATTTATCCCCTTTATCACCCCCAATGGTCTTTAATATCTATCTTTAATGTAGAATAATTGTTAAAAATAAGTGATAATTAATGTATCTATGGATCAGGGTAAAATTCTGTTCATGTGAATAGAATTCGCAGCGCAACCTTTTAGTGTTGCCGTCATAAGGTGTTGTTAAATTTATGGGCAGGGATGATGAAAGTCGTAATTTCTTGAAAATCAAAAGCCAGTTAATTTAAATCAATTTTTTATTTTATTTTTTAGCCAATTTTGTCCTTCAGTATTTAGTTGCTAGAAATTAAGCTACATCATATTTTTATTTTTTGAAAAATAATTTATTTTCAGTTTATCATAATCATTTTTTTTTGTTTTATCTATTTAGTGCTATATATATATATATATATATATATATATATATATATATATATATATATATATATATATAATTAAAATAAAACAATCTTATTTACTTAATTTTCCGAAACACACTTACAATGTCTTAAAATCAATTAAAAAAAAAAAAATTGATCTCACATGTGACGTAAACCAGTCCATATATCTAATAGCAGTTCATTCAGTTTATTATTTAGTTGCCTGCTTTCGTTATCAAATCTTCTTTTTGCATGCATGCGTCGTAGTTGATTGTGTGAATGCAATAAATTAACTCTTTCTTTTCTTCGTTTTTTTAGCCCTTTATATATATAAAAGCTATGAGCCCTTTTTGAACTACACTACCAAGAAGCAAGTTTCGTATTATTAAAATACAAAAAAAAAAAAAAAAGCACGAGCTATTGGCTAGTGTATATTAACCTCATATATTTATATAAAAAAAATACAAATTCTACATAAATTTATTATTTAGGCTAAATTTATAATATAAAAAAAAAACTCACACAATTTTTTTATGTTGAAAAAAATATACGCGAGATACTGGCTAGTGCGTGTGTATAAATTGTCAAAGGAAAGAGATACCATTACATGAGTGGTGACGTGGCTGAAAATATCAGAGCACGCGCGCAATGCTCTCTTCTATGATAGAAAAAGGGAGTGTTTGTCAACAGCACAGCAAGCCGGTTCATCCAAACCTGTCACCGCTCTCTTCACGTGAGTAGTCCACGTAAGCCGGGTCCACATATCTTATAAGTGACAGCAGTTCATTCAGTTTATTATAATATTGTATAATAATAAAGTTGAGAAAACATATGACCACTCAGCAATCTCTAAAGTTGAGAAAACATATTGCTGGTCAAATATGTAAGCCGCCAGTACAGAATAATTAATGTATAGATTATAGAATGGACAAAACTTTGCAAACACTCTGTTACGGTTTGAAAATGTAATGTGATTGGGATTTTTTGAAAAGGGTTTTTTATTTATATATATATATATATATATATATATATATATTAAAATAATTTTTTTTATTTTTTAAAATTTATTTTTGATATCAGTAAATAAAAATGATAAAAAAAACACTACAAATAAATTAAAAATAAAAATTGATTTTTTAAAAAATATTTATAAAAAAACAAATTTTCAATCCGCCAGCACGGAATAACTTTTCGCACAGAAGTGCATGAACTAAATTAACTCTCTTTCATTCATTTTTTTAGCTAGCTTTTATATATCTTATTCAAAATATTCTTTTGTTTATAATCAAATATATTAAAATATTTTTTTAATTTTGTTTTTAATATCAGCATACTAAAATATCTAAAAAAAAAATATTTGAAAAAAAAAACATTTTTTTAAATATTTTTAAAATACAAAAACATGCTTGAAATATCATCACTATACCACATGTAGGAATTTAATTCAGAATCTTTAAGAACTGGTCAACGAAATGATTTTTTTGTCCCTGGTCTCTAAAAGGGCTGCCATTTGAGACTGGAGCATGCCCTGTTTGATTTTCCTATGATTGCTGTTTAGAGTTAATTATAAATTATAGTTTTTAATTTTTCATAATTAATTAGATAATTTTAAAAATTATTTAACCATTATTGATCGTGCTTAATTTAATGTTTTTCTTTTAATATCTTATTTTCTCATAATCTTTTATTGCACACCATAGTACACTAGCTTATGCACAATACATCAAACAGACCGCAATCTTCTTCTTCTAGAGATTTCTATAGCTTTCAGTCAAACATTTCATTCACTGTATAGTATCAAAATGTTTGACTGAAAGCAATTAAAAAGAAACTTGGTATCGTTAGTTCTTTGTTGCATATACGGTAACATCATGTTTTTTTCTTAATTTAATTCAAGTTACCGACCAGTCGTGTGTCACCAAAAGAGAAACCGAACCCTAAAATGTTATTGATAAACGTTTTGAACAAGTCTATAAACGTACCGTGACGTGTTTTGCAACGTGAACATAAAATAAACAGAGATACAAAAAGTTAAACTAATATATATATATATATATATATATATATATATATATATATATATATATATATATATATATATATATATATAATCGGCCCTGAATATCAAATATTATGAGCTCACTCGTTATAAAACAAAGCAGAACTAGTAAAATTTGTGCACCAACATCCCATCAGATCAAGTATTATTGTATTCGCAAGTGGAGTCTTGGTCTAGTGGTTGAAAGGACTTGTTTTCTTCCTTTGCACCAGGGTTCAAGTCCCACCATGCATGTCTGTCACCCCCGCGGTGCCTTACATGCTCACTGGGTTTGCAGGATGTTCAGTGAGTTCAGGGATTAGTTGTGGTGCGCGTAAGCTGGCTCGGACACCCCAGTTATAAAAAAAATATTGTATTCTTTTTTATGTTATATGTGTTGTGCAAATAGAAGGCAAAGAACTAAAACAAAAACAGAAAACTTGAGGCATGAATGATTATTTGATTTAAGGATATTTCTTCAACAACAGTTATCCTTTGAAATTCAACAAGTTCTTTCTTAACATAAGATGGCAACACAAAAATAATTTGAATGCAAACTCACAAGATAAAAGTATTTTTGGATTGTTTATGTTTGAAAAACTGTATGATATTTATAGATATTCATGATATAACAATCATGTTTAAATTTATTATGAAATTAAAAGAATTATTGTAATAATTGAAAATATAGTTGTTGAGAAATTAAGTGATTGTGACTGTTATACGACCAAATCCTAAAGGTTTTTCAAGTTAATTTTTTTAAAAAGAAAAAAGTATATCTTTATCATATTTTAAAATGCAAAATTGATATCATGACCAACTTATGATTATCTATTTGGGTTTAACCAAAATATCATAAATACTTCAACAATTATTTTTTCTTAATTAATATTTGCAATGTTAGGATTTAGTTGTAGACTTTAATATTGGTATACACTATAGAGTAGACCTTTAGGTATTAAAGATACAAAATACAAAGCAAATACAATATTCAAATCTAAACCTTGGAACAATTCCAATTTTATCAAATAAGGTAGAGAATTTCTCACAAAGTGAGACTAGTCTTGAAACTTAGATGAAACCAACTACTAGAAACACATTGATTTAACCACTCACTTTTAGTATTTTATTAATTCAACTTGTTTTCAAACTATATCATTTTAATTTATAGAGTTTTTACAATTCTTGATATATCTAATAATTTCTCCCAACTTAATATGATCTAATATGCTAAAAAAAACAAATAAAATTCTTACCACTTATTATACTAAACTAACTTGTAGTTTTATCTAGGAAAATATTTAAAATCCAAAAGAAAAACCTTCTAGATCTAATTTGAGGACCGTCATGATCTCTGCTGATTATAATGAGTTCACTTGCTAATGAAAACGATTGGACACATTGACTCTCGTCAAGATAAGAATATTAATCTATGAATATTGCATGAGATTTATTAACGTCAACTCACCAAGTCGGTATCAAGAAATATAAAGAACAAACTGCATTTCACCAAACACATTCTTTTGTTAAATTGATGGGTAGGGATGGTGATGTGTTCTAAGATCATAAATAAATTTACACACACACCCACACCCAATGGTCTTTAATATCTATCTTTAACGTAAAATAATTGATAATGTATCTAGCTATGGATTAGGGTAAAGTTCTATTCATGAGAGTGTTGCTGGTGAAAACGAAAGAGTTGGACAATTTCAAACCGAAAATAAGAAAAAAGAAAGAGGTCGACAATCAAGAAGAAATTAAAGGTCGCCATGCTCAAATCAGCCGTCCTTCGAGCAAGAACTGACAGAAAGTTAACCAGACAAGTGCGATAGTACACCTTGAAAGTTCGAAATAATCACAGCAATCATCATCAAAGCTTCCCTATAAATTCACGTGGCCGGCTCCAGCTCAGTATCCGAACCAAAACATCCGAAGCTTTTAGCATAACCTCACATATTCTATATTGCTAAGAAATGGAAGTGCTCATGGAGAAGATACTCAGCCGAACTGACATAGAATGTCGTTTGGCATTTCCGACCTCAAGTCTGTCGGCTTTCTCAATGCCTGAAGGAGAAACTGCTGTGTATTTCGAAGCAACAGATACGATTGAGAAAAAGTGGAACTTCAGGCTTTCGATTCGTGGGGAGAATGATCCTTACACGAAGCCTGTGATCACTGGGGATTGGCTTCAATTTGTGCGTGATAAGGGCCTTAAAGTGGGCGATAAAATGTTTCTGTGGAGGGAAGAAGGAGCGACGGGAGTGAGATACACCGTGAGAGCAGAAAGAAAGATTTTCAGGGTTTGGGCTAATGTGCAGTAGAATTGGTTTTGGTCTGTGAGTCCGGCCGGAACGTTATATATAGCTCGTGATGATCTCGTTGCGTTAGTTTTCCAGTGTCTCGTGTGTTTTCTTGCATGCTTTCTTAATCAGGTAAGAAAATATGAATAATCCCTTGCTTCCATGGCAAGATGAAAGAAAGAGCCTGACTGTAATCTTGTTGTGTTTTGAGCTTAATTTAATGTATTTTACTGCAGTTTGTAGCAAAAACATTCTATATATGTTACACATTTATGATCATATAATATATATCCAATTCTTGTCTGAACATATATATATATATATATATATATATATAAACACACATCATTCAACAACTTAAATTTTCTAGTAGAAACTACATTTTCAAGAGATTTAAAGTAAAAAACTAAAAGTCCCCTGTCTGAGCAGTGACCTCGTCCATAGAATGGGTGCCTGGAAAACCAAGTGTGGATGGTTCCATGAAAAGAGAGAGAGAGAGAATATGTTCATACCATATTACGAGTTGCAATCCAACATTGGAGTGCAGTACATTTGGTTTTGGCTAATGTGAACCCTAATGGATCATACCCAAAACAAAACCCCATTAAAATAAAGTCCAACATATGTAATAAACCTTAAAACTTGTGAGCTGATTTAGATCCACTTATAATTAAACCCAAAATAAATTAAATAAGCCCAATAACTTTTAAGAGAATAAAAATAAACAAGTCTGGCCCTTATACAAGAGTTTCCGCATAAATAGAAATAAAATAACCTAACATAATATAATATAATCCCCTAGCCTAAATAGTCTTATAGCTTAAACTATATGCTAGAGGCTAGGACAACAATTTCCACCCCTTAAAAATCACACATAAGCTAGGGTAATCAAATCTGAAATTGTCGCCTAATTGTATCCTTGACTATGACAATTTAATTGTAGCTTTAAATAATTCTCTCCAAGTAAGGAAGATTATTGTCCCTATTAATCCTCGTAACTCTAAAATAAGCATTGAATATCCTTGTATCATTAGAAAAAAAATCATTTTCAAATAAATAACAAAACTCGTAAAGCATAACATTATCACGAAACCTTCCTGAATTTTGATTGACATAAAAGTTTTAAACCATTATAAAGCAATACCTCTGAAAACTTATGGTAAAATTTTAGCTCAATCAATCCAACAGTCAAATTGAGAGTTATGTAAGTGTAAAACAAGACATAAAAAACGTTACACCAAATTCCTCCCAAATACTTGGTTCTCAGGTTACAAATATAACCCATCAAAATTCCTCACAAGGTTGGATCAATCCCCAACAGTAATCTAAATCAATCCAATCTGTATTTTATGTGGTATGGTTATGAAGACTCCAAGCCATTACAGCATTTGAAATTGTGTTACAACTTTTACTCCAAAATCCAAGGTTTTGTCATCTCCACCTTATCTTGCATACAGAAAGTACTTTATTTACAAAAATTGATGTCAACAAATGCTAGAGATATTGTAAAACATTGAAGAATTAATGCCTCATGGCACCATCATCAAAAAACACCACAAAAAACTTCAAAAATCAAGACAGTAGAGTAGCAAAGAACTGCAAATGTTATCAAGTTGTTCAAGAGCATCATGGAGCATAGTATATGTTGATAGGCGCTTTAAATGACTTTCAATTAAAAAAGTAACTATTGCATGCAGAAATAGCTCAACTATTTAACAGTGGAATGGCATGTCAAAAGACAAGTGCACAATTGTAACTTACCTTTTCATGATGAGATGCAATGTGGTTCTTCAGCTTGTATTCATGAGCATATCTCTTTCCACATTCTGGGTGTGGACAGATATGATAGTTTTCTTGTGAATGTGCTTTCATGTGAGATCTCAGGTTAAAATCCAAGGAGAATGCCTGCATCAACCAAAATTGAAATTAGACAGAAGTACAGCCCTGAATATCAAGCGGTGCATCCACCACAGCACAAGTAAAGAAGCCATCCGTAGCACATGATATACAATGATATAAAGCAAGTCATCAATCTGTCAGAGATTATAACTCTCACAAGAGCCTAGAACAGTGTGCCAGTTTCTGCCGTTAGATTCATGCATAGCTTGAACCAACCATTTTCTTTGAACCTCCCAATCATCTTCCAAGTGCAACAATCAACCAAGCTCTTGAAAAAATTAAAACAAAATAAAAAATAGCGAGATAAAAAGGCTCTTTGACCTATCCAACCTCCAAACCAATTGTCCAAGGCATGTTAAACTTTTTTCTAAAAGCAAATCTCATTGAAAACAGAAATTAGGATTTCTTGCACAGATGTAGTATTTCTCCAACTGTTGTTTCCCCGAATTTGGGAAACACAGAAAAGAGATTTTTTACTGTTTCCCTATATAAGTTGTTCACTGCTTCCTCAGTGAAAAATAACATGCAAAGATGGCAGTTTCATTTTTAGATAAAAAAAAAAATAAAGTGTTTCCAACAAGTGGATGCATATCCAATTTTCCACTAGAAAATGAAAACTAGATATGGAGAACAAAGCTGAAACTGGCCATAACAAATGGTTTTTTACAGCTTAACTGTCTCCCAAATCGCTGAGGTTAAAATATTGGTTAAAATTTTAATTGTGGAACTTGGAAAAATCAACGAACTGATTGATTATATTATGAAACATACAAAAGAATTCACCTTACCAGTGTGAATTCACCTTTACGAAACATACAAAAGAACAGAAAGTATTACAAAACCTGAATGTAATATAGTAATGGAAGATTTCATTTACACACACGAGAAACATCAATATCATTTATAGAGAACATTATAATCTAACCATCAAGATGTCAGCTATTTACAAGAGAAATGTTAGTGAAAAGACTTATCACCTTACCACAGCCTTCATGAGTACATACAAAATCTCTTTCCCCTGTATGAATTAAAAAGTGTCTTTTCAACTTGGAACTATCCAGAAATTTCTGCAGCATTTACACCACAGTTAAACACCATCATACAAGTTCAGAAAAAGGAAATAGTAAAATATTTAAGAGGATCATAACATTTGACTGAAGTAAAAAAAAGAAGAAGAAGACGAAGCTTTTTTGCTACAAAATTACACTCATGGATGCATCAGGCTCAATCATTACAGAAATCTATGCTGCATATGTAGGTTAATTTAACAATTTCAACAAAAAAATAACTTTGACCACTCTTGTTTTTCCCATTTTCTCTTTCTGATGTGTGCTTTTGACATCAACTATCAATCTCTTCTAAAACTTTCTCCAGCACCATGATATTAATAATAAGAGATTCAGTGTCATGTTGCAAGTACTTGACGTCCAACATGATTTGTCAAAATTCCAACTGAACCGTGTTCTCTTGAGCTTTCCCTCTCAGCTTAACAGAGATTGAGCTCATGGAGACATTCCAAAAACATAATGAGACCTCGTCATAAGGAGCACAAATGTTGAACCAAGAAAGTAAACATTACTGGCTTTCATTGTAGCAGCAGTTGGAGCTTCTGTAGGCATAAATAATCCAGAATGGTACTGGCTTTCATGGTAGCAGTGGTTGTAGCTTCTATAAGCATAAATAATCCAGAGTCACCTAAACAAAGTTACTTATCATTCATTTTTTCACCACTTAACAGCCGCTCAAGAACACTTGAAACAGTTCTTTTATGATTTGAATTAGAAGTATGGCGTGTCCTTGTTTTCTCAAATTGAAAAGTATATATACAAACACTCAAAGGTTTGAGGTTTCACCACACAAACATAATATCTTCAAGAAAGAAAACAAAACCTAAAAAATTTAAGCTGAGCACCTTCCCGCATCCCTCATAGTGACAAACATATTGTCTCTCCCCATGTATATGAGAATGCTTTCTCAGAGCACCAGCATCAATAAAGGTCTTACCACACCCTTCAAAACTGCAAAGGAAAAGAACCTCGGTAATAGGTTCTGGTTCTGGCTCCGGTGCTGGGGGCTCTTTTTCCTTCTCTTTCAAGGCATTTAATTGGTTCTCTAACGTAACAGAACAAAGAAGATAGTTAGGTAGGATTAGCTTATCAAAATTCACTCAACAGAGAAACCTCTCAACAACTTCTATCCTCTTCCATAACTGCCAGAAGGCTCTACAAAACAAAACCTCAGGTAAGCAAATTAATTGCCAAGTGTTGCATCATCCACATTGAAATGTGATATTAATTCAAGAAGACAAAGGCATATACTTCAAACATAAAACATGGTGCAATTTTAATGATTCTCCATAGATTTGCACTGAGCAAAACATTATATTTTGTTAAGAACAACAAATGTTCACTTAATAAACAGAGGGCTACGTTACATGATTTTCATTTCGATAACTTGATCATCTGATCGACCTTCCTTCCCAAATCTTTCTCTCTTTCTTCTTAGGCTCAAGCACTTCCACTTCTCACTGTCATTTTATACCTGCCATGGTCTTCCCTCTTCAACGCAACGACGTCGCCAACGTTGACACATAAATTGCGAGCGATTTCAACCCAACCCTTAGTAAATAAAAGGCGTCCTGCTCTGCTGGAGCAGTGGACATCAAATTCCACTCCACTTTTCCCAAACCCGATTGGTATCACAATGTCCCCTGCTCCTTGGGTAGGTGGCAAGGCTTCTCTCCTCGTATCATTTGGTAACTCCAAATATCTCTCAATGTCAACACTTGTGAGTTTCTTGATGAAGATCTCCATAGCTATAGAATGCGTTGAGATAATTTGCGATTCGAGAAGATTACAGCTTATGTAGAGAGCTTTCGATCTTGGGCACTTTTTTGGTAGATGAGAGCGCAGCCGCCGAAATTCTATTTGGGGGGCATGGGGTAGTGGATGTATAGAGAATTTATCCCTATAAAACCTTTATATATTCACTTTAAATCTTTAAATTAAGATGATAATTAGAATTTTTAATTAAAACCCTACAAGATGAAACAACAAAATGCTGATATGATTTGGTCCTTACATTTTTTATTTTTTATTTTGATCCTTTTATTTTTTTTTTATTTCTGTAATAAATATTGATTTTTAATTATTGTTATTTTCTTATTTATTGAGGTGGTATTTTTTCCTCCCTTTATTCTTTCTTTTAGTTTTTTTATTGTATTTTTATTATTATTTTCAATTCCAATGACTTTGTTCTTATAGAAACTGCCTTTTTTATTGTGTTTTTTTTGGGGCTTATATTATTGTTCTTGTTCTTATCCAAACAGCCTTTTTTTTCTTTAATTTTCTGTTTTTTTGCTTTTTTTTCCCACTATTAAGGTTTGATGCTCAATAATTTACGACTTTCAGGTGTAACTTAAAATTACCAAACGCTCACAAAATATGTATAACAATTTTATCGATAAAATAACAAACAAATAAAATATAGTGTCTATCGCTATAAAAATTCACAAAAAAAAATTAATTAATTAGTGAACTTCTGCCCCTTGAGCCAATTCTTTCTTCAACGGATTGTTGAGAAGACAATAAATATTCTATGATCCTCTCTGATCTTCCTAACTTTGCAATAAAATGGTAATTTCTCAAAATTCAATAAAATAGTGAACAGATCCAACGACAGTTGATCCAAGAACTTTACACGATTCATAAGCACATCCGAAGACAGAGAAGAATCATCATAAGATGGAAAGACAATTTGGTAGCCTCCCGCCATCACTCAAAGAAAAGCAGAATGGTGTTATACTGGCTGTAATGGTAGATTTAGTGGAGAGCATGCAGCAAGTGATTGCATTTGTTCGAGTAAACAAACAAAAGATTTAGCAATGACTTCTGTTGGGGTTGGTGAAGAGGGGGAGATCATTAGGCAATTTGGACCAAAAAATTATGTATTTATTTAGATTTTAGCATTTATTTTTTATTTAGAACTACTATAAACACAAACCAGAGAGGATAGAGAAGTGCCCTTAGTCTTCATCCTCCGTCTCTTCATCATCATCCTCGTTTCCTCCATACCTCCATCCATCCTCTGCGTTGTCACGATCCTCCTCCTCCGTTTCTTCACTATCTTCTTCTTCTTCACAAGTCTCATCCTTAATTGTCCATGGTTTTTTCACAACATTCAATGTGGCAGGTGATGGGCTTGAACCTTTCCGTTGTCGGATTTTTCCAGGAGGCATCTTCAAGTTTGGCTTGGACCTGCTCTGTTTCTGACTTTTTCCATTCACACGCTTTCCACCATAAGCATCCTGATCACTGGCTTCATCCAATTCATTGTCAGCATTAGGTGGTCCATTCTCAGCATTCTCATCTCCTATGTGGCCAGGATGCTCTCTTCTAAGATGGAGTTTGAGCTTGTATTCATGGATGTAATCCTTTTCACACCCTTCATAAGGGCAAATGTATGGTCGATCTGATGATGCGGAGCCATAAACAACTGAAGGAGTCTTGGCATTCTTAGGTGTCCTCTCTGGAGGTGTAGTATATTTCACCACTTCTGGAGTCGGATTCTGTAGAATTAAAGAAAATTCTGAGAATCAGAACTACATTTTCAAGAGATTTAAAGTAAAAAAACTCAAAGTCTCCAGCCTGAGCAGTGACCTCATCCATAGAATGGGTGCCTGGAAAACAAAAGGATGGCTTGGCCCTTAAAGTGTGGATGGTTCCATGAAAGAGAGAGAGAGAGAGAGAATATGTCCATACCATATTACGAGTTGCAATCCAACATTGGAGTGCAGTACATTTGGTTTTGGCTAATGTGAACCCTAATGGATCATAAACCAAAGACCCAAAACAAAGCCCAAATTAAAATAAAGTCCAACATATGTAATAAACCTTAAAGCTTGTGAGCTGATTTAGATCCACTTATAATTAAACCCAAAATAAATTAAATAAGCCCAATAACTTTTAAGAAAATAAAAATAAACAAGTATGACCCTTATACCAAAGTTTCTGCATAAATAGAAATAAAATAACCTAACAAAATACAATATAATTCCCTAGCCTAAATAGTCTTATAGCTTAAATTATATGCTATAGAGGCAAGGACAACAATTTCCACCCCTTAAAAATCCCACATAAGCTAGGTTAATCAAATCTGAAATTGTCGCCTAATTGTATCTTTGACTATGACAACTTAATTGTAGCTTTAAATAATTCTCTCCAAGTAAGGAAGGTTATTGGCTCTATTAATCCTCGCAAGACTATAAACTCCCTAAAATAAGCATTGAATATTCTTGTATCATTAGAAAAAGAATCATTTTCAAATAAAAAAATCCACAAGTCAAAAAGATAACAAGTAACGAAACTCATACAGCATCCTCTGACCATTATCACGAAACCTTCCTGAATTTTTTTTTGACATAAAGTTTAAACCAATTTAAAGCAATACCTCTGAAAACTTCTGGTAAAATTTTAGCTCGATCCAACAGTCAAATTGGGAGTTATGTAAGTGTAAGACTAGACAATAAAAAACATTACACCAAATTCCTCCCAAATACTTGGTTCTCGGGTTACAAATATAACTCATCAAAATTCCTCACAAGGTTGGATCAATCCCCAACAGTAATCTAAATCAATCCAATCTGTATCTTATGTTGTATGGTTCTGAAAACTCCAAGCCATTAGAGCATTTGAAATTGCGTTTACAACTTTTACTCCAAAATCCAAGGTTGTCATCTCCACCTTATCTTACATACAAAAAGTACTTTATTTACAAAAATTGATGTCAACAAATGCTAGAGATATGGTAAACATTGAACAGTTAATCATGGCACCTTCATCAAAAAACACCAGAAAAAACTTCAGAAATCAAGACAGTAGAATAGCAAAGAACTGCAAATGTTATCAAGTTGTTCAGGAGCATCATGGTGCATAGTATATGTTGATAGGCGCTTTAAATGACTTTCAATTAAGAAAGTAATTAATGCATGCAGAAATAGCTCAACTATTTAACAGTGGAATGGCATGTCAAAAGACAAGTGAACAGTTGGAACTTACCTTTTCATGATGAGATGCAATGTGGTTCTTCAGCTTGTATTCATGAGCATATCTCTTTCCACATTCTGGGTGTGGACAGATATGATAGTTTTCTTGTGAATGTGTTTTCATGTGAGATCTCAGGTTGAAATCCAAGGAGAATGCCTGCATCAACCAAAATTGAAATTAGACAGAAGCACAGCACTGAATATCAAGTGGTGCATCCACCACAGCACAGGTAAAGAAGCCATCCGTAGCACACGATATACAATGATGTAAGACATGACATCAATCTGTCAGAGATTATAACTCTCACAAGAGCCTAGAACAGTGCGCCAGTTTCTGCCTTTAGATTCATGCATAACTTGAACCATACATTTTCTTTGAACCTCCCAATCATCTTCCAAGTGCAACAATCAACCAAGCCCTTAAAAATTAAAATAAAATAAAAAATAGCGAGATAAAAAGGTTCTTTGACCTATCCAACCTCCAAACCAATTGTCCAAGGCATGTTAAGTTATGAGAAAATGGACCTTTTTTCTAAAAACAAATCTCATTGAAAACATAAATCAGTATTTCTTGCACAAATGTAGTATTTCTCCAACTGATTGTTTCCCTGAATTTGGGAAACACAGTAAGGATATTTTTCACTGTTTCCCTATATAAGTTGTTCACTGCTTCTTCAGCGAAAAATAACAAGCAAAGATGGCAGTTTCATTTTTAGATATGTAAATAAATAAAAAGTGTTTCTAACAAGTGGATGCATATCCAATTTTCCACTAGAAAATGAAAACTAGATATGGAGAACAAAACTGAAACTGGACATGAAAAATGTTTTTTTACAACTTAACTGTCTCCAAATTGCTGAGGTTAAAATATTGGTTCAAATTTTAATTGTGGAACTTGGAAAAATCAACAAACTGATTGATAAATGAGAACAAAAAATATTATGAAACCTGAATGTAATATAGTAATGGAAGAATTCATTTACACACACGAGAAACATCAATATCATTTATAGAGAACATAACTATCTAACCATCAAGATGTCAGCTATTTACAAGAAAAATGTTAGTGAAAAGACTTATCACCTTACCACAGCCTTCATGAGGACATACAAAATCTCTTTCCCCTGTATGAATTAAAAAGTGTCTTTTCAACTTGGAACTGTCCAAAAATTTCTGCAGCATTTACACCACAGTTAAACACCATCATACAAGCTCAGAAAAAGGAAATAGTAAAATATTTAAGAGGATTATGACATTTGACTGTCAAGAATTAAGAAAAAAAAAGAAGCTTTTTTTGCTACAAAATTACACTCATGGATGCATCATGCTCAATCATTACAGAAATCTATGCTGCATATGTAGGTTGATTTAACAATTTCAACAAAAAAATAACTTTGACCACTCTTGTTTTTCCCATTTTCTCTTTCTGATGTGTGCTTTTGACATCAACTATCAATCTCTTCTAAAACTTTCTCCAGCACCATGATATATAATAAGAAATTCAGTGTCATGTTGCAAGTACTTGACGTCCAACATGATTTGTCAAAATTCCAACTGAAACGTGTTCTCTTGAGCTTTCCCTCTCAGCTTAACAGAGATTGAGCTCATGGAGACATTCCAAAAACATAATGAGACCTCGTCATAAGGAGCACAAATGTTGAACCAAGAAAGTAAGCATTACTGGCTTTCATTGTAGCAGCAGTTGGAGCTTCTGTAGGCATAAATAATCCAGAATGGTACTGGCTTTCATGGTAGCAGTAGTTGTAGCTTCTATAAGCATAAATAATCCAGAGTCACCTAAACAAAGTTATTTATCATTCATTTTTTCACCCCTTCACAGCCACTCAAGAACACTTGCAGTTCTTTTATGATTTGAATTAGAAGTATGGCGTGTCCTTTCTTTACTGCCTAAACATTTCAAATGCCTCGTGATGTTGATATTTCATCACTATTTCGCTTCTCAAATTGAAAAGTATATATACAAACACTCAAAGGTTTGAGGTTTCACCACACAAACATAATATCTTCAAGAAAGAAAACAAAACCTAGAAAGTTTAAGCTGAGCACCTTCCCGCATCCCTCATAGTGACAAACATATTGTCTCTCTCCATGTATATGAGAATGCTTTCTCAGAGCACCAGCATCAATAAAGGTCTTACCACACCCTTCAAAACTGCAAAGGAAAAGAACCTCGGTAGTAGGTTCTGGTTCTGGCTCCGGTGCTGGGGGCTCTTTTTCCTTCTCTTTCAAGGCATTTAAATGGTTCTCTAACGTAACAGAACAAAGAAGATAGTTAGGTAGGATTAGCTTATCAAAATTCACTCAACAGAGAAACCTCTCAACAACTTCTATCCTCTTCCATAACTGCAAGAAGGCTCTACAAAACAAAACCTCAGGTAAGCAAATTAATTGCCAAGTGTTGCATCATCCACATTGAAATGTGATATTAATTCAAGAAGACAAAGGCATATACTTCAAACATAAAACATGGTGCAAATTTAATGACTCTCCTAGATTTGCACAGAGCAAAACATTATATTTTGTTAAGAACAACAAATGTGATCACTTAAAAAACAAATGTACTAGTATAATTTACCTGTTACCCATTTGAAAAGAGAGCACTTTCCACCAGTTGCCACCACATCTTGAGGCACCCTAAGACAACAAAAGCAGAATCGATCAGATTGTTGGGATTGGACAATAAACGAAACACCCAACCTAAGTTCTCAAAGGAACCATACAGAAATCAATGAGAAGGAAAAAAAACGAATTCATTATACAAGAAAAACATTAAAAACTGAGTCTTTCGGCTCCTGTTTGAAGAAAAAACC
This sequence comes from Salix purpurea, assembly GCA_027405865.1. NCBI lineage: Eukaryota > Viridiplantae > Streptophyta > Magnoliopsida > Malpighiales > Salicaceae > Salix > Salix purpurea. The sequence goes on along the minus strand of CM050328.1, from coordinate 1,514,825 downwards.
AAAATGCATAACAATGAAAAGAAAGAAACATAATTGCACAGCGGAAAGGAATTGAAAAAAGAAGAGAATTAGGGTGATTACCATTCTTTGAACCACTTAACAGCAGGAGTCTTAGATCTGATAATGGGGCGTCTCTCAAATAGATTGTGAGTGAACTGATGATGAGCCTCCATGTTTTTCTTCAATGGAGTAATAGATAATTTGAATAAATTGAGTTAGAGTTAGGGTGAGAATAAGAGGGGATTTGGAGGGGGGGGGGGGATAAAGCAAGAGCGATAGAGCTTCGACCGTGCCCCTGTTTCTCAAGGAAAGCCAAGACTCTTTGGATGACTCCCTAATCGACTTTCTATGTGTTAACTACAACTTGGTACCCTAAATCTGACAGAGATGTCCAATTAGTCCCTAAGCAATAAGTTCTTGACTACCCGATAGTGACGAACAAACGGGTGAATCAATTCGTATAAAATAATATAAATTATATTTTAAAATTTTTATTTAATAACTTAAATTTTTAGGTAAGATAATTCTTTAATATAGTTTTAGAGTCTTGCTAACCTAATAGTCACGAGTTTGAATTTCACCACTCTCCATTCTATTTGATAAAAAATAAACATAAAATAATATGAATTTGTGCAAGTTTCAAGTCCAAAAGATTTTTACTTGAGAAGGTATGTTAAAGAATAATATAAATATTATGAGACCTCGCCTACCAACTTAAACATTTACGTGAGATGATTCATTAACATGGAATCAAAATCTTGTTGATCCAACAGCCACGAGTTCGAATCTCATCACCTTTATTCTATTTTATAAAAATTAAATACAATGTAATATGAACAGGTATACAGTTTTATAAATTGATATAATGAATTTATGTGACAGCACACCTATTCACTAAAGAACCTTAACTGATACCATGGAAAGTTATCAGCTAAACCCATCTTATATAGTGCAAAAAAAATCCCAAAAACTCTTAGCCAAGGTGGGTCCATTTGTGACTATGAATTCTGCATGGTTAACATGTATTTTGAAACAACAATCCTCTAGAAACTTCACAGCCACAGTTGCATCTTCACCATCTGCGAACTCCTTGTCTACATGCGCTTTTGAAACAGCTAGTTTCTATCAGCTTTTGAGTGTTGGAAATGCGGCTGTTTGCTTCTTTTTTTCGTGTTTTTCAATGGATTTAACGTGAAAAAGCACCTTCAACCGCGACGCATCCATAAAAATAACTTTTTGCGTTTCAGAAAATCTGAAAGAGATTGTCTAATTCATCCATCCATGTTGACTCTGTAAATATATATTAACCCTTTTTTTTCCTTTTCATGTAACATGTTCATTTGGATCTGCTAGTTTTATCAATATATATATTTGCAAGTTGCTTCTGTTGTCAGCCTGTCATGAAGAGGGCGATCGGTGAACAGCTAAACCAGCCTTCAATCGAACAAAACACGATCAAATTTGACTGAGTCATCCCACATACGTGACTCATTCCTGATCGAGGACTCGAGGCTAACTCACTCACCTTGAAGGACAACAAGTAAAGATACATATGGTGGAGCAAGAAATGGAACTGCTAATCTCCTTCTTGCTGGAGCGCACGTTACCACTAATCCAATAGGGCTTTTGTGTCTGTGTGCAAGTAAGTGTTTTTAGCTTAATAAAATACCAAAATAATATTTAAAAAAAAAAAACTAATTCGTTTTAAATAAGAATAAAAAAACCTTCAAAACTCCATTTCAACATGTGATAGCTTGCTTGAAACAAGAACTGAGATTCAAAAGTTAGATCACTCAAACATATTCCTTGTCATGATAATTAAATAAATGGGTGCGCCCCACCTGTGCAATAGAGAACACGTATACAATAAAAGGATAACATGAAAGTGGAATGCATGCATACATATATACATACATATATATGTATGTATATATTGTAACATCACCATAGAATGACATGCAGGGCATCAAACCAACTTTGCTGAAGCTTTGAGCACCTGCTTTTGGAATCTTCTCCTTGAACTAAACGCCCTGCAGGTTGAATTGTTCACTAAAAAACACACCAGTTATGGAACCAAAACCAGAACTGTGGCCACCCCCTTGACTGGGGTCGAGCTGATTGACCCAACCTTGACCAAGATGTATCAATTTTGTGTAACATTAGCCAACATCTCCCATAAATACAGCTTCCCTTTTGAAATATCATCACATTTTTCCTCATGCCATTGCTTAGGAAACTTTCTTGGCCTTCTCATTAGTATCACACTCCACATGAGACTTGACCAGCTGGGGATCTTTACTCTTCCAGCCAAACAATTCTGATCCATCCCCGAAACAATTTCACTCATTGATGGACGATTTTCCTCCTTGCATGAGACACAGCGAGACGCCACATATAGCAAGTGCTTAATCGTGCCCTCCATGAATGGTGGCAAAGCAATTCTCGAGTCGCATATTTCCATCATTTTTTGCTTTTCAATCAATGGCACTGCCCAGTCAACTATCGAAGCCGGCAGCCTAGAAACATCGATCACTTTTTGACAACTAATGATCTCTAACAAAACAACTCCATAGCTGAAAACATCATTCTTGGTGCTTAGTTTGCCAGGTGTGGTGTAACAAGGATCCAAGTACCCGATAGTGCCAGCCGGTTGGGTCTGATCAAGATCAGGACTCGATGATGGCTCCACGCGCAGCACAGCAAGTCCAAAATCTGCCAACCTAGCCTTCCAATCTAAATCAAACAAAACATTAGCAGATTTAATGTCTCTGTGAATCACCAAAGGCTTGCCCTCATGAAGGGATTGGATTGCCCTAGCGATTTGGATAGCAATTTCTACTCGTTTAGGCCATGATGGTGGATTGACATCAGCATGCAGCAAGTCATAAAGAGAACCATTAGGCATAAACTCCAAAACCAAAAGCCTGTTCTTCTCCTTGCAAGCTGAGTCGTGATCATCATGAGTCGTTCCAAGAAAGTTGATGACATAAGGGCTTTCACGTAGGGAAGATAAAACACATATTTCATTCTCAAGCTTCTTGGAGTTGTCATTAGAGACATGGCCGCTACTATTCGATGATTTCTTGATCGCAACAAGCTGGTTTTCTTCAAGTATGCCTTTGTAGACCGATCCATGGCTTCCTTTTCCCAGGAGTCTTGAAGGAGAGAAACTTCCAGTTGCCTTCACAAGCTCTTTATAGTCAAACTCCACCATCGATCTTTCTTCTTCTTTTCTTTTCGTTAACAATCTGCTAGGTCTGAGAGAAACTGAAGTGAAAGAAAGTTAGAAACCCAGTACTGCTGGTTCAAACCGGCTGGATGAAGGGGAAACTGCAAAGGAAAAGGTGAGGTCGAAGGCAGAGAATAAAGGGGGCTTAAAAAGGGAAAGTATAATGGAAGAATTATTGAAGAATGGAAAAGATAGTAAGAGAAAGAAAGAGTTGGAGAAAAGCAAAAGCTGTGCTGCTGCTGTCATCGTTAAAAGAAACGCGATTAGACCCGGGCGGTCGTTTTGTTCCCCACCACTCCTCCATTATTTTATATTTACTTCCAAGATATTTAAATCTATGTTAATTTTAATTCATTTATAAATTTAACTATTATTTTTAATGATTAGGGTAATAAATAAATATTTAGTGATTTTGGAATACAATACCATGTAGAATTAATTGTCTGTTTTAAGTCAGGTTTTGTTATAAAATGCTTTTCAACTTTAATATAAAACATTAAATATTATTAGTAGTAATAATAAGTTGGTGAAATCTAGGTTATAATAGATACTGGTGCAAGAAATTAGAAATAAGCTGCAATAGAGCTTAATGATGAAGATAAATGAGAAAAATATTTAGAAATAATAAAATAGTTGAAATACTTAGAGCTGTCTGGTTGTGCGATCCAACCTGCTTTTGGCCGAAATTTGAAGAAAAAAAATTGCGTTTTAAATGAATATATTTTGGTGTTTTAGATCATTTTGATGTGCTGATGTCAAAAATAATTTTTAAAAAATAAAAAAACATCATTTTGTACATTTCGGCACGAAAAGCACTTTCAAAAGCTACTGCAACCGCACTCCCAAACAGGCCCTTAGATGTGATTATACAAGAAGAGAGCAAGATTTTAAATTTTTAGTGTAAGATCACTTGTCAAACATTTTTATGGTATCAAATATATTTTCTTACCATCAAATTAAGCAAACATATTGTTTTACAATTGGATAGACTTAAGCAGATGTAAGGTAAGTTGTTATAAGTCCACTTAAACAAGTTTGAATTGAAGAAATTGAACATTATGCATAGTTGTTGAGTTTTTTTATTTAGAATTCTTGGAAGAAATATAGAATTGTTGATGTTTGATGCAATTAGGATGGAATGGATTGTGAATAATGAGAAATAAAAGGAAAAACTATGTGTTTGGTTGGGTGATGTGACCGGCCAAAATGTTAGGAAATGGGGGAGGGCTGAATTATTTGAATGATGTGAAATTGTTAGAATTAACAAGTAGATTGTGTGTGAAATTGTGTTTTGGAAAATTATGGGTTTGGGATACATGGATATTTGTAATATTAAACCATATATTGGTTATGTTTTGTGTAAGTGTTGTTTAGAAGTTGATTGTGTTTTGCATAATTTATTGTGACCTACATTTGAATGTAAATATAATCAATGATGTAATTGACATTATTTTAAATGTGCATTCTAGGGTTTTTATTATTATCCCCCCTAGCAATAATTGTTAGTTTTAATATAGATAGATAGATTTTGTGTTGGGTGATATTTTATAATTTTAAAAATGCATGTGCAATTAATCTTATATATGTTTTCAAGATGCAATCCTAATTATTGTAAGTAGTTAATTGTATGAATAGTCATGGTTTTATAAGTAACAAGGTAAGGTTAACACCAAAGTTGTCATTTCAATTTCGGATGATGTTTTGTTTTTTCAATTGGAACAAAATATTTTGGTTTCAGAGCATTTTAGCGTGCCGTTTCGAGGTTATATTGTTTGTGTGTGTGTGTACTTAAATATATTAATTCAAAAAAAATGTTCAAATTCAAAAATAAAATTATTTAGAATTATACAATTTAAGCTAAAAAGAGACAATAAATAATTTTTCTGAACAAAATTATAAACATATGAAATATTACGAGAATTTCATCATCAATCTCGCAAGGTCATTACATTATCTCATTACTCTGAAATTTTAATATAATATATATAAATATATTAAGACTTCTCATAAAATTTCATCTCAATCTAACGGTCGGATTAAGAGATATGATTGATATTGTAAAATCATTCATAATTTAAAAAAAAAAAAAAACATTATTTGACCAAAACAAGACGGGCAGAACGAAACCGAACCGATATGTGGCTAAAAAATCTGTTATGGGCTGGAATTTAAATTGAAGTAAAAACAACACCGTTTTGTCTTAATTTTTAACTAATACAAAACATTTTGGCCGACACAAATGAATCTGACAACCATGGTTAACACCACAAAGTTCCAATCAAAATCGTCCGAAAATTCTCCCATCGAGACAACAGCAAATCCCAGTTTATGCAGGACAACTTCAAGCATGTTCATCAACTGCAAGCCTCTCCCGTATAAGTGCACAAACCAGCAGCAACACGACTCCCTAACATTTGGAAGACATGACTTGCAAAGCTTCTAAACTCTTTTATACATGCGCTGTCTGTCTGTCTGTCTGTCTAAATAGATAGATGGAGTGAGGGAGAGAGCGCTTCTAAAATCTTAGATGCAGTTTAGTCCTATGCTTAAGACTTTTAAAATGAAGAGTGCCTTCTAAGTTGTTTCATAAATGATTCTCGAAAAGAAAACAAAATATAAGAGATTGCAGCACCAATGCAACAAATTCAGACATGTCGTGGAAAATGTGGCACAGGTCAAAAGATTACAAGGAAATGAAATCGATCACAGAAAAACAAACCTGAGAAAGCAAAAGTAATTCTAGAGGAATTCTAGACGGCCATAATATAGTACATTTCAAAAATAAATTACTACTTGGGCATCGAGTGACTATCCATTTAGCATTGCAGGCAAGTACTAACACACATCTCGAACAAACAATGGACATTATTCATACATTTGATAGCATGTTTTTAGCAAATGGGTAAGTTTCTTTTCTCTTTAATCAGTTTCTTCGACTCCAAAACCTTCATAGAAAGAATCATTTTAGCAATCTTAACAGTGCTGTGGTTGTTTTCTATGTACCCATATAAGTGCAGCACATTGAAACAGTAAGTCGAGCTCCAGCAAAAGCCAAAATCAAATGATAGAGCTTGGAAAACAACCAAGAGATGACATTAAGAACCAAATGTACATATAGTGTGCTCATTCGACAAATTGAGGAATACAGATTGGAATATGAACAAAAAAAAAAGAGTCACTGAAGCAATTTACAAGGCTCTGATGATGTGCATTACACAAGGGAATTCTCTCCCATGAAGTGACTATCGTTTACTCTAGCTGGTACCATCTTATATCTCCAATAAACCGACAATCAACGGTGGTTATCCAAGTATTTCTTCTCACTTGTTGCCAAGCAAACTCAAAATGTTAGTCCCATTAATCAACTTCTTGGACTCCAAAAAGAAAAAACTGAACAATAAAATCAGAAACTACTTCTGAAGCAAGCTAAGAGTGCTATCACGCTGTGCATTGCAGAAGTAATACTTACTTTTTTGCCATCAAGTGTTTACTCTTTCTGACTTGTCAGTGTATATCTGCAATAAGTCTGGAGCTTTGTCCGCGTATTTGGTAACATAATTCAGCAAGAACTTCTCCTCACTGATTGTTAGCGGAGTAGCAATATTCCAATCTCCTTCAATTAGCTTTCTGGACTCCAAAACCTTCATAACATTGTACCTTGGACGAACCCTTTTATCAATTGAGAAACCAATAAAATGGGGATAGGTAATTAAAGATTTCCGTTCCAATTCCATGGTATTATAGAAAAAATCCATCGCGCCCCTGATTTTCTCCTCTGAACAAGTTAATAGCGGGGGGAATCGCTTAAAGGCGCACAAAACCTCATCTTCACTCCAACCCATACTTTTCATCACCTCAATTCTCTTCCTCCAGGTTGATTCAGACACTATAACAAGAGCAGCAAGAGCACGTACAAACATACTATCCCCTGATTGAAAACCCATTTTTTTAGTAGCAGTCACTGCATAAACCATCTTATCATGCTTTTGCCCCATAACTCTTGGCTGCCACTGCATCAGTTTCGCTATTCTATCAATGGAAACTCCCTCTTTCATCAGGAAATCGGTATTTAACTGCATGTCACCATTTAAAGGAATCGACAACAGCCATGGAGCACGCATAATAGCTTCTACAACTTCCTCATTACTGTAATAAAAAGGCTTCAAAAACTCAAAAAATGGCTTAATATGAGAGCCCAGATGCCTTCTCAAAACGTCCGGGTTTGATACAATAAGCTGGGGCAGAAGCTGGCCCGCAAAGCCATTTTTTATGAAGAAGTCAAACTTAGGCTTGAGAGTATCTTCTGTTCTGGAATGGAGGACAGCAGGCCACTTCTCGATCGTTTTAGCGATGTGGGTGTCCTTAAAATCGTTGGATTTCAAGAATTGGATGACAGATTGGGGCTGATGGAGGTTATTTGCATCGATTTGGATTTTTTTGGAAACTGAGAGGGCAGATTGTAGAGGAATCCCACATGAATTGACAAGGAATTGAACAGTGAATGATGATGACGACGTTTGCAAGAACCGTTTTTGAATCAGAGAAAGAAGGTTTCTCCTCATGGTTTTAATATTGATGGCCTTTTCCAATTTGCTCGGAGTGAAAGGGTTTTTGTTAGGGTTTTCGGCAATCAGCGAAGCAACGGCCACATGTTTATTGTTGAGGTGAGGCTATCACTGACCCGTATACGATAGGGTTATGATAGAGAGATCCGGTGAGGTTAAAATGAAGTTTTTATTATTATTCACAATAACAATTGACAAAAACAAATACTATAAAAAGTGATGTTTTAAAATATTACCTATTGTAAAAAAAATTATTTTTGTTTTATATTTTTTTATAAATTTATAAGACTTTTTATGATGATAACTTGTGGCATTATACTCTTTTCATTATTATTGTTCATCATACTATTAAAAAAATATCTATTATAATAGTATTTTATCTTTTTTTTCATTTATTTTTTAAAAATCTATATTTTTTTATTAGTAATAAAAATCTAAAAGAGATAAGTATTTTTATTGTGAACTTACTCCTTTTCTTTCTTTTTTGCCTTTATTTTTTTAATAATTATTTCTATATGAAAATTGAAGTTTATGATTTGTTGCATTTTTCTTCTCTATATAAATATATTAATCTCGTGATTCATGTTCCGAGTTTATTAGATTTGCCTAGTTTACTTACGTTTTTTTTCAATTTTATCCTTCTACTTAAAGAATTACATCAAATTATACTTTGATTAGTCTTAAAGATTGTATATGAAGCTGAAATCACATATGAATGGTTCGTCCATATACTCTTTTTTTGTTGGCCCCACGAATTTAAGATTAATTGTATTTCAACTTTCAAAACTTTAAACTTGTATTAAATATCTAATTTTTATATTAATTTAATTTTTTATTATTATTTTCTGCTCATGTTTAATAAGTTTTCCAGCAAATTATTTCCATCCATGAGCCTGTTTGTAAAAATACAGATTGGAAAGCAATTTACACTACTCTGATGATGCTCGCTACACCAGGGAACTCTCCTCCATGAAGTGATGAAGTGACTATAGATCCGGCATCGTTTTGCATTGTATGAACTATTATTATTTTTTTGTAGTTATCCATGTTAGTCCAGCCAGAGAGAGTTATATTGAAAGGTAAAATAGAAGAGTTGTTTTTACATGTATGATTAAAAAAAAACACTTTTAAATGTACTTGTATTATTTATTTATTATTAATAAATAATTATACCAACAATATATATATATATATATATATATTAAAGTAAAATTAATTTCTCTAAATAGTACAAATATAAAAGATACTATATTTATACTATTCAAAAAACCAAATTATTAATTTGGCTTCTATAAATAGGTTTTCTATTAGAAATGTTCTTAGGGCATCTCCAGCGGGAGAGCTATCCCAGCAGCCAAAGCTAAAATTTTTAGTTTTTGACTATTTTCGTTCATTTTGTTGTCTCCAGCGGGAGAGGCATCCGGGTAGCCAAAATAGCTTTTTTTTGCCTCCGAAGCCATTCCTACATGTGTTGAGAGAGAAGGCAAAAATTAAAAAACATTAAAAACCCATACCTTGGTCTGGAGAAGGATCATTGGGTGCTTTCTGTGTGGGGTCGGAGAAGAGAGTGTTGTGTATGTGTGTGTGAAGCTTGGGGCATACTTTGGTACCTTGGTACCTTTGTTTGGGGGAGGATCGGGGGGTGTGGTGGGAGAAGGGAGTGCTCTGTGTGTGTGTGTGAAGCTTGGGGGCTGGGGCTGTGGAAAGGGAAAGGCAAAGGGACAGGGGAGAAGGGAAAGGGAAAGGAGAAGACATGATATATATATAGTATAGAAAATAATATAAATATATAAAAAAATAATGTAATATATATATATATATATATATATTAGAAAATAATGTAAATATATCAAAAATATTTGTTTTAGTTTTTGTTTTTATTTAAAAATACCTCAACAATAATAAAAATTATATACAAATTAATAATTATATTGTTGTAAGGTTTTTTAAAAATAATTATTTAATTATATAACTTATTCCTATTAATTGTATAATTAATTGTATAATTAAACTACATACAAAATAATTGCACTATATTTAAAATAATATATAAAAAAAATAGCTCTTCAAAATGGCTTTTACCATTAAGAGCATCTCCAATGGGAGAAGCAATATTGGAGAGGCAAATCTTTAAAATGGATGTTTGAATAGTGTATATATGGCTTTTGAGTTGATGTGAACTTTAATGGTAAGAGGCATTTTGGAGAGCCATTTTTTTATATTATTATTTTAATGTAATGCAATTATTTTGTATGTAATTTAATTATGCAATTAATTATACAATAAATAAGAGTTAGTTATATAATTAAATAATTACGTTTAAAAAACCCTCCAACAATAGAATTATTAATTTTTTCAGCTTTAACATGAAAAAAAAAAATTTAAAATTAAAAAATTTTCAATTTCTCATAATTATTTTTTTACTAAATATTATTATTAATTACACTTTTTTTCCTCCTAAATATTATTATTATATATTCCTAAATACTACCCGAAACCCTATCTCCCTAACTCTTTCATTCTCACTTCTCGGATTAAAAACGAAACCGCCGCCCAGATCACCATCTCCCCAAACCCTATCTCCCAGATCACCATCTCATATTTGCAACCTCGACCAGCTCATCAAAGCCAAAAGATCTCTACCGTTTCTCTTGTCTCATCAAAACCAAAGCCAAAAGATCTTTACCCTCTATTGCAAATATTCTTTTAAAGAAACCCATTTTACCATTTCTTGCCGCTCTATTTTTGTGGTCTTTTTCTTAGCTTTTAGCCCTCTATCTGCTCCCACCCCTCTGTCAAAATTCTAGCATACGAACTGAAGATTGTACAGACAAAAAATATATCAAGTTTAAGAAAACAAACCGAAGATTATGGGGTAGAAGGTTTGACTGGAACCGCTCGTTGGATTTTGAACTTTGATGAAGGTATTTTCTCGCCAACTTTTCTTCTTCGGATTGGATGCAAAATTTTTTGTATTTCAATTTTTTAAATCTGTGGGTTGCTGTGTTGATTGTTGTTTAATTGCTGAAAGTGTTGATGGGTATTGCTTTGTTCTGGCTTGATTTTGTTCTGTCTTGATTTTTGTTGTTGGGTTTTTATGGTGGCATGTCCAACGGATCTATTTCAACGGTAATATTTTTTTGCCTCTGCAGGTTTTCATATGTGGGAATAGCTCCCGGATTCTGAAGAAGCCATTTTGCCTCTTCGTTTTGCTCCTGCCGCTGGAGACACAAAAGTAACTCAAAAGAGCAAAATATTTAAATTTTTTGCTTTTGCTTCCGGGATGCCTCCTCCGCTGGAGATGCCCTAAGCACACATCAACAAAAAAAGTCATATATACACTATTCAAACATCCATTTTAAAGATTTGGCTCTCCAAAATGGCTACTCCCACTGGAGATGCTCTTACTAGCTCCTTTTGACTACTAAGAAAATCTGAGCAATAAAATAAGAAACAGAGATTGATGCAAGCACAAACACAGAAAAAAATACTTCTGGATCAAGTTAAGATCACTGTAATGCTGTGCATTGCAGAAGCAAAACTTACTTTCTTCCCATCATGTGTGTGTTCTTATTGACTTGTCACCACCGCAATATATCTGCAGCAAGTCTGGAGCTTTGTCCGCGTATTTGGCAACGTAATTCAGCAAGAACTTCTCCTCACTGATCGTTAGCGCAGTAGAAATGTTCCAATTTCCTTCAATTAGCTTTCTTGACTCCAAAACCTTCATAACATTGTACCTTGGACGAACCCTTTTATCAATGGAGAAACCAACAAAATGGGGATAGGTAATTAAAGATTGCCGTTGCAATTCCATCGTGTTGTAGAAAAAATCCATGGCACCCCTGATTTTCTCCTCTGAATATGACAATAGCGGGGGGAATCGCTTGAAGGCACACAAAACCTCATCTTCACTCCACCCCATACTTTTCATCACCTCAATTCTCTTCCTCCAGGTTGATTCAGACACCATAACCAGCACAGCAAGAGCTCGTACAAACATTCTGTCCCCTGGTTGAAAGCCCATATTCTTGGCGGCAGTCGCTGCATAAACCATCTTATCATGCTTTTGCCGCATAACTCTTGGCTGCCACTGCATCAGTTTTGCTATTCTATCAACGGGCAATCCCTCTTTTATCAGGAAATCGGCATTTAAATGCATATCACAATTTAAAGCAATCGACAACAACCATGGAGTACGCCTGATGGCTTCTACAACTTCCTCCTTGCTGTCATAAAAAGGCTTCAAAAACTCAAAACATGGCTTAATATGAGAACCCAGATGCCTTTTTAAAACGTCGGGGTTCGATACAATAAGCTGGGGCAGAAGCTGGCCCGCAAAGCCATTGTTAATGAAGAAGTCAAACTTTGGCTTGAGAGTATCTTCTGTTCTGGAATGGAGGACAGCAGGCCACTTCTCGATCGTTTTAGCGATGTGGGTGTCGTTGAAATCGTTAGATTTCAAGAATTGGATGACAGATTGGTGCTTATTGAGGTTATTTTCATCGATTTGGAACTTTTTGGAAACCGAGAGGGCAGATTGTTGAGGAAGCCCACACGAGTTTACAAGGAATTGAACAGTAAATGATGATGAAGATGTTCGCAAGAAACGTTTTTGAATCAGAGAGAACATAAGGTTTCTTCTCATGGCTGTAATATTGGTGGCCGTTTCCAAATTGCTCAGAGAGAGAGGTTTTTGCAAGGGTTTTTCAGCAATCAGCAGAGTTGCGGCCACATGTTCATCAGATCCGATAGGGTTAAAATGAGAAGTTTTATGTTGTTTAGGATAGCTAGTGGGCATATCCACTTCGTTTTTAATTTTTATTATTATTTTAGAAAACACAAAAAACATAGAAATTATATTATACTTTTCACATTCATACACAATTCACTAAGGATTAAGATAATATAAAAAAAAACATATGTATTTTAAAAAACATACATATTTATATATATATATATATATATATATATATATATATATATAACCCATTATTTCTTTTTGTATATAACATATACAAACATGCGTATTTTTAACTAAGTAAATATTCACCACTTGTTAAATTAATACAAACATACATATTTTTAAAATTCTACCATTAAAATTTAGAGGGAGAAAAACATATTTAAGAAATAAAATAAATCAAAAGTACTCAACCATTTGGATTTCAAAAAAAAAAACTGCCTATAAAATAAGTAATTAATTTTCTTTTATTTTTTATTCTATTAAAAAACAGATTTATTATTTCTTAAACATTGTGAAATATTCTAATCAAGGGCTGAGCATTGGGTGGTGCTTGTTGAGGTCCATTACCGTTCGTTAAAAATAGCCGATGGGCTCCGGCCCTTCACCAACATTGGGCTATTCATGGGCTGAGGAATTATTTACAACAAAGCCCTCTCTATACATATTGAATGCTCTAGGCCATGTAGAGCAAAACATTGTGCCCTAGTATTGTGAGTGGGGTCAAGATTATTTTTCAAAATATTTTTTGCTCAAAAAAATATCATAATAATATTTTTTTATTTTTTAAAAATTATTTTTTATATCAACACATCAAAATAATATAAAAACACCAAAAAAAACTTAATTTAAAATAGAAAATAAAAATATTTTTTTTTCAAAAATATTTTTAAAACACGTCGTCAAACAATCACTTAATTTGCTACGTTTGCTTGTTCATGGTGGTGGTTTTCAAAATCCATTGCCATGTAGGGCATTTTCAATGTACTATATGCAAGCAATTATACATGTTTGATTTGCCAAAGACAAGTAAGATAATAGAATTTGTGTCAATTTTTCTTCTTTTTTGTGATTCCATTGTTGAAATACCTCTACATAGTATAATGTATAAATACGATGTATAGAATCTTTCTTGTACTCACAAAATAAATTGCGTCAACCGCTCACTTAAATATTTTTGGTATAAATACAATGTTGGAATCTTTCTACTCAAATATTGATGGTATGGGCGCAATTTAACATGTACAAAATCTTGAAATGGCTAACCTTTCTCCTATACCCGCCAAAATTAAACTCTATCAACCACTCACTTAAATATTTTTCTAGACACTTTATAATGATTTAACCATGAAAAATGTATCATAAATTTTTTAAATTACATATTTGGCGTTGTGATAGCTTTCGTGGTTATGATTTTAAGACATATTTAAAAAAAAAAGATACAAATTTAACTAAGATTACACGTGAAAGTTTTGCAGTAAAATACATACAAAACTGTAGAATATGTTAATTAATCAAATACTTTTAAAAATATAATCCAGCCACAAAATAAACCTCAACACATTGATAGTATTATTGAGGTTGTTTTTTATAGTGAATTTTATTTATAGATGCATCAAAATGATATTTTTTTTATTTTTAAAAAATTATTTCTAACATCTAAACATGAAGATGATCTAAAAATACCTTAAAAATTAATCCAAAATAAAAATAAAATTAATTAAAAAAAAACACTTTTAAAATGTAAAGAGAAACCTAGCCAAACCTTATATATAAATAATATATATATTTATTTGTTTTATCATATATATATATATATATATATATATATATAACAATGTAGTGCAAGAAACTTGGGACGTACAAATGTTGATGAGGAGGGAGACCAATAATTCAAAAGAGACGGATCATGAGGACGCAGGTCCTACATCACTGAGAAATTGTACCACAAATTTCAGCTGAAAGCCGTAGCCATGCTGACAGGGATTGATGAGAGTTTCTGTTTATTGGTCAAAGCATTGCACCAAAATCTATGGGTAAAAGTATAATAATATAAAGCCCATTCATTTTTCATAATTTTATCCTTCATCAGGGACTGGAATTAATATTACCGAAAAGTCAGGGATAGTTTTTATATATATACATACTTATTAACAGCAAAGCTATAAAGTGCGGGGAATTACTTTTTATCCGCACCTTTTGCAATGCGATAATCTACAGTGTAATGCTTTTTTTTTCTTTTTTTTGACTACTTTATATTTATCTATTTTTTATATACATGTTATAGAAATAATCTTGGAAAAAAAATCATGTTATTAAATTTGTTCATGGACTTATTCCCGAGTATGATAAGTTGACATGATTCACGTATCTAGAGAATTTAACTTAGAATTCATGACCAGGTCACGTGAGGTCGATCTAATTTGTTATTGTCTTGATATTTTTTTAAAAAAATTATCATCTCATCTAGGCTGCCTTTATATCCATTTAGTTTAACAAAATTAATCAATTAATTCTCGTGATCTTAGAAGCAATTTTTTTAATGCTTATTTTTTAAAATCCATTTATTACTTAATACTTTGTTTATTATATATTTTTTCCACTTTATTTTAATTTTTTATTTTAAGAAATAGAAAGGGGAAAATAGAATTGATGAGAAAAGAAAGCATTTTTTAAAACAAAATACTGTCAAATTAAAAATAGACAACACTAGCCAGAGGACTATTCATTCTATAAGGATTGATTTGTTTATTTTTATAAACCACGGGGACTAAGATATGGTTAACTTTTTTCTTTTTGTATTTACTTCTGTGGCATAGAGAAAAATAAATAAGAAATGAGGATTTCAGTACTGAAAGGGTAATGTACAAATTTTAATTTCACTACAAGCATAGCAAATTCAGTCTGTACACGGTGACAGACCACTCATTTCAGAGAAGTAGACCACGAGGAGGCTGAAAAAAACTGACAGTCATGTGACACCATCATTTTGGAATATGATGCAATATTTAATTAATATTGTAATTTTTTAATTTTGTATTTTATCAGTTAGAACGAGAGATAATATTTTTTAAAAAATCAAAAAACAAATAAAGAAAGAATATCATACGTGGTTTTTTTTTTTCATAACTGTATGAGTGATGCTAGAGATATTTAGAATTTTTACTGCTTTTTTTTATTAAATGATGTAGAGTTTATAGCGATTTGTCATATAATAATAATAATAATAATAATAATAATAATAATAATAATAATAATATCTCTTATGAAAATCTACCCTGTAATTTTAAAAGCATTCTCTAATTAGCTATTTCTTATTATTTATGGTTTATTTTATGTTTTTAATTTTTTTTTATGATCTAGCAAATAATTATTGGTAAAATGATATTCGCTCATTTATATGATCTAGTTAATAATTATTGGTAAAATGATATATATTATGAAATCAAATGTAAAATGATATTCGCTCATTTATATGATCTAGTTAATATTATGTTTTTTTTTTATCTCGATTTTTGTGCTATAGTTTTTTATTATATCGATTTAGTGTATTTTTCTTAAAAAGAAAACAATATATATGCTGTCGCTCCACGTACTAATAATATATATTTGCTACTTAAATTGACATGGAAAAAGAAATACATTGTTGCTTATTAGTTTTGAGTTTATCCAAAGGGAACCAAGAGGAGAACTAGATGGGTTGAGTAAATTCCCTCCTTTTAACCCTTTTCCTCATCCTTTTTATTTCAACTTAGTCCCTATAATATAATAAAACTAATAATTTAATCCCCGTATTGTCTAAAACTACTAATCCAACCCCTTCAAGATTTTCAATATGGCTATAGCTTGTACCACCGTTGAGAAATTTTTAATAAGATTAAACATTGCAAAGATGATGGGACAGAGATATGGTTTATCATTACTTGATTTAATTATTTTAGATGATTATCTGTTTGGTGTCAAGTTGTAGCTTTTTAATAAAGTGGGCCCACTTGGAATTAGCTGGCTGATTAGTGTTCTCGAAATTAATTAATTTCATTTAATTTAATTAATATATATCTATATCTATATCTATAAAGTTCAAAGCTCCCGTCCCATCAAAGAAATACAAGCATAGACGGCTAAAGTAATTTGGGCACATGGTAAAGGTTTAAAGTGGCCGGCCCTAAACATGAGTGGACAGAAATGTACTTTGCCATTTATATATATTCTTGGGAATTTTTCAAAATTGGTTTCTCTTTCTCTCATCTAAAAGGGACATTACCATAATAAAAGGAGAAAAATAAAATAAAATAAAATAAATGATAGGCAAGGGTGTCATCCATTGATTATGAAGTTAGGTGACATGTTGAAGACTCATTTAAATCTAATCTGTAAAGACAAATGGATTGATTTACAGCTAACATTACAATTTTATCCCATTAACTAAGCGGTTGTTTGCTTTTGCTTTATACCATACTTTTTTATTTAAAAAAAAAACAATATTATATTATAATTTTTTAAATGCTCTTGACTGATTCTGATATATATATATATTGTAGTGGTAAATATATTTTCAAAGGGTATTTACGTATTCAAAACATAGAGATGTGAGAAAGAGATTTGCATGCATGACACTTGAAATATCCTACAAGATTTCCCTTTTCATTTCTCTGTATAATATATTTTGTGAAATTCCGGTAAAATAAATAATTTCTTACCTTGATATACTTTAAATTTAATTTTGATGTTTTTTATATTTTGAATTGTTTTGATTGTTGATGTTAAAAATGAAAAAAAATATTTTGATGTATTTTCAAATGAAAATCTTTATGTATCTTTTTTTTTTACATAATCAAATAAATTGTTTTCTTATTTCAAGTTAATTCTAGTTTTGTGTAAATAGATAAAAATCAAAAATTATAAATTTGATTTGAAAATTGACTTAAAGCATGGCTGATATTGATTTCAGAAGTATTTTTAACATCAACACATAAGAAATACTAAAAAAATTAATTTAAAATAAAAAATAAAAAAAATATTTTTTTTCCAAAAATATTTTTAAAATACAACAACAAACATGACCTTAGTAGTTAAAGTTACGAGGCGGATAGATTTCTTTTTTCTTTCTAAATCATAAAGTTTTTTATTTGGTTATACCAAGATAGCTTTTAAAAACCCCAGGGGGTTGGCCTGGCGGTGGAGGCCTGAGGCTCGTGGGTGTGCTCCCTATGAGGTCTCAGGTTCGAATCCGCTCAGATGCAAACAATTCCTTGGGGCCATCGGACTTGGGAGAAACCCTTGACTTAACCGTGGTGCACTTGTGAAAAACATTCTTGCCGAGACCTTGTACACCCCCGGGATTAGTCAGACTCAGCGGCCTGGATACCCGTGGTTAGCTTCGGCTTATATAAAAAAGATAGCTTTTAAAATATATTATTATATTTTTAATAAAGGAAAACTGCCTTATAGTCGGTTCCAATATCGACGACTCGCAAAGTAACCATTCCAAAACACACAAATTGTCAAACCACATCATGATGGTGACGGCACCGTGGTAAGCTTTACTAAAATCGGTATCATTTTTCAATAATTGCTACCATGTCGACACTATACCAAGTTGAATAGAAATATATAATTCTGATTTTCTCCTTCAAATTAATTATAAATCATTATTTTTTTAATATTTTCAGACATAATCAAATTCTGTATTAAAAAGTTAGAGAGGTTCCCAATTGACTTATTAATTCAACCCAAAATTAAAAGGTTAATAAAACCATATGTATATCGGCACAGAGCTTGGAATTAAAAAAATTGTTTTTTTATATGGTTTCAGGTTTAAGTTTTATAATTACTAATATAATGAGTACTATAAATTTACATGATCGTCAATTTTAAAGCATGTAAAATTAGTCGAGATACAAATAACTTGACACAGAAATCAACATTAATAAAATAAAAAAAGGGAAAAGGATAATGTTATTATATAATCCCAAAACTATAAAGAAGGAAAAAAACAAATTTAAGAATACAATGTGGGGTTGGGTTGAGATGAGCTGTCCCACTGCATTAGATGCTCTGGTCTCTGGATTCAAATCATAGTTTTCATAGCTGGTGGAGCAGACCTGGAAAGTGGTTTGTTTGTAGTTTATTAAATCAATTCAACTTAATTATTTTTATTTAAATTGGTGCTGTTTTATTTCTTAATAAATAAAAACTCTTGATGCTCAACTAGCTGGATTTCATCGGATTAATTATGTCATTAAAAACTTAGGTTAACTATGATTTTTTTTTTGAAAAAATAAACTTGAAATTAATATTTATAATGTTTTATATTATTTTAATATATTTTTAAAAATAATTTAAGAAAACAACCGGTAACCTAATATCAAGCTGGTTAAATACAAGAATGTGACCCTACCAGTGGACTTATGCTGCATTTTTTTTCTTCCAGAGGTCCCCAGCCCACCTGCTTCATTTTGGACAACATGTGTGTTTATCACTGCTTTCAAAATTGTTTTTAAATATATATATTTTTTATAATTATTTTTTTATATTTTTAGATTATTTTGATGTGATGATATCAAAAATAATATTTTAAAATATAAAAAAATATAATTTTAATATATTTTTAAACAAAAAACACTTTTAAAATCAATACCAATCAAACTCCACTTTCTTAGGTCTAAGCAGCTCCCAGGCGAAGACAGCAATCAATCAGAACCCCCACTGGAGCTTAGAAACGCGGCTGGCAGTGTTTTTTTTATACATACATATATATAGTTTATATATATATATATATATATATATTAATATACTGATGTTAAATAGATATTTTAAAAAATAAGGAAAAATAATATCGAAATAAAAAATAATTGCTATAATAATTAGAAGGTCTGAGAAATTTTCGAACCTTTTCTGCACCTGAAAGATGGACGAGAGAAATAAAAGAGATGGGCTTGATCAAATCCACCAAGAGATTAATATATATATAACAATAAAAAAAGATAAAAATAAAAGGAGAAACCAGGGCATCAAATTCCTCCACTGCCCCACAATGGAACTCTCAAATTCGCAAAGCAACAAAGAAAATAATACAACTCAAGAATCTCACCACCACCACCACCGTCATCACCTCCAACAGCAACTCTCGTTTGATCATGGCAGATCATCATCAGGAGGAGGAGGAGGAGGACCATCTCATGGTCCTTTCATGGGCTCCATCTCCATCCAAGCTGGCCTCCACCATCACCATAATCTCGGTGCTTCATCATCAACTCCAACCACAGTTAATACTGGGTCTGTACCTTCACCATCATCTTCACCTCTATCTTCTTCCTCTTCCTCCACCTCCGCTTCCACTTCTTCCACAACCCCACCACGCCTGGTCGACGCCTCTCTCGCCATCGCCACCAGCTATGACCCTTCTCTCTTAGACTCCACGAATAAGAACCAACAAAATCTATCCATTACTCCAGCTGCCACCAACAGTACCGGCGCAGCCACAGCAGCAGCACCAGCACCCGCAAAGCGGTCAACAAAGGACCGGCACACTAAAGTAGATGGTCGAGGGAGGAGAATCAGAATGCCAGCAACATGTGCAGCCAGGGTTTTTCAATTGACAAGAGAACTGGGTCACAAATCTGATGGAGAAACAATTGAGTGGTTGTTACAGCAGGCAGAAACAACAATTATAGCGGCCACTGGGACGGGTACCATCCCGGCAAATTTTTCAACGCTCAATGTTTCTTTAAGGAGCAGCGGTTCCACTCACACAGCTCCTCCCTCTAAATCTGCTCCCCATTCTTTCCATAGCGCTCTTGGTTTGTCTCATCATCCTCATTATGAAGAAGGGTTTGCGCACCCAGCCTTTTTAGGGTTCCACCACCAGCAGCAGCAGCATCTAATAACAGCAGATCAAATAGCGCAAGCACTGCCAATTGGTGCTGATGTCGGTGGAAGTGGCGGCGAGAGTCGTGGCGGTGGAGAAGAGAATTATATGAGGAAACGCTTTAGAGAAGATTTATTCAAGGAGGATAATCCACAAGAACAAGGAGAGAGTGGCGGCGGCGGCGGTGGAGGAGAAGGGCCTCCCATTAAAGCATTTAAAAGTGATTTGCAGCAGCCAAAACCACAGCAACAAGAGACAGGATCTTCAGGGTTACTAAGGTCATCGAATATCTTGCCTACCACTGCCATGTGGGCAATGGCACCAGCACCGCCTAGCAGTGGTGCTGGCAACACATTCTGGATGCTACCAATGAGTGCTGGTGCCGGCGGCGGCCCTCCTCTAGCCACCGCCACATCTGTTTCCTGTCCTAGTTCAGAACCCCAGATTTGGCCTTTCGCTACAGCAACACCAGCAAGTGGAAACCCATTGCAAGCTCCACTACATTTCGTGCCAAGATTTAATCTTCCCACTACTAATCTTGAATTTCAACGGGGAAGAGGGAGTCCTCTACAGTTGGGGTCAATGAGTCCTTTACAGTTGGGGTCTATGTTAATGCAACAGCAGCAGCACCACCACCACCAACAACAACAACCTTCTCAGCATCTGGGGTTAGGCATGCCAGAGTCTAATCTGGGAATGTTGGCTGCTCTCAATAATGCATATTCAAGAGGTGATTTGAACATGAATTCCCAGCAAAATAATCCATTGGATCACCACCACCACCACCGCCACCAGCAGCAGCAGCAGCAGACTCAGGGTACTGCTGATAGCGGAGATGAAGATCCGAATAGCTCTCAGTGACAGAAAACTACACAACAAGTTGGTTTCTCTTGCTCTTATTTCAGCCCTAGATTTAAACTTTTCATTTTGATATTCCATTGGATCAGCAAGAAAGCTAGAGATTCTTGGTTTCTTCTTGCAGATTTGGGAGTTGAACTACTATTGCCAAGTACTAATAAGCAGTACCATGGATGCTGCTGATGCTCAAGTCATGAGTCGAGGAGAGAGTCCTGGCTAGCTCCTAGTTTCCATTTTGGTTTGGTTTGTTAATTTTAATTTATGAAGAAAAAAAAATCTAGATTGAAGTGGAGATTGAAGTTAATTATTTTGCAGGTGTAACTTGTTAGCTTGGTCCAAAGTGGGCAAGGAATATAATTATATATATATATATATAGAGAGAGAGAGAGAGAGAGAGAGAGAGTTTGTATAGGAGGATATTTGTTTGTATTTTGTAGTATTTTATTTAATTTTGCTTTGTTTTGAAGGAGTAAAATGAATGAGAAGCAAAAAGGAATTTACAAATGCGATTTGTAATTTTGTATATTATTGTTTTGATCTAATAAAATTCAAGTCAAGTTTTTAGTAAAATAAGATTTTAATAAGATATTTATTTTATAAAAAATAAAGATAAAATTGTATTCATAGTGATTGATCATTCCAAAATATTTATAGTTTTTGACATGTAAGTTGATTTAAGAATCTAGGCTGGCTTCGACAACAGTGTCTTTGTAATTTCTCTCTATCATTCCATGCACAACTCCTTTCTCTTACCCCCAAAGTCAAAATTTTGGTTTTTTAAATAAAAAACTTTAAATCCTAATTTTATGGTTATAATGGTGGCAAAAATCTAAAAAAATATATATAAGAAAGTCATTAAACACAATATGATCAAAAGCCTCGCGACAAGGTCAAATATCTTTATTTGTATATATTTTCAATTAACACATATAATTTTGATTTATTTGATTACGTGTATATATAAGTTTTTTTTATGAACATTTAGAAAACTTCATATAAAACAAAACTTGTATGTATAATTGTTTTTCCATCTCTATTTAATGGTGATAACTATTTAGTCCTCAAAAAACATGGCGTGATCATAAAAGTCTTGTGATCTGCACAACATGTCTAAAATTCAAGTCAGGATATGTATTTTTTATAAGAGTATGGGAAAATCAAGGTTCTACTCGTTCACCCGAGCTCACAAAATACGCTTTCTAAAAAATGAAGTTCTTCGCATCCAAAAATAAGTTAATAACTTTTTAGTTTCACTTATTAACCCATATAATTCTAGTTTTATTTTACTGCATGTATATATAAACTTTTTTGATGTGCACCCACGAAATTTTATTTAAATGTGTCAGGAATGATTTTATTTCCATCGATTTTGAAAATAGTAGCCATGGAAAGGCGTCGAGGGATCACAGTGAAAGGGTGAAGCTTTCCACACTGGATTATTATTAATTGATTTACTAGAAGCCAAGGCATGAGAGTTGTTTCTGACTTTTACAGTCAATTCACGATGACTTCCTTGTTTTCATTGCATTTTTCTTACTCAATTCGCCTTCAATTCCCATTCCCCCACGCAAATCACAGCTATATACACACTCGATGTACTAACTACTTCAAATAGCAACAAAATTGACTCTCGTGGACATCAAATTGAGTTATTTTTTTAGGATTGTTTTTAAAAATATTTTTTAAAAATAAAATTGTTTTGATATTAGTATATTAAAATTTAAATTAAAAAAATAGTTATTTTTTTAAAATTGTTTTTGAAATGTAAAAATAATAAATACTCTAATACTTGAATAATTTCAAACTAGAAAAACGTGTCATCTTCTAGTTCAAATTTCAATTAATCCTACAAACCTCTATAAAACCATATTGTAAATTGTAAATTAAGCTTAATAAAAATATAATTCACGGGTCTTAATCTACTTATTTTCATACATGTTTGAAGGGAAAAAACCATATTTATTGAACTCGTCTTTAAAATGAACTCATTGACAATAAAATGAGGTTTTTATATATTTATCAAACACTTTCTCTCTTCACTTCTTTTTCTCCAATAACTTCCTCTCTCATCTCGTAATGTTTATGGACTAAGTGTTTGTTTGGTGGTGTGATTGAAATTATTTTTAAAAATATTTTTCATTCAAAAATGCATCAAAAAAATATTTTTTTTTTATTTTTTCATTTTTGACATCAACATATAAAAATGATATAAAAACATCAAAAAATATTAATTTAAAATAAAATATTATTTTTTTTAAAATACTTTTGAAACACAGTGTTAAACAAACAATAATTCTTTTAAAAAAACTAAGGCTTTGAACCAAATCATAAACACCTTAAGGAACAAGACCAAGTATGCAAAAACACCAAATTGCTTAGTTTTATTTATATAAATAAAAGGATAAGTGAGGAGAAATAGAATATCTAAAGCGAAAACACCAAATTGTTTAGCTGTATTTATATTTATAATTATAATTGTTTATAAATTTCTACAAACCAAAGAATTTCAAGCTTAGTGTATGAACTCATAAAAGGACAAAACTCAACTTTCATCCACTAATTACGCAAAACTAGAAAAAAAAACATTATTGTATAATCTATTCATATACTATATTAATTTAAAGCAATGCGACACTTTATTTTGGGCACCCAACCCCAGACTGCTCCACCATTCCCTATTTCCCGCACCAAAAATAATACTTTGAGATTAATTAATATATTTTCCTCTTTAGTGAAAAGTTGATTACTACATTGTAATAAGTTGTTTGACACTGTATTTCAGAAATATTTTTGAAAAAAATGAATTTTTATTTTATTTTTTTAAATTATTTTTTGATATTTTTAAATTATTTTAATATACTGTATAAAAATATTTTTTTTTAAAAAATCATTATAATGTATTTTTTTAACAAATTTTGAATTGTTAATTTAATAATCATGCCACTCTTTATATAGTTATGACAACCAATAGATACGAGGGGCAGATCATGTTATTACTGTAAGACTTGAACTGGTTTTGGTCTAAGAAAAAATAAAAGTTTTTGTTTTTTTTTGCTAACCTGATAAATAAATAAATAAATAAATTAGCACGATCAGTGCTTGACCCAGTCAAAAACTAGCCCTTGACCCATTATTGTTTATTATATATATATATATATACACAAAAATAAAGTCGTTTTCATCATTAAAGAAGAAGAAATATGGACGGATGAAACCCAAACCTTATCCCTTGTCGTGTTTGCATCCATGATCATGATGAGTAGTCCGGATTGATTAATGGCGAGGATCCATGATTGATTTGTTTTGGTAATCATGCGATGTGTCGTGCTACGTCTTGTGTTTATAATATATAGTGGTAAGAATTTGGGATTAAATAATTTATTTTTCTTGAGGTTTTAAGTTTGAGTTTTGTAATTATTAATATGATGATTATTGTAAACTTATATAATTGTTAATTTTAGAACCAATAAAATTAATCGAGATACATACAAGCTGGTCAGACATCAAATTAATTTAAAAAATATAACCTCGATGTGCTGAAATTAATTTAAACACACGCACGCCCTCCACGTGAAATCATTGGAGTGCTCTGTGTTTGGGGAATTTTGGTGTCTAATCTTCATGTAAATTTCACTGATTTTTGATTTTTGATTTTTTTTCCCGTTGGATTCATGGTTTTGATTTTAGAAGATAAGTTTGATTTGATGTGGCTACTATCTTTTTCTAAACAGTCCATTGAAAATTAGGGTTTTGATTTTGTAACGCTACAAAATCTTTTTCTTAAACTTATTTTCATGTGAAAACACTTCTCAAAAAGATGAATTTATTGACACTATTTTTTTTTTTTTATTAATGGTGAGGATCCATGATTGATTTGTTTTGGTAATCATGTGATGTGTCGTGCCATGTTTTGTATTTATAAGATAAACTTGTGCAGAGATCTAGTTATGGTTCAGTGATAAAAAGTTGAGATTAATTTTTTTTTTTTAAAAAAATTTCAAGTTTGAGTTTTGTGATTGCTAATATGATAAATATTGGAGATTTATATAATCGTTAACTTTAGAATCAATAAAATTAACCGAGCTGCATGCAAGTTGGCCCGAACATCTAAATTAATAAAAAAAAAAGACAACCTCGATGTGCTGAAATTAATCTAAACACATGCACGCCCTGCACGTGAAATCATTGGAGTGCTTTGTGTTTGGGGAATTTTGGTCTCTAATCTTTATGTAAATTTCACTGATTTATTTACAAGGATATTTACACTTCACATTTTTATTTTTATTTATTTATTTTCCGTTGGATCCATGGTTTTGATTAGAAGGTATGTTTGATTTGATATGGCTCCATCTTTTTCTAAGCAGTCCTTGGAAAATCAGGACTGAAATGTGAAAAATAAAGTTTGATATGCAGGTGTAAAATGCTAAAAACAATAGATGGTAAAATATTCAAGTACCAAAGTGAAGTCTTACATGCCCAAATAAAGATGAGATACGCTTGGTTTAGTTGTGTTTAATTTGGTCCTTGTTTTTTTAATTTATCATTAAAATATTCTTTGATACTGTATATGTTAGAGAAGGGAAATATAAAGAAATTAAAACACATAAAACCACACGAATTTAACTTAAAAGAATGAAATTACAAATAAATAAAACTCGACAGCCAAAGAAAAGAAAAAATTGGACATGAATAGTGAGTTCAATAGTGGAAGAATCTTTGTGAGCCATGACAAATCCTTTGCCCCACTCCTTTGTTTTCATGTTAAAAATTATTTTTAATATTGGATATTAAAATGATTTTTTTAATTTAAAATAAAAAATAATTTTTTTTTCAAAAATATTTTTTAAACACAGTGATAGCCTATGTAGCTTTCAAGGCTGAGAATTCAGTTAAACAAGAAGCACGTTGCTGCTTAACAAATCCTTGTATCGGTAGGAAAAATATAATTAAGATATCCTTTCAGATTGCTAGCATCCGAAGTAAACAAGGAAAGGTTTCCCGACCGTTTGTGATCCGATGCTCTATTTATACATCACGAAAGACAGAAGAATAGTGTTCTGTCTTAACGGGTCTTGCTCTGTAGTTTCTCTAACTCAATCAATGGCAGAGATTAGAACAGCTAGCATGCCGAATTACAAGAGGAAGAAGTTCCTGACTAGAGACCAAGCTAGTATGAGCTTCTCCAAGCGGACGAATACCTTGAAGAAGAAAGCTCACGAGATTCAGACACTGTGTGATGTCAAGGTTTGCATGGTCTGTTTTGGTCCTGACAGCCCCGTCCAGACATGGCCGGAGGGAGCTGTGGAGGTCAAGGATGCAATCATGTCGTACAAGGGAATCTGTTACAGAAAGAAATACGAGAGCAGCCTCACGGGTTATTTGCAGGATAAAAAGATGAAGCTTGAACTCAAGAAACAGAAGGAGATGAAGAAGGTTAATAAAGAGCGCATGGCCAAGTGGTCTGATCATGTTAATGGGTTATCTGATGATTCTTTGAGGGATACAGTTGAAATTTTAGAGTCTAAATTGTTTGATTTGAAAGAGAAAATAAAGTTAAGCATGCAGAGGAGTAAGGTAAAGGCAACTCAAGATCGTTTTGATATGGAGCTTGAGATGGATGGATCATCAGTTCCTAGCAGAGCTGCTGGCGCAACTGAATCGCCGGCAGAGGCCATGGATACAAACATCGACTTGGTGGAAACCGTCGGTAATAACGACAAGGATGCAGCTTGCAGTAGCTTTGAGATGCCACCACTACCAAAAGATTCGAGTGACTGGATGGAGAATTTTCGGAACTGGATGGAGAATGATGAAGCCTATCAGCATGGTTTTGAGAATGATGACTGGTTCAATGAGTTGGAAGCAAAACAACAATGCGATGATTGTCAGCTGTGGTGATATTGGCTTTTCTTTTTCTTTTTCTTTTTTTTCCATGTGAAGATATAGTATCTAGATTCTATACGATTGATTCTGAAACTCAAGGGTCTACTGAAAATTCACTGCAAACAACAATTGAGATGAAAAAAAATATATGTATGATAATCAATTAATCATGCATATTTTACAGAGGAGAAATCGATAGGAGACAAGTAATGAGGAGAGTTTGACAAGTCAGTACAAATACTTCAATTATTAATGAAATATTCCTGAATGTACTGTTTTCAGTCACAGTGTTTAACACTTTTATTTACAATTTCTGAAAATCGAACATCAAAGTTATACAGGAATTAGAGTCATTAATAATGATCCATGAACTGTACATAGTAACAACAGCTTCCTCCTACCCACAAAAGATATGATATGATCCCTCTTTACTATGCATACTAGTTCTCCACTCATTCAGTTGATTTCTGTAAACGTCGAGCCAGTTTTTCAAAACCAACTGCTTGTAACGATTTATGATGTTCTGTTTTTCAAAACCAACGGCTTGTAACAAGCCACAATGTTTCTGTTCCACAAGAACATCATAAATCGTGTTGAATCACACCACTATTTGACTTGCTTAAAGGATCTTAAATTTGATAAAATAGAATTAACTTACTATTGTCACATCGTGGAAGAACGGCCACATTGTGGATGAATTATGCCAGAACATCTCAGAGTGCCTTCTTGTCTTGCTTCTGATCTCGAGTATCCAAGGGCAAGAGCGATAAAACCCGCATCCTACAGAAAAAGCAACCTATCAAGATAAGCGGCAATGAACCCAGTTTTTTGCTGAAAAAGATTATAATATTTGAAAGAAGAGGCCCAAGACCTCAATCCAGCAGCAAATGGGGAACTAGATGGGAAAGGGAAATATGTAACCAAAATCCTAGAGACAAGCAGGAAGACAGAAGTCAATGTCTTGGACTACAACCAGTTTGTTATATGCTGGATCAATATCCATTTGCAGATTTAAATGTTCTTGATCTCAAAGAAGCCGGTTAAATTTTCTCCATCTCTGACCATGGGAAGAATGATCCCAAAATCACATCTTCAAGGCTAGTGTAATTTCAAAAATCAAGCTTGTACACAATACTTGATAGGCCGAGTGCTTTTTCAGATTCTAACAAACAGCACTACTGAAGCTCCCCGCCGCCATTACAGAGGCTCATTCAGCATTGTTCTAGAGAGATTTAGTTAAGTTTACCAATAACTCAAGCCCAGCAGTTATAGTAGGCTGCTTATTGGACTAGTCCAAAAGTTCATAATTCTGATAATAACAAATGCTGTCAATATTAATACCCCAGACAGTATAAGCACATCCAAATGCTATTTCTTTTCAGTACAGAAATAACTCAGCAAAGAGGAGTCTTACGATAATGTATCCGCTGCACAAAATATTGGAAGCCTTCCCAATCCCATGCCTTTCCATTTTCTTCTTTGTGAAAAAATAAGTTGTTCAGCCCCTGAACCTGTTGCGGCCAAAACAAACTGCAGGACATCTCTGTTACTACAGTAAGACCTAGCAATATGGAAGCATGTGCTTTCGAGGAATTGGAAAATTGACCAGAAAAAAAGGAATAAAACTATGTACCAGAGGAAATAGAATGGCCATAACACCATAGCTCACAAGAGGAGAGAAGAAGAAAATAGCCAGAACACATGGGCTTCCTAGAAAGACAAGAAATAAATCACCACCATTAGGCAAAAGAACATTAACCTGCTAAGCCTAGAGTGTATTACAGGCTCCGCGTCGAACCATGTGTGAATTTTATGACGCCAGTATCACTTTATAACAAGCAGCAGAGGAGCATGGAATCTCAAAGTTATCTATATAAAGAGTTCAGCAAATGAATACAACCTCATACATTATAATTTTCCTGTTAAAATAAATGGCTAAACACTAAGGCACAACAGCTCCAGTTGAAATAATATATTACCAAAACCAGAAAAAAAGGCCCAGTTAGATTCAAAGAAATCTAGCCTTCTGTCCAGAGCCACATCAGATAAATTCCATTTGTACCTACAAAATTTCAATGCACAATTAGTAATTACCCAGTCAATAATAACACAACAAGTAGCAGATGTCACTCCTCACTTACTCGAAACAGTAGTAAGCATACATCCATGAAAGGAGTACAAAATTGAGTGCCTTTCCTATATATGGTATGAATCCTGTGGCATAAACCTGCATGTAATTTTCAGGTCTGAGAATTAAATAAAAAGCAAGAACACAGAAAAGTGGAGCCTTATTAATTCCAAATTAAACACATATCAGCTGATAATTTGCTTAAGCAAAACATAAATTGCTGCAAGAAACTTGAGTAGGAAAAAATGGAGGTACAATATTAATAAAATAAAAAAAGTAAGAAGGGTGCCATAGTATCTATCTATTCATCTGCAAAGGCATGGTCTACCTCTAGAAAAAAGAAGGTCAAAAGAAGTACAGAATACACTTGCTCTCCAATTCCAATCATAACCCTGCACATAAAAAATATAAAGCAAAAGTGAGGAATGCATGTTCATTGTAAAATAAGATTGTTTATTTGACGCAAAGAAATGCAAGCAATGAGGAGCAAAGAGTCCATTTAGAAACAAAATAGTTACAGGTTGGAATCCTACCCTCCTAGACCTGCAGGCTTGTCCATCAAGGCTGAATTTTCTGGGGTCTTGACCTCATTCTGACTTGAAGGTTCCAGTACATCATGACTGTTTTTTCCTAATGCCTCAAAACCATACTTAGCAATATCATTGTACCTGGATTACAAAATTAGTTGAAAACATTTGTGGATAAACTTTGAAAATTTTGTCAGGATACATACCAAAACACTTGTAATACAATTTTCAAAATGAATGTATAGTAAATCTGATGCAGACCACAAGATTAATGTTTTTTTGTAACAAGGGTATGCCTGTATTTCCAGATTGTTTAAAGGATATTCATATCCAGAAAAACCTCCAAAACTGTCCTGCATCAAAATTATATGCTCAAACTTTCTAATTAATTTCATTAGATTTCAACTATTTGTCATATGCTATTCTGCATCTATATGGGTGGTGCATAGGGGCATACAGGAAGATATAGCAAGCAAAATTAGGGAGCACAAGAAGTTTTAACTCTACAACAAAATAGAATGGTGACATAGAAACATGGATAGCGGAAAAGGCCTGTAAACAAAACTAAGAGAGAGACTAGGTAAAAGACAACTCTACTTGTACAAGTATGGAAATTGTGAATTCCACTCTAAACTCATGCATCTTAAGTAGCCTTGGTATTTTAATTGACAAGCCACAGAAGCATAATGTAATCTAGTACCTAAAAACCACAGGTACTTATAACCTTATAAAGAAGATGGTGCCAGAAATCCCCCATCTAACTCACAAAGCCCATGAACTGGCCAAACCAATCAAAGAAATATTTATCAAGTACAGAAGGCAGCAATAGAATAGGCATGTCGAATGAGAGAACAATACCAAATTGTGCTCAGAATGAAGCTAAATATGTACAGAGGATAGAACCAGAACACCTGCATATAGTGAGTGGATAAAGAAATTAACCTTGGTAACAATTGATAGATATCTGACAAGAATATAATTTTGCACAGACACACACATGCAAATTCACTTGTGCACATGTGTAAATTTGTTCACTCTGCACCTATAATTCAAGAAACCACTGATTATACTGGCATGAGAATAGTGGTGAAGGAGAAAATGAACATGATTTTGTTTATTCATATCGACTATATATAGAATCCTAAAGGTCGAGATTGCAAGTGGCTCTGAACCATGCTAGTTTTACAAGTCATGTAACAAAACCATACGAATTAACCCAAATCCTTAATTAATGAAAACCTATCCATGCATCCCAGGCAAGAAGATATTTTAAGGAACTTGCAAGTGCGAGAGAGACTGGAGCTTCGGAAGACTTACATAAAAGAGTTGTATGAGTCCAAGGCGCAAAGATGAATAAAGTTTTGAAACACTGTCAAACGAGCACGGTCCTTGAGAAGAAACTTCTGAGCATTGATTAGGTAGTATCCACAGTAATGTCGGGATGACCACTGATTTTAAAACAAGTATGCTGCAGAGCAATGAAGACTCAAACATTTATATAATAATCAAATAACTAATGATGAACTGTTTTCAGCCTCTTGATCAAATAAACCAGCAGAAAGTGAATTTTGCATGCTTCATCAGATTCTTAACTTTTTTCTCTAAAATTGACGAATGCCCAGATAACAGTACAGCCTATAAACAGTCCATAAACCATCAAAAACATTATATATACAAAGAGAAAGAGTCAGTTTTACCTTCCTAAGAAAATAAAACCATTCAAAAGAAAACACTGCCCAGTTCGAACCAGCAGCTTTCTTGACCTGCCACCACAAAATTTCGAAAAGAAAATTATAAACTTGATTCATTTTCTCAAGAAGGGAAAGTGGGTCGATTTATTAAGGGGGAAAGAAAGAGAGAAGAACCTGAAACAGAGAAAAACAACTCTCTGAAGACAGCAAGCTTCCTTGAAACCTTCAAGCCATTGTAACAATCCTTGCTTTAATTTTGGTCTCAATATGCTTATAAAGCGCTTCGTCGTTTCCATTCAATTCAATCGTGGAGAAGAGGAGAGAGAGAGAGAGAGGAGTAGAGAGACGATAGATACAGTGGGACATGAAAAGACAAGGACGTTGGCTTGACTTTATTACCTTAATTAACTCATGACGTTGCTCACGTGGCGGGTTGTTATTGGATCCTAACTAGCCATTTCATTCTTCTGAGAGCAGAAACACTAATTCCTGTCTTTTATTTATTTATTTATTTATTTCATGATCACAGCGATTTAAGAAAAATAATCCTTCGTGTTTCGATCGTCGATGATGATTAGAAGAGCGGGCAGGCTGATGGATTAGCCTGCTGATCTACATCTAGCTTAAAACTAGATACTTACTTGTCAGATGTTTTTTTAAAATAAACAAACTATATATTCTGATTTTTTCAATATATTTTTATAGTTAACCAGTTTTAAGTGAAAATAAAATTTTATATATATATATATATATATAACGAAAATTAAAAAATTTACGTGTTAATAAATAAAAACAATCATAAACAATAACTTAAGAAAATCAAGAAATATATATAAAACAAGATATTTAATCTTGCAAACTGGCCTGTTTTATAAATTTATTTATTAAAATATTTTTAAATTCAAGCGAATAATAATAAAATAATAATTGCTGACCTATTTTTAAATTTATTTTTTATCAAATAAAATAAAAGTAATGAGATTTGAACTTGTGATCGCGGAATCGATAAAATTCTAATATTATGTCAATAAATTATTTTACTTAAAAACTTAAGTTATTAAATAAGATTTTATAATATAATTTATTTTATTTTCTAATACAAACTAAATAATTTTTAGTTGAGAGAATAAACTATAGAATAATATAAATTATTTTTTAAAATATTATTTAGTTTAAGTTTTTAAATAAAAATTTTGATGACATAAATAGTATTATTGGAGTGCCAGCAGCAATCCTTGTAGTGCTCCAGGCTTTTTTTATTTGAAGTTTGTCCAAAACGAAAGGAGTTCTGAAGCACGTGGATCTCACCTGAAACATTTTATTTTCCGACCAGAGAGTGTAGCTGACAAAACAGCCGAAAGACAAGAGAATCAATCACAGCATATCCATCTTCTTCCCTGCTGCCTCTTCATCCCTCTCTTTCTCTCTTCGCTCAGTCCCACACTCACTAGAGATGTCTCTGTCGCTACTCCACTTGCCAAGCTTACAAAAATGCTCCTCTCCTATCTCCCCCTCCCTCCCCCTCCCTCCATGTTTTCATGTCCCTTGCTCTGGAAGACGAAGGCCGCGTGCCATTTGGAGAACAAGCATTGCCTGCTGCTTGCCCCGACAGCAGCAGCAATCTGTTGCTGCTGCTGAGAGAAATGAGACCAGTCCTAGTGTACTACTGTCTGAAAGAAAAGTGGTTCGTTTCGGTTTGCCTAGCAAAGGACGCATGGCCGCCGACACTCTCGATCTCCTCAAGGTAATGTTGTTGCGTTCTACATTAGTGCATTGTGCCGATACTCTCGATCTCCCCGCATATATAAACGAGGCCTGTTTTGTTTATTGTTTGGGCTAGGATTGTCAATTGTGGGTGAAGCAAGTCAACCCTCGACAATACGTTGCAGAAATTCCTCAGGTTTCTAATCTCTCTTGAGATGTTAATTTGATTAATACTATATACGATAAACAGGCCTATGTAGTAGTTTTTTATTTACGTTATTGCTATTGCAACTACTCTTGACTCTTGCACAGCTTTCGAACTTGGAAGTGTGGTTTCAACGACCCAAAGACATTGTAAGAAAGTTGTTAGCAGGAGATTTGGACCTTGGAATTGTGGGTTTTGATACTTTCAGTGAATATGGACAGGTAAGCAGAAGTAAGGACCATTCATTGGGATTTATGTCTATTCATTGATGTCTATGAGATCCAAGCTGAAGAAGTTACCCACCCCTTTTGTGTATTAATTAAAACATACAAAGGATATTTCTTTGGATCTTTTAGTTAGTAATTAATGCTCATTTGTTAGAACACATTGAATCTTCTTCTCCCCTTTTTAGTTTCACATAGAGACAACTGGTTTTATGTGTTTTTGAAATGTTGGCATTGAAATTCAGTGTAGGTAATCCTTGGCACATGTTCTCGTTCGATTCTTAAAGCATTTTCTTCTTTAGAAGTTAAATTAAAATGCAAAAGATGCATGTTTAAACTGGTGGTACATTATCTCCCTTCATTTTTCCTTTCCTAAATTGTGAATAGCTGTAACATGGTAAATGCTGCTAATGTTGCTAATGGTTGAATCTCAATTATCAAGGGTTCTTGAGTGTTGCTGTTGCTAATGATGATTGCTAATTGAACAAATCTCAACTCCATCAAGGGTTCCCTACAATACAAAGACAGCTGAATTATTTTACCTTGCAAAATACTACTATACACAGGCTTTAGAGGGACATAAACTCTTACTGCAAAGCTGAATTCCCAAGTTTAGGATCCAGCATTGGTTAATTTTATAAATGTAGGCCAAACTTCAGTTATATTTTTGTTTCTTTACCTGGTGAATTCAAATGTTGTTTCTCTGTTTTAATATGAACAAGTGAAATGAAAATCATTTGCTTGCATCATCTCCTTTCCAAGCCTGTTTCTGTATTTTTTTTATCACAATTAAAGAGTGAATTAACTTTGGGAACTTGTTATTCATTCTAAAACTCCTTGCCAGGGAAATGAAGATCTTATCATTGTTCATAATGCTCTTGGATACGGGGACTGCCGTTTATCCCTTGCAGTAAATTTCCCCCTTTCTACTTCAAGTCAACTTGAACTTCTGAAGCTCATTTGCTCATGGTTTTCACCGTCCATAAAATATCTGTTTTCTTTCTTTCAGATTCCTAATCATGGGATATTTGAAGGTATAAATTCACTGAGGCAGCTGTCAAAAATGCCTCAATGGACAGCTGTGAAACCTCTACGAGTAGCTACTGGCTTCACTCATGTATGATAACTTTATCTTAACATAACCTGATGAATGCTTTCTGGGAACATTTTCTCTTGCATTTGCCTTGGTGAACCATTGAATTCACTTCTCTTTTGCCTTTATGTACAGCTAGGTCCTAAATTTATGAAGGATAATGGGTTCCTGAATGTGACATTTTCAATTGCTGATGGAGCACTGGAAGCTGCTCCTGCGGTGAGAAACAATTCTTTTACATAAGTGAATCACTTTTTTCCTTATCTAATATTGTTTTGAATGATTTGATATTTAGTTAAGCCAGAATGAAAAGTTTTTAGAATGCTGCCAGTAACTAAGCTTATTTAATACAGTTAGTGCATGTCAAATATTTACTACTATTACATATTGAAGATTTAGCTTCATGACACCAGCTCTTTCTCTGATTTTTTTTGTTAGACTTCTTTTCTTTTGCGTTAACAGGACAGCTATTTTGAATTTATAACGAACATAATCCTTTCATTGATTAGAAAGTGCCCCAGCCCCTTTTTTGTTAGGTTTCTTTGCTTTTGCTTAGTTTTTGTCCTTGTCTATTTTTATTCTTTTTACAGGACTTGACTATTTGGAGTTTTATAATAAACTTTAACTTTGCACAGATTAGAAAGAATTTTGAAAGTCCAACTTTCTTTCTAGTCTGGTGCATTGATGCAAAGAAAAACAGGGAAGAATTGCATTTTTTTTCTTGGCCCACCGAAGTATTTGCCTCATGAATGAGGTTCTTGGAAGATAGTTTTGATTTAATTCATCACAACTCGGCTGGCTGCAGTAGACATACAGTTCTTATGTGGCCCTCCAGTACATTTTTTCTTATTTATCAATCGTCTTTTTTTCTGCAGAAACAAATTATGTGACATGCTCAACTTTTCTTTTATATGACACTGTCTTTCTGTTTGGTTTTTCTCATTAAATTATTAACACATCAGTAAATAATTTTACAGAATTCAACTGTCTTCAGTAACTATGAGCATCCATTGACCTGTGATTTCAGTGCATTGAGAATATTTCATTCCATTTTCTCATCACATAGACATTGCCATGGTTAATGTTTTTGTCCTAGTGGTTTAGTCAGGAAAAAAGGAGTTGACAAGGACAAGATTTCAGTTCTTAATCTAGAAAAGATTAAATAACTTGATCCTGTTGACCTGCACTTCTCCAGCTGTGTCTCTTGCTTCTTGGTTTAAGACTTTCTTATCTTGGATGATAATAATCTGTATCCCCACGTTTACATGTCTTCCTCCCTTCCCTGCCTTCTCTTTATCCTATTTTTTCTTCGAAATGGTGCATCACAGTATTTTCTTTTTTTCGTTGGATTATTTGCATGGGCCAAAAGTTAAAGATCTGATCTTCTCGACATGCTGAGTATTCAGTGACTAGCATATTAATTTCCATCCAATTTTTCACGTTGACATCCTCTTAGTTAGAGATATTTTAAGCCCAGTGGGGCTGCAATGAGGTCAAGTGTTCTTAATCTTGAAAATTTTAATTATCATTGACAAGTCTTAGTGATTTGCACTTCTGTATTCACTAATTCACTAGTGACTTTCACCTCTTGAACAATGATGCTCGTGCTTCATACACATGAATCTACTGAGACTATCATTTTTTTTATGAGTTTAGATGGGGATAGCTGATGCTATTCTGGACCTTGTGAGCAGTGGAACAACACTGAAAGAAAACAACTTGAAAGAAATTGAAGGAGGAGTTTTGTTGGAGAGCCAGGTATGCGATCAAGGTGCATTGATTGTAGCTCAGAAGAGGGTTTCTCTTTTCTTTTCTTCCTTTTTGTTTAATCTGTTTAAATAACTGGTTTTGCATTCTGCCTGTAATACATTTTGTCTTACCTTAAAAGTCATATATTCTTCAGGCCATTCTTGTTGCTAGGAAAAAATCATTGATCGAACAAAAGGACGTGAGGGACAAAACAAAAGAGATTCTAGAAAGGTTTGAGGCTCATTTGAGGGCGGTTGATCAATTCACGGTGTGGTTATCATCTTTCTCAATCTTCACTCTCCCAGCTTATTCTCTTTCCTGCTCAGATTCTGTTGTTTTAACACTTTCATCTCATGCCAGGTGACTGCACACATGAGAGGAAGTAGTGCAGAGGAAGTGGCTGGACGAGTGCGCAGCCAGCCATCTTTGTCTGGATTGGAGGTGAGGTTTGAGACAGATGCAAAGTTTCTCATGCCATCTATCTCTAGTTTAAGATCCAATTAATGTCTATCATATCCAGTAGATGCTTGACCAAATTCACACTACAAAACAGGAATAATTCAAAGACCTCATGAGGCTGAGAATGCTGAGATGCTAACCACCTATCTACCCTGTCAGGTTTTTCAATTCGGAACCTCATATGCGTTCTTTTTATTGCAGGGACCTACTATAAGTCCAGTTTTCTGCAAACATAACGGAAAGGTTACCCCTGATTTCTATGCTATAGTGATATGTGTCCCAAAGAAAGCATTATACAAGTCTGTGCAGCAGCTGAGAGAGGTGAGTCTTCTAACCATAGAAGCATAATTCCGTGATATTTTGTTTGTTCTTAGTCTCGCTGTTAGATGCTGTAAATCTAATCACAAGGGGTTTGGGCCGGGGAGTTGGTAATCTTTTGTCCCATTGAACATTACATATCTCAGTCTCTGTAGATACTTTAACTTGGCAATTCTGACATCACAAACTTTTGGTTTGGTCTCCACTATATTGGCTTGAATTTTATTATGTACATGCGAGAATATCTTAACATCACTGTGAACTCCACGTTATTACCTCCGATGGCTAGATCTATTATCTGAAGTTCTGAACCCCATCCCAACAGGACTGAGTTAACACGACTTCTTGTACATATTTTAATGTAGATTGGAGGCAGCGGTGTTTTAGTTTCTCCTTTAACTTACATTTTCGAGGAAGTCACACCAAGATGGAAGGAGCTTCTTTCAAAACTGGAGTTATAATTTAGGGTTCTACCACTTCCTTGCAAATTTGAGCCGCTTATTTCAAGGTCGAAAAGCTTTGTCAAGTTTAATGAATGAGCATGAAGGGGAAGAAGGTCAACAAGGCTCTGGTGACTAATAAATTTGTTGGCAGTCTTGCAATCTTTGAAGTTGCATTTGTGGTAGCTCAACTTCAAATTTGTTTTGTACTTGGGTGGTTGCATCATTGTTTCTTGCATTGATTGTAGGATTTTCATTGGACTCGGATTCTTTATTCTTCTTCTATTTCATGTTTTGTCAAGAGTTAAATTCAAATTGAATAAAGATGATTTAATATCACATTATATAAATAGAAACAGCTTGGGATATCATAAACCTCATAAATATATAAACAGCTTAGGGTATTATAAACCGTCAAATTCCAACGTATTAAACAATGATTTAAACTTCTCATCCAAGATTCTTTAACATGGTATATGAATCTGAAATGATTGCCTTAACGATTAAATGATGAGATTATTTGCGTTCTTTTATAATTGAGTTTAACAAATAGTATAAATCATAATCAAGGCAAATTTCCAGGCGCCTAAACGACGAGAATCAAAATTGGATTAAAAATACAAGAGTAAGTTTTCTGTCACCGTCAAAATCATAATCAAGGCCTGTTCGAATACCATATGCAACACAACTAATATCAGTAGCTGAAACTATTTGTAATGCCCGAACTGTAGTTTCTACCACAGCATCGCTCCAACTTCGTCAATCCCTTATGTCATTTGGCTTGCAATCTTTCTCAAATTGGCCTGAAATAATACATTCTTCTTTTGGCGCCATCTAGTGACAATAAAGTTTTATCAAAGAATCAGCACCAGCAGTGAATAACCAAGGTTGCCGCGGGTGGAACTTGCAGTCCAATACTCCTACAATACAATCCAGAATCAATTAAAGCCGTGTCAGTTTCATCTCAACAATTTATGTTGGAAGGGTTCTTTAGACTGGTATGTAAATGCATTGACATGCTACAGATACAGGAAACAGAAAATTTAACCACAATGCAACCCCATACTATCACTTTTAGCAATAAATGAGAATCAATTTGACAACTTGTAACATTAAATGATGAGAGGAGAATATTAATATTTAAAATGGATATCAGTAATTCATGTTATATCTGTAAACCCGGCCAGAGAAGATGTAGAGGGATGATTATGAGAATCAAAATATGTTGAACATCGCAGAGGTGAAGTTGTGTCAGATTTGTAGTGAACATGGAATTTTTTGGCCCGGCTTGGATTTTGTAGAACAAAAATATGGCTGCAATTTGGCCAAAACTGCTCTATTATTGGAAAGTCATCTCCTTTGAGCGCTAATGAGGAATAGACAAACACCCTAGCCAGCTTTGCTGAGCGTAACTACTAGCAGTATATGCTTAAATTTCAACCAAGTCCTAATTCAGGAATAGGACATGTATCTACCCCTTACTTGACAATATGAGTGAATATGTGAATGTGTATCGCAAAGCACTGACCTCTTCCATCTGAACTTGCATGTCCACGGAGAATTTCCAAAGGAACAATAAGAGGATTCTGATTAAGATCTGAATAAACTGTGCCATGAAAAACATATGCAGTGCAATCATCAGAGCATGATGCAAATAATGGGTATGAACGGTGGAAGGCCACATTGTTTATGTCTTTGGGATGACACCTGAGAAATTAGAAATTCACATCAGACAAAGCATGAAAGAAAATCACATCAGAAAACGATGGTCATTTCATGAAATAAAAGCATAAAGGGAGGGGTCGACAGCATACTTGAGAACTTTGTAAGGTTTAGATGAAAGGTCCATGTCAAACCAACATAATTTTCCATCTCTGCTTCCCACAATTATGTTATCACCTGCATGGAAGCCAAACCTGGAATAAGAACATTGTAAGAAAATAAATATATATGATGACTTGGAAAATCTATCATCGAGAATGGGGTGCAGACCAGCAGGATGAATTGAAATAGAGGAGACTTCACGTAATCCAGTCTCCAGCTTCTTAATCAGCTTTTGCTTCAACAGATCATAAACACGGACATTCTTCTTTGTTGAAACAAAGAAAATGGAACGGGTAGGATGAAAAACTGCTGACACAGGAAGTCCATGCAACTTAAATGGATGTCTTTGTGTAAATTTCTTAGAGAGCTGGTGGATAAGAATTGCTTTTGAATCGCGTAATTAATTGGTCAAGGCTACAAATCAAAGGCAATTGGCATTCTTGTTTCTTTAGGCTTCAAGTAAATTGCTGAAATGTGCTCTTATTGCATGTGTAATTTCATGGATACCTCAAAGTGACTTGAGCATGCAAACCTACCTATTTTTGATAAATGAATGTCACACTTTTCAATATAGAGTATCCCTAGGTACACGTGTTAACTTCACAGGGCGATTAACAGTCCTGCTTGAAATCAAATGAAAACAAAACCAGAATACAGTACACAAGATGGGTGAGCTTCAGAGCATGGCCTTGCTTTGGCAAAAAATCTCCATGAACTTGTAAGACTAGAGCACAAAACAGCAATTCTAAGCTCATGGACATAATAAGATCAAAGAATTGTCATAAAAGGGAAATAAAAACTACCCAATGAATCTAAAAAAGATGACAAATGCATGCTTTTTTTAGTTAAGAAATATCATCCACATTAGCATGAAGCTCCACTGCCAACCAATGGCACTGAATACAATACATCCCTCACTGCATATCAAGGAAAAAACATTCCTTTGCAATCATGAAATTGTTTTCTTACAAAAAATAAGAATGAATAAGAGCCAGAAAAGGATAAATAAAAGGAAAACTAAGTCACCGAAATGAGCACAGAAAAGTTAAGCGTGACTGATAGACTTCATGCACAGAACAATACTTTCTAGAACTAGAAACAAAACTGCAATCAAATGACAGTGAAAGAAAAGGATATCAGCTGGCATCACAGTTGAGAAATAGTCTCCTTTACGATGCCATTCTACTGAATATACAGACTGCAAGAACAAAAGAAAGAGAGGAATGAATACAAAAGAAGTTTTCAAACGAAGTATCTTCCATTAAAACTAGTAACATAGTCTATTTCACCAATGTTTAAAATGAGCAAAGAAAATTACCTTAAAATGCCTTAACCTGATTCCTTCATGTTCATCATCTTGACGCCAGCTCCAGCCAGACACCTTGTTGCCTATAAATAACCAATAGATGGGAAAAAATAAGAAAAATCTTGTTGGCCATAATATATCAATGCATGAGCTATTTTATACACAGACCAGAATCTTCTGGAGTTGCAGGTGTCTCAACATGCAGAAGCTCCTTAACTTTTCTCTGTATTTCTTCATTTCCCAACCCACTGTTCAAGAGAAATACATCTTGTCCCCTGCCAAAGTATGCTTGCTTTAATTATATGTGTGATAAAAGGATCGAAAAATTAGACCCACTGAAATATGCAGCAAGCTTACAAAGTGACAGCCAAGATAGGAAGCTCCGGCAAGGGATTCCATGCTACATATTGGACAACTTCACCAAACTCCCAGACTTTAATACATCTACAAGTCTCAACCTCCCACAAACGCACAGTTCCATCACTAGAACCTTTCAGAGAACATCAAAACATAAGATCCGCATCCAAGGATAAATTTGATGGATAATACAACAATGCTGAAGATGAACATCCAAACCTGAAGCAATCCACTGTCCTGAAGCTTCAGTGGAAATGGACATAACTGCACCCTTGTGTCCTCTATACTCAAGATAGCACGTCGCTGGGTAAGGTCTAAGATCTTTTCGGCTTGGCAGCTTAGGCTTTAAAGATTCAGGATCAATATTAATCTGCAATATCAAGAGTACAGATTTAGCTTTATGAGGCAGACCACTATAATCTCCGATCTGGATTGGTAACTTACACGTTTCTTGCGAACTCTAGGACACAAGTATAAATCCAAGCAACGCTCAAAAGAGTCTTTAACAGCATTCTCATAAGCTGGGATGCTCCTCAAAGATGTAAACCTGAGTGGATGAAATCTTGTTAAGATGATAGGTGTCAATGATAAACAAGATATGTAAATGAACAGGTCAAGAATACAAGTTACCTTTTAGGGATGAATTTAGGTCGGTCCTCCTCATCCATCAGCTGGTAAGAATTGATCTCCTCTTGTGTTGGGATGTACTCTAGAGAAGGATTGTATGACTCCTCGTGACCTAAAAATAAAACCAAGTTTAACACATCCCATTCATTCAACCAATGTGAAAAAAAGAAGAGATAATATCATACCTGGCATATTTGGTTTTGGTGCAGGAATGTAAGACAAGTGCCCAGTCTTTTCTGATGAGCTAGCATCATCCCCCCACAACATGTAGAAACGTGGTTCTTCTTTTGGCTTGTCAAACTTTATAAAACCTTTGCGAATTGCCCTGACAAGTCCAAGAACCTGTAGATTCATAATACAAAAGGCACAACATGCAGCAGAGAATCATGTCATGATTTCACAAATGAACCTCTCCAGATAAAATCCAGAATGGTAAGTCATTGAAACGATGATGGCCATTCAAATAAACCCTAAGTTGAACACGAATCAATAAAATATGAAATCACTTGCCTTTTTAGCTTCTGATTTTGAGGGGATGAATCGACTCTTTGGCTCAGGTGCATTTGACAATGGATGCTTTGCATCTTCCCATTTAAACCAATCAACATAAGGCTGAATGAACACATAAGATATCAATTTTGAGCATATAATGTTAAGCATTATATGTGTGGAAAATGATAATCCAAAATTATAATTGTATAAAATATTTGAAAATGGAAATGAATGAGAACTACAGACCGCATATGGATCAAAGTCAGCATGTGGAGTTTTTCCTTTGAGCAATCTACGAACAAGTTTGGTTTCTTCTTTTGTAAGCTCTACTTCCTCATCATTGTATTCATCATAAATCTTGCGCCTGAATACAAAAATATTCACCATTAGCAAACGCATTAGCTTAGATTAAACTTGATTAAAGTTGACGCGTCACAATTTTCTCAAGGGGTGGGATGAGATTGCCATGTACATGTGCATTTCAAAGATGAATTTAGTAGGATAGAAATGAAGAAAATGATTCATCCTCCTGAATAGGAAGATCAAAATATTAAAGGATGAGTGTGGTCCAATCATGCTGAAAACAATCAAGAGAGTCATTATAAAGTTCCAAGAAATTTTTTTCAGGTTGAAATCAGCAAATTCAATTCTTATGAGTGCCAAATCAATCCACAAGAGCTCCAAGAAAAGGACATCATAAAGACTCCATATCCAACCTCAACAATAACTGCTCTGACAAAAAAATAATTATTGACCATCTTTCCCATCTTAATCAAAACACTAAAATCACTAGAAATAGCATAATTCTAAACAACCTTGATTTTTTACACCCAATGTTGTTGAAAAAGCTCAGGATAGTAAAGCAGTGATCCAACCCGCTCTTTGAGCCTATGCACAAAAAGCAAAGCACACATGCCTGGAACAAATGTTTCTATCAGAACATAGAGTAAATTATCCTACAACACAAAAAGATCTAGAATAATAACACTTATCAACCCAAATAAGAAATGGTAGACTGCTGTGCTATTGAACAAAAATTGTAGAGCCATATTATGCCCAGGATATTTAAATGTTGAGTTTTCTATCTAGTAATCTGCATAATGATTACCAATCATTGAACACTAAGACAAGATACTCCATTCTTTTCTATTGTCCTTACAGAGCATGAGCATTTTAATGATATGTGAATGATTCAAACAATGACTCTGACTCTACCATCGATAAAACTATGAAAAATTACTAATAAAATATTTCTAGAAGATAAAGTCATCATCCTCATTAAGTATAGAATGCGCATCAGATGAGAAAGATAGTGCCCCTCTTGTCTTTCTTGACTGTGTGCTTTTTCTTTATCTCTTTCTTTTTTTTTCTCCTTTTAAGTTGCAATCTTTTACATGAAACAAATTGCATTTAAAACATGAGAGATCCATGTCCTAAACCTCTCAAATTTAGGGTGCCAACAATGAACAGCCAAAATGGTCACCTTTCCTTTCCTTGCTACCACTGAGATAAATCCCTCATCAGTGAGTTTCTTTTATTCAGCATCCCCTAGATAAATAGGAAACAAAGGTAGATACCAAAGCTGTATTTGATAATGAATTTAAGCTGCGTTTGAAAGCATGTTTCGCCTGAAAAGGCATCAAATTGGTGCTTTTTTGGGTGGTTCTAGATGATTTGATACGGAGATGTCAAAACCATCAAAAAGCACCCAGTGAAATATCAAAATGATGTTTTTCAGACCCAACACGCTTTTACAAAAGCACTTGGACAGCATTACCAAGCACGCATTAAATAGGAAACTAGCTTGCATGAATGTTGAAAATGCAAACCTCGTTAGAAAACATGCTCTATCACTTTTCAAGACTGAGTAAAACTCTCTCAACAACATGTTCCCGAAATCCTATTGAAAGTAGTATCTTCCAGTGAGGGGTGGAGTACACTATAGGTCATTCCTATGTGAGACATCTAAAAATCAAACACCTGAATGCATCCCTCTCACAAGGCCCGAATTCACTCCTCTCTCAGTCAATTCTAATTCATAACATTGCAATATCTACCCAATATTTTTGTGGACTAGAATGGTTTACCTTGAGAATCTTTCAAGGAAATGAATTGTTTTTTTTTATCATTTCTGATAAAATAGTTTCCCCAACTTCTGAAGCTCTAAAGCTGGTTACATACAGGGGCTTCTTACTAGATAAATGAAAATAAAAGGGTCCTTATTAGATACTAATTTATACCTTTTTCTTTTCTGGAAGGATGCCTTTTATTCAATGAGTATGGAAATAATTATTCCTAGTCACAATCACAAAAGGGAGAAAAGAAAACCTTGATCTTC
The DNA here is from genome assembly GCA_027405865.1 of Salix purpurea. Lineage (NCBI taxonomy): Eukaryota > Viridiplantae > Streptophyta > Magnoliopsida > Malpighiales > Salicaceae > Salix > Salix purpurea. The sequence goes on along the minus strand of CM050328.1, from coordinate 1,470,194 downwards.
ACAAAGAACCACAAAACATAGGAACAATAGAATAAGACAACTCCAAAGAATGGGAAAAGAAAAGATACAGCAAGTAACAAAGTCTAGTTGGGGAGAAAAGCCTGGATAAAAAAAGAAAAATAAGGAAAAAGTATTTTGCAGTCATTGATAAGTATTGACATGAGAAACACGGGCGCAATTGAAAAACTCACCAGTTTTTGGAGTCGTCAACATTTGCCAGAAATGAATCAAGTTTATCTTGTCTTTCTTTCTTCTTTATCTTTTTTCCAGCAATGTCATACCCAATATGTTTTTCGTCCTTATACCACTCCAAGGGAACATCACCAACTGTATTTCTATGAGCCACCTTTTGAAAGAAAATAACCAGGCAAAATAAGTTCCACACAATAAGGAATTAAGAAAATACCAAAATAAATTAAAACTTATTTTTCCAGCATCAAAGGAAGGTGAAAAAAATGTACCTCATCCTCAGAAGAATCGCTTTCTTCAGCTCCTTGATCAGGTTCAGAGTCTTCACTCTGACCATCAATGGCCAAGCCCTCACTACTGCCACTTTTGTGATTGCCCTGCAATATTTATTGTTAAGATCTTAACGTACAAATTAGCACGATACCATTGAAACATTTCCAGGTGAAACATGAAATTTCATAATGTCAAAGAACAGTGGAAAAATATTTCCCTCTGTTTAATTTTAACAGCCAGGAATCTAAAAAAGGAGAAAAGATTTCACAATAAAAAAAAACTTGAACCCTAATTTTGATTAGTCCATTCAGACTACAACCACTTATAAACCAAGCATTTTGGCTAGACTAACTTTTACATACAACTAGCCTTCTCTTTAATTTCTTTTCCCTGAAAGAGCACCTGCTAGATAACAAAAATAAATTATTGCACATGCAAATGCAGGCAGTTACCATGTACCTCATCTCCAGAGGATTCACCATCGCCAGCTTCTGACTCTCCTACTGATTTAAAATCCTCAGAATCATCATCCGCAGAAAGTTCCTACCATAAAAAGTATCTCGAAACTCATTAACGTTTTAAGGAACAAAAAATCAAACAAACACAACACTAACAGCTCAAACAGCCACAGTCAATCAAGTATTTATCACAGAATAACCACAGAAGCTTATAGGTACCAGCTGTGAAAGCACAAAAAAACAAGCATATATGAGCACGAACTGAGTTGTTTCTGCAGATGGTAGAGATATTTCATGCTTCCCAGCAAAACCCAGAAGATGAAACGGTGCTTACCTTGTAATCAGTTGCAGCGTCTTCTTGTTTTTGAGCAAGTACAGATTCTTCTGTATTGTGCTTCTCTTTCTTGGTGGGTTGGGTTTTTTTACTGTTCTTCTTTTTATCCACTTCAACTGATTCTTTCTTGCTCGCCCCCATTGTATCTCCTGTCTATCTCTCTTTGACTCTCTCCCTTCTATCTCTAGAAACTGAAAGTGGAGCCTTGCAGGGGAGAGAAGGCTGTCTGCAGCAAGTAAAGGGATTCGCAAGGTAGGGTTTCAGGGTTTTAGAGGGAGGCATGAAGTAGTGGGCTGCACTGCTAACTAATACAGTGTTAGCCCAAATCTAAAATTGCAAGCCCATAAACAAGACAAGACCATCAGAGAGGCTTCATATCCAAAAAGTCTAAAATAAATTTATTATTAATACAGTTTTAAAATAATTAAATAACTATTTGTTTTGCATGCTACGTATTTCCTCTCTTGTTTTTTAAAATATAAACAACAACAAATTCAGAAGGTGAAATCAATTGTGTCCTCATATATCACTCTTCATTGAAACAGTGGTCTGGTTTTTTATTTTATTTTTATCTTTTAATATTTAGTTTATTAAATTTTATTTTTATTTTGTTTCTACAAGGCTATATCTGTATCGTTACATGAGTTGTGGGTTTACTTTAATTGATTTTTTTGTATTTTTTATTTTTCAATGGTTTATTGAGAATTGAATTTTATAATTTATTTTGATTTATTTTTTATGAAATTATTTCAGTCTTATCCGATTGACTTTAATTGTTTTTTGTGTTTATTTTAGTTTCACCCTTTAATATTTAATTTATTATGAATTGTGATTCATAATTTATTTTAATTTACATTCTATAAGGTTATCTTGATCTAATGAACCAAGTCAGAGGTTTGATCATTTTATTTGACTTAAAATCTTTTTTTTTGTCATTTTAATTTAAATTATTTAAATCTCTTTATTTAATATTAGATAGATTAAGAATTGTGGTTTATAGTTCATTTTAATTTTATAAGACTATCCTGATTTCATTACTCGGGTTGTTAATTCGACAAATCATCCCAAGTTGATTCTTAATAATTTAATATTTTTTTATTTCAATATTTAAAAGAAAAATTATCTTAATTTTTTCATATAAAACTATATTTTTATCGACTATCCATATTATTTTTGGATTCACAAAGTCAACTTTTTTCGCATTGAATTAACTCCTTTCACCTTTTCTTATTATAAAACACCTCAACAATTAAAAAATATTTTTTATACTCAAAAAAAATTATATGACATCTAACGTAGGGAGTCAATTTTGTTCAGTCCAAACACTTTTGTATACTTGCCATTTCTTGTATATCATTTTATCAATTCTGAAATAATATGCTCTTCAAACATCTAAGAAAAACTCAAAAGGTAAAAAATAAAAATTTTAATTTCTGAGAATTAAAATAAACTTGAAACACTATAAAAATGTTGAAAACATAAAAACACCTGAAAAGAAAATAAAATTGGAACCAACACGTAAAATCTAAAAAATAAAACAAATCATGTCTTTATGTTTTTTTTTTGTATAAACCACGCGGTGTCTCAGGCGCTAGCCCAGACTAATTCACGATCGCACCGGGTGGGCCCTGAAAGGGTGAAAGTGCTCCCCAAATGACCGGCTCCATACAAGAGAAGGGGTTGAACCCCTAACTTCTCTTAAGAGACGAGAACGCCCTCACCACTCACGCGCAGGACCCTTGGGTATGTCTTTATGTTGAGGACTAGAAATCTGCGACAGTATTACTGGAGTTGAACAGCAGCAATGGCTGGAATTTTCTTCAGAACATTGCCAATCCAGAACAACTCAACATCTCGCATCGGATATTGTACATGAAAGGCAGTAACTTCAGGATCATCGTTGAAATGAACTGCACTACCATAAAAATCCTGTAGTGTTTCTGGAAGTAACTACTTAATGCATACAACCATGTTTTTAATTATATTTTTCTTCAAATTAATATTTTTTTATGTTTGTTTCCTAATGTGTTGATGTAAAAAAAATTAAAATATTTTGATATATTTCCAAATAAAAAACATTTTAACAAATAATCTCTAGAACAAACCATCCAAAATCAACAGCTATATTTCACAGAACATGGTGAAGATAGTTGTGTGAGTACAAAATGACTTGCAATTTCAATTTCCTATAATTGGATTTTAAGAAAATCAGTATTCAAGCAACTGCAACCATCTAAGCTGTACAGAATCTAATGTGCTATCTATACAGGTATTGCGATTTTAATAACTGTTTATTTGGTAAAATCATGTCCTGGCCCAGAAGTCTGCAAGAACATCAAAGGAGTTGAACTGCCGCGATGGCCGGAATTTTCTCTCGTAATTTCTGGGTTACAGCCATTCGTACGGTCATGACCCCAGCTGCTGGCCCTGTTATTCGGATCTTAACTATTGGCTCCTCAATTGCCACTAGTTCAAGAGATCCTCCAGCTGCCCCAACAAGGTATGGCCTTATTTCTTCCAGCACCTGGCACAATTAATATGTTATCAGCTAACAACATTGAAAAGTTTGAGACGAAAACAACCATCACATACTCTATAATTTCCATCTGCATATACATGAAGGTATTGCAGGTTTCTTCTGGGAGCGAGCAGGAAGCAGGGGTCTTTACATAACCCAGCCACCACCAGCCTATGAGCACTAATGAAAAGCAGAACTTTGCCAGCAAACATATATTTTGATAGAAAAATAAACTTTACTATCAGAGAACAGGGGAAGGATGTGTGATGCAGGAGAACCATCCAAAAACAACAATGGTATGACATCAAACTCTCCAATTCCACGGCAAACCTACTGATGAACACTGCTACATATTAATGTGACAGCACCAATTTGAATCTAGCAGAACTACTACTAAATCCTAAAGCAGGACAAAAAAATGCTACTAACCCTAACACCGGGTTTGTTTTGAGGGGTTTGATGGGGAGTGGTGGATGGGCTTGGAATTCCCAAACTTTGTTTGGAAAAAAAAAAAACTTTAAGAGGAAGGGTAGGGGATGAGAGGGTTTGCAAGGGGATAGGAGGGTTTTCTATAGGTCCCCAACTCCAGTAACTGCTAAAATGCTTAAAACTCCAAAAGAGGGAATGATGCAAGTTTTTTAATTTTTAGCCTTATTTTCCTTCTTAAGACTTTTTTTTTGTAATTCCAGATCTATCCTTTCTATTAGAAGGATAGATCAAAATGTATATGGCAACCCATATCTTTACAACAATACAATAAATCTTCTGTTAACAAACACCAAATCTCCTATTTCAAAATTTGATTTCCTTCATAATCTGCCAATTTATTATTCTCTCTCTAGCTTTTGTGCTCTTTTACAATAGCTCATTTCAAGATCTGCAAAAAGGTAATTCATGTAATTTGTTCTTTGAAATTTTTATGTCAATTGCAAATTTTTTTTTGAAGCCTACTTTGATCACTTAATTTTCAATAATGCTGGCTAAAGTTGATTATTGGATGCATCAAGTTTGGAACAACTTTGTTAAAATCTATTAGTAAATACAAAATTAAACCTTGCCTTCCTTCCTCTAACAAAACAAAGGTGGGTCCATAACCTTCCTTTCCCCTCATTTGGATCCAAACAAGGAAATGATTCATATCCCACCTTTACTTTCCCTGCCCCTTCCATAACTTACCTTTATTTACCCTCCCTTGCCCTTCCCTCGCACAAACCAAACATAGTTTAAGAGATTCTAAAGCTGCCCTAAAACCAAAGGTTTCAAATAAATGACAAAGCCCAGATTCACAACACTTCCTCCTTTTGAATTTCAACACCCTGAAACCTTGTTAAAAGCAGCTCTTATGAGGTATAGAACACTCAAGACTACCTAGAGATTTTGAAAACCCTATTCCAAAGGGTAAAAGTAGTTTACAATTAAGGCTATTATTGATAGACATCCCAGTCAGAATCATCACCTAATGGCTACCTATCATATGTTATGAGCACATCACAAAACCTGCAGCACCCTGTTGAGATATAAAGGACTCCAGTAGAATCTTATTAGCAATTTAGGCAAATAATTGTTGGGCCTTGATGACAGTTTTCAGATTGTGTAAGCTAATCATCTGACAGTAGGCCATGTAGGAATGAACCTAGCCCCTAATTCCAATTCCATCTTCATGCAAAGGTAAAACTCTCTTAGAAGGGAGGGAAATCTTGGTATTAGAGTCATATAGGCATGATTGGGCAAGTAGAAGACCATTCAACATTCATTCAATGATTTCAAAGATTTAACCTAGCTCAAAATTACATAACATTACTATGAAGTAGCCACCTACAATTTAAGTTTCTCCAACAGAGGGGAAAAAACAGTAGGGGGTTGAAACTACTTGGCCAGTAAATGCAGTTGGTGGAATATGGCAGAAGGGACTCTCAAAGTGGATCCTAGTTTAGACAACTTTAAGATTTATCTTAAACAGCACTCTCGACCCAAAGCACATACCAAGAGCTAAAATAATAGTTGATGCAAAACCACGCCAGTGAAGATTAACTTGTTGATGAAGGAAAATATTCCAGAATTCCTGAAGCAAGTAGAGGACCACAGAAATGATTTACTCTATTAGTGAATCGAGTAGAAATCTACACTCTGTTCTTTTCTTTTTCAATTTTCACCCTGCAACTTAGCAGCTTCGATTTTTGTTTTCAATTAACCATTACAATGTGGATCTTTACCTGAGGCCATTCACTATTTAATAACTGTTCGATTGCAAAACATATATTAACACTAAAAATAAAGGCTCCAATATGATTACCTTCTCTATATTTTCTTCCTTCAGCTCAAGTCCGGTATCTTCATCTGATATAGCTTCTACTGCGACTATCTCAGGAATTTTTTCCATTAAGCGGCTCTCAATACCCATCTTCATTGTCATAACAGAAGCAGAACAAGAACTACACGCACCTTGTAGTTTCAACCGTACAACATTCCCATCAATCTCATGTAATGCCACATTACCACCATCTGAAATCAGATAGGGTCTAACCTCATCCAATACACTCTCAACATTATCCGCGGTTAACGGCAATTCTACCGCGGAATCTGGAGTAGCAACAGCCTTTACAACTACACAATACCCAAAAATACCTATTCAGCAACATTACTTTAAAAAATAAAATAAACTCATTGTTCCAGATTAAAATAAAATGAATCTTATTTGATAAAATAAAATAAACCCATTATTCCAAAACAAAAGAAAGAAATGGGTATGATGAGTTAATTGAATCAGTATTCAGAATTATACGAAGGAAAAAGGAAAAAAAAAAGAACCTAGCCTCCTCTGTGTGAAAGAAGGCAGTCGAATCCGTAAGGAACGGCAAACGATGCCTTGCCGCAGCTGATTGTAGCTCCTCGAATGGGCACCAAGAAAACCTTTACAACTCTGTGAAAGCATATGGTATTTAAATATTCAACTTCATAATAAGAACTGAATGATAATCCCAAAAGAAAAAAGAAAAAGAAAAAGGAGACAGAGAGAGAGGGAGACCTTATGATGTTGAGGAGGAGGAGGAGGAGAGCTGCAGGAGGTGTCTAGGGTTTGTTGGGCCCTACAATGAGCTGGGTTCCAAACCGCCGATTGCATATCTCTCCTTCTTCCTTTATTTTGGATCCTGACAAGAAAGGGAAGAGCTGGCAATAGCTTATGGGAGATACGGGAAGGAGAGGAGAGGAGAGGGCTTTCTCTCTCTCTTCGTTTGACTTAATTATATATGTAATTAAATTAATTTAAATTCAGTTAATAATATATTATAATTTTTACATTTAAATACTTTTTTCTCTCCAAAAAACACGGCTATCAGCACTTAGATATTTTTTTTTGTTTGAAGAAAAATAATCTGCTATGTGAATGGATGATTTATTTAAAAAAAAAAATTGTTTAGAAATGTATTGAAATAATACTTGTTTATTTTAAAAAAAAAATATTTTTAATATCAACACATAAAAATATTTAAAAACACAAAAAAAAATTATTTAAAATAAAAATAAAAAAGTTTCAAACACAATACCAAATAGCCTAATAGTGTAAGGCAATAACGTTTATACTTTATAACTAAACCATGATTATATTTATTTTTCTGTTTTAAAAGTCTTTTTTTGAAAGATTTTTTTATTTTTCATACTCCTAATTAATTATTTTAATAATATTGATTATTTTAAAATAAAAATAATAATTTTTAATATAATTTCAATCTAAAAATACTTTAAAAATTAATTAATATTACACTTTTAAAACATACTCTAAAGTGCATATTTATAAGTATGGTTGAAGATTATTTTTCAAAAACAATTCATTCAGAAATATATTAAAATAATTTATTTATTTTAAAACAAATTATTTTTAATATTATCATATTAAAATAATCTAAAAACATAAAAAAATTAATTTAAAACAAAATTATAAAAATTTTGAAAAGAGAAACAAATAAAAAGTTTATTTGTAATATTAAAAAAATCTTAAATTATAGCGAATCTCGTTATTCTTGCTATCATTTGCATATGGTGGCATCATAGCAGTGTCAAAACCAAAGACCAAGACTCCAATATTCTTGCTATCTATACAAAAAATACAAGGATTAAGTATTATTATTATAAGTTGAAATTAACCCTGGATACTTTTTTTTTGTTTAATTAATTTCAACGGGTAATACATATCAGTATTTATAAAAACACTAATTAATGATAAAAAAAATAAAAAATAAATGCTGCCGTTGTTGATTTGGGAGCAGCTCATTATTCAAATCCGATCGAATCACGCAATAAAAAGAGGTTTGGAGCTTTTAGTTTCAAACATTAAAATCGAAAATCACAAGTTCAATCAGAAATGCACTCTCTTTGAAGAATTACAAGGAATAGTAGGATAATATGAGGTAATCTTCTTCAATAATTTCTGGGAAATGCTAATTACTAGCAGGGGAATCCATAGCTGACTTTCTTTCCTGATAATTAATTTCGGGAACCAAAAATATTGTGGAGTGCCTGAGGCCATTTTATATATATATATATATATATATATATATATATATATATATATATATATATATATATATATATATATATATATATATATATATATATAAGCAATGATAAGGAATTATCTCATCTTAAAATTTATGTTGTCAGGTAAGGTCTCAGAATATAATTTATATTATTCTTCAACACATACCCTCAAGTGAAAACCATTTGGGCTTGAAACTTGTACAAACTGATGCTATCTCATGCTTGATTTTTATCAGATAGAATGAGGGTGGTGAGATTCGAACTCGTGACCGCTAAGTCAACAAGGTTCTGATACCATGTTAAGAAATTATCTCACCTAAAAGTTTAAGTTGTTAGGTAAGGTCTCAGAATATGATTTATATTATTCTCCAACAAGCAAACTCGTTTGTGTGTCCCCAAGTACATAACGTGATGATAGAAAGTCCGATATATGCATAGTAAGTCTCGAGTTCAAGTTAGCATATATATTCCTTGTAAGAACTTGGAATAACCTAGATTTTATTCGTTCATTTGAGCCTACAAAATATATTTTATGAAGGGTAAGATTTAATCACATTCAAAAACAAAAAGCTTAAAGGAAAGAAACATGACCCAGGTAAAAAAAAAGATCCATATCAATGGAGGAATCACCTCGAAATTCTTCTGCTATGTCGAGTACTATGAACAAGCACTGGATAAATCTTCAAACTTTTTTAATAGCATGGAGACATAAACAGCACATTACATACGCCTCATATGCAGAAATTTAACTCGCCTCGCATGCAGCAGTGCATGCATGCACTCTTTTCTACAAGATCAGAGGAAATTTTTTACAGTTTTTCTCAATTAAAATACATTTCAGGGGACGCATATAGAGGGTGTTCAAGAGTACTGTTAGAAGAACCTTTTTTCTTGAAAAAGAAATCTCCCACGAGAGGAACGATAGGCTTTTTTTTCATCACCTTCCTCTCCTTCTTTCCTCGGAAGGACCCTTTCTCTGATCCTCCGAGATCCAGTATATGAGCCAAAGTTGGGAAATCATCCGTTCTTATCGTCAACTCTCTCCTCCTCTCTTCCTCCTTGAGAAGATCTTCCTTCCTTTTCCTCTCAAGACCCGCCGCTCTCGTCGAATCCGCCGCCTTTTTAGCCGCAGCTGCCTCTGCCGCGGCCAGCTTAGACATATTCATGTGAACCTCGGCATTCAACGAAGCCAGTGCAATTTCAGTCGCATACTCTCTCTCCTTTAGCAACTTCAGCTCTGCCTTTGTTTCCTCAAGCCCAGCCTCGAGTTTCTTCAGAGTACCAAAGACCTGATCATTTTGTACTTCATGATGATCTAATTCTCCGGGGCTTTTGTAACTAGGGCTTCGCGATAAGAACCTCCATGAATTAGTAGTTTCTATCCCTGGAGAGTATATTTCTCCTACCAGAACTCGCTCGTCGAAGATGGCAACAGCTTCTCTGACGGATCGAAATGGGCGAGAAGCGTCCACCGAGGAGCTGCCGTCTTTTGCTGGTTTTGGAGGAGGAGCTGGGGTTTCCATATTGATGGAGAAAGTGGTGTGCGTGTTTCGAAGAGGGACTATTTGACGATGGCCTGAGTTGACTCGGGCCAGGTTTTCTTTGCTTTTACTTCAAAAGATCAGAGAGATAATTAATAAAAAGAAAGAAGGTATGGGAGATGGAAACCGTTGTTTCAAGGTTAAGACAATATCAGAAAGATTTGAGCAGGAAGACAGAGACTAGTAAACTACCAACGGTTGAGGAGTACTCGAGCACGTACGTAGGATAATTAACCTTCGATCAAGAGATCAGATTTGCTTACAAACCAAAGGGTTTTTGTTCTAATTCAGACAGCATGCACGTAAATATGGTTGATCAACGATATTTTGATTGATTCAAAACCAAGCAATTTGATATTATATGTTGTTTAGCTTAATGGAGTAATAATTTAGTTTATTTATTTATTTATTTCAAGCTAAACTTTGTAATGTAATGTAAAATGACTTCTAATTTTGTTAAATTTGATAACTAGTCAATAATGCCAGATAAATAGAGTTATCAATTGAAATAGTAAGTACATAAATCATAATAAATAATAAAATAAATAGAGTTATCATTGTTGATCAACCATATTTAATCCTATGCAGTATTTAAAATTTTTTTTTACTATATTTCTTATTGTTTATATTTAAGTTTTTTTTAATATATTCATCATTTTTTCTTATATATTAATTAAATATCTTAACAGCCAATTTTAGCATCTCTAGTAGAAATTCTAAACCTTGCAAAATGTGTTAAGAACGAAGAAACTATGATAATTATATAAGACCATGAATATCTTTTTCCTATGAATTTATTCTGGTATCTCAAACATTGGAAGAAAAAATTATCACTTCTAAGTCTCTAATTAATTCCCTAATCATGTAAATGGTGATCTAACATTCACAAGCAATAAGTTCATTGAGAGTTACTAAAAAAAGCTAAATTAATTCAATTAAAAAATATTCACATAATTATAATTAAGCCACGTCATAATCCTAGAAAATAAATTTTATTTTATAATTAAAATAAAATAAATCATATAATATAGGTTTAACATTAATCAAGAGTTTGGTAAATAGAAGGATTTTTTTCCATGTATACCATGTTGTTACTATGAAAGAAAAAAAAAGGAAAAAAAATGGTTAAATGCCATCTTAAACTCTTTATTGCAATTTTAGAAGCACTATTTGAAGATCTAATTATTAAAAAAAATATGATTTTTGGATAATTCAAGTGTTAATTAAAAGAAAACAAAGTTTATGGACTAAACTTATTATTTGGAAAGCCAAATTGGTGAAATTAGAGATGTAACTGCATTAAAATCAAAGTTTAATGAGCAATTAAGATTCTAATTGAACAGATTTGGAGCCAATGACCAATCCATAAAAGACTTGCAGCTGCAAGGATATTAATGGCCTAATTGAATAAAATTTAAAGTTTATTGACTAATCAAGGACTTAATAGGACAAATCAGAAACCAAGGTCTAAAGTGAAAAAGACGATCAAATCTAAAGGTGATGAATGATTTCAATAGGGGTGAAAATTACAATAAATTAAATTTTTAATAGTTAACAAGGGTACAATTAACAAAATTGGACAGATAAGGATAGAATTGAAGTATGGAAGATCTCAAATTATAAACCCTATTTTTTAAGGATTATTCAAAACAATACCAGTTTGGAAATATTGTACATCCCCTTCTTAAATTCTAGCTAACCAGGAAGGCATTTTAATTTCCAGATTTTTAGTTTTGGACTCTTTTGTATGATTTTTTTTCAACTTAATTTTCATTCTTAGATGTTTGATTTGCTGCAATTAAACTTTGCAGTTTTTTCATGTATGATACTTTTAGCTTAATAACTTGGATAACAAGTTTTAAAAGGTTGACAATATTATTATTTTTTCTACTTATTTTATTTTTCATAATTATATATATATATATATATATATATTGGCTTTGTGGTTTGCTTTGTTTTTTGTACTAGGTTATCTCGAGTTTATAAGTAGAGTTGTGAATATGACAAGTTAACCTTACTAATTTTGTTTTGTAATTTTTATCTATTTTTTTCATTCGATATTTAATTTGCTTATAATTGAACTATATCGTGTTTTTTATCAAATTAATATTTTTTTTTTATTTTAAAAAATTAATTATAATTAAGGTTATTTCCTTATAATTCTATCCATAGCCCCAATTATTTGTATCGATCAACATTAAATTATTTATTTTAAATATTGTACTAACATTAATTCATAACAAATCATTTATATAACAAGACAAGAATATAAATAAACAATTACAATCATTATCCATCTATAAAATCCATAAAGTTAGTTTGGGGACCTTCTTTGGAAGTTGTTTGGATTCCTTTCACATGTATTTATATAAAACTAGATAAATTATTAGAATTTATTTAATTTAATATTTATAAAATTACTCATTAATTAATATTGAATTAAAAAAATTCACATTGTTATCACAAAATACTTCAAGAATAGCATATTCTACATTTTGGATGCATATATTCAATATATAAGAGATCTTAATATCATTGATTTTTTAATGAAACACCATTAAGTTTATCTCTTTATTTCAAAATTTTACTAACAAAATATACATAATTCAACTCCTATCTTATTATATAAACTTTAAATTAGAATCAGTTCACACGGTGCCGTTTCACCAAACCATTAAGTAGTTAAAAACCCTCCCAACGTCTCCCTTCCTCTCTGCTCCTTGCAGAGAAAACCAGGGCCCAAAACTCCCATAGAAGAGAAAAAATGGCACCCAAGAAGAAGCCACAGAGAGGCGGCAGCAACAACAAAGCATCCTCTTCGAAATCAAAATCTTCTTCTAATTCCGGTCCAAGACTCCAGATTTCAGCCGAGAACGAGAACCGCCTACGCCGTCTCCTACTCAACTCCACAACCACTCCGCCTCTACAAACCACCGTTCCCGATAACACTAACTCTCTCTCTAAATCACAAAAAGCTAAAAATCTCAAGAATATTTACGAGAAACTCTCCTGTGAAGGCTTCTCTAACGATCATATTGAACTTGCTCTTTCTTCTCTTAAGGTAGGTATTTTTTCAGTCTATTTTCTTCAAAAACGGTGCCGTTTTATGAACTTTTGTTTCTGTATAGGATAATGCGACACTTGAGACCGCGCTTGATTGGTTGTGCTTGAATTTGGCTGGAAACGAACTTCCTTTGAAGTTCTCTAGCGGAACTTCCTTCAATTCCGATCGAGGTGAATATTTTTTTATTTAATATAATTTTATCTAGGTATAATAATGGTCTATTTATGATTTAATTTCTCTCTCTCTCTCTCTCTATATATATTGAAGTGCTGTTGACGCAAATTTTGTAGGTTCTGTTAATGTGTTATCGACTGCCAGGGAAAATTGGGTTCCTTTTGTGGATTCATCTAGAAGGATTGAGGATGAGGAGGAGCAGCAGCAGCGAGTTTTGGTTAAAACTAAGGTGCGGTGGGACGCGGAGGATGGTGATAGTAATGTTCTTGATTTTCGCCAACCCTCGCAAGCGGATTGGATTAGGCAGTATGTAGAGCAACAGGAAGAGGTATGCATTAGGAGAATTTTTGTTTTTTGCTGCTTTGTTATATTTTTACATGCATCTATTTGTTCTTGAAAACAAGGAAATGATGGGGGATTTAGTACTTTCATGGGTTTTGCCAACTTCACAATCTTGCTAACTGAAACTGATGGAAGGATCTAATTTAGAATCCATCGATAAGTTGGGGACCTAATTGAGATGAAAAGTAGGCTGGGACATTTTCGAGGTTTGCCCAACTTTGTTTTAATTTGTGTTTAATGGTTAATCATGTACTTGTATGGTTCATTAAAATTTTGCTGATGGACAGTGCTTCAGATTTGTTTTAGCTGTGTTGTCTTTTTTTCCCTTTTTGAACTTCATTCTAGAAAAATTGTTGGAATACAGTCAATGACTTTGGAATTCTGTCGGTATTGTTAAATTTGCAGGAGGAATCTAAAACTTGGGAAGATGATTTAGCTGATGGAAGTTTCACCAACAAGGTCCATAATCCATTTCCCTTTGTGTTTTAATGTTGCTCTTAAAGTTCTACGACCAATGTTAACTTTTCTTATTTTGAGTAGAGGAATGTAAATGGTTAGTTATGTATGTCTAATATGCAAGCATATGCCCTCCCTTCCTCTCTCCTCATGTCCACTCTCCCATGGGGTGGCTATGAGCAAAGGCTTGTTCTTTTGTGGGTGATTATGAATTACCAGTACATACTTATTTTGGTATATCCGTAGGTGTCAGTTATTGGAGATAGTTACTGTTTTGGCGGCTAGGTTGCCTTCTTAAGTAGCTAACTTTATGAAAGCTGCTGAAAAGCTACTGAGATCATTGTATTCTTGACTATGAGTTGCAAGATGCTTACTTGAACATCTTGTGATAGTTATATTCTGCGAAGGTGCATTACCAAGGTGTTGAGTCTTAGATAAAAAAATAAAAAAAATCATTTCAGCCCACTTGTCTGGTTCCTGATGCTGTCAAATGGACACTGAGTCTGATCAGCTTCAATCAATAATCTTGAAATTTTAGCTTCAATAGTGCATTACCAAGGTGGGGAATCTCTATTTATTATTGTTTTTCCTTTTTGTGTTTTTAATGATGTTTTTCTAGGGAAACTTTGTCTCTTTGTAAGTTCTCAGTTGTGAAAATTACTGGTTTTTGCTAAACCTTAACTTAATGTGATGGGTTGTTTTCATGCTATTAATTTCTATTTTGTCTATATTTTAATAGGATCCACAACCAAGAACTTACGATGTTATTGCGAAAGAGTACCATGCAGTGCGTTTGGAAGCTGCCAAGGCCAAGGAAAAAGGGGACAAGAAGAGCCAAGAACAGGCCGGCCATGTTATCCGCAAACTTAAGCAAGAAATGTCTGCTCTAGGTTAAATTTGTTTTTTTCTTGATTTTTATTAAAAAAACATGGTCATTGTTCTGATTTCCATGACCTGTATTGCATTCATTGATCAGGATTATCACTTGATCTCTTGGAACAAGATTTTGGGCTTCAACGTGTTTTTGAGGACATGTTTTCTACTTCTACTCCTTGCGAGCACCCTGAGGCAATAACATCATTCGATGTGGAAGGTGATTCCACCATTGTTATTGAATCAATAATTGATGAGAATCATTTGGAAAGTTCAAGCTCCATTGGTTTTCCATTGAATCCTGTCCCCTCTAGTGTGCCCCTTGATGGAGAAATTGTCTCAGAAGAATCAGAAGATGTGGAGATTGGTAATTTCTTCATGGATGATGCATCTTCTAATGATGTTTTATCTCCTGAAATATTGGAGTTACAGAAGAGGGAAAAAAAGAGAGAGCTGTGTAGCGAGAAGAATTTAGAGAAATTAGATGGTATCTGGAAGAAGGTACTAATGTCTGAAATGTAGTAAACTTGTTAGGATAATATTACTGATGTTGAATCATGATGCCATACGTGATACCTGGTCCAAAATTCATGCATGTTCCTTTTTTCAATCCTCAGATCTCTTGGAGAATATTTGCTTTGCAGTGAATTCATTTGAGGACAATCTTTGATGCATTAAAAATGTTTTCTTTTGTCCTAATGGGCTCAAACTCCAAACTTGGATCTAATGCCTACATGATAGCAGTTTAAATTTATGTATCTATTTTTTTTAATCTCATGTCTCTTGGAGAACATCTACTATGAAATGAATTCGTAAAGGATCTTACAAATGGGTGATTTTGGCTATAAAATATTTAATACAAAGTGCTTTCTACATAGCTGGTTTCTTTGATCTTAATGGATTTAAATTCCCATCATTCTTGTTTCTTTTTTTTTTGGGAAGATTATCTAGTGGCAATTACTATATGTTCTCCTGTACTTGCTTCCTTCGTGTGGTTGTTTAATATACTTATGTTGCAATTGTCATCTCTTCATCTACTATATTTTGATATAGTCAAAATGATTACAGGGGGACCCACAAAAGATTCCTAAAGCTATTCTTCACCAACTATGTCAAAAATCAGGTTGGGAAGCTCCAAAATTCAATAAAGTGCTTGAAAGGGAACTAGGTTTCTTTTATGCTGTTAGCATATTACGCAAAGCTAGTGGGAGAGGCAAGAGCAGAAAAGCTGGGGGGCTTATCACCCTTCAACTTCCTGATAAGGATGCCACATTTGAATCTGCCGAGGTACTTTCCTCTTAACCTGCCTTCATAATTCATGTGCAGAATTCATATCACTCTAGTGGTCTATTCTGTGAGCTAGGCATAAGGCACAATTTAGGAAGTGAATTGTGAAGTGATAATTTGGGAGATGCTTGAGTGTGTGTTTGTCAATGCGGTGCAAGTTGTTTTTCAAATGTTTTTTAGTTGAAAATTTATCAAAATGATGTTTTTCAATTTTTTTCATGGACATTAGCACATTACAATCATTGAAAAACACCTAAAAAGCATTTAATACCTTTTTTATGGCAAAAACCTGTTTGAAAAGTAGGTCCAACCACAAAAACAAACACTCATTAGAGAGTACTAATATGCTTGTTCCACTTTTAAAGATCTCTATAAACCTTTCACTAGGATCTTCCCTCATATGAATGTTCACCTCTTAGACTATAGTTTAGTAATGCAAAAATGTTGTCAAACCGAGTTTTCTGCTCAAGCCTTATTGTAATAGAATCTCACAAGGGAATAAAGAAAACCTAATATGTCTTCAGTTTAGATCGAGAATGAGATCCATGTATTTTCATAGCATCCTAGTGCTGTAAATTTTGGATTCATTCTCCTCCACACCAACCGTTAAGATTGAATTTCTTTCCAGCATCATAATAATGATAACTTTTTGTTTAGGCGAGGGTTAGGTGCCTTTATTTTGGTCCCATTTGAAAAGTGCAAGTGGGAATGAGAGTGGAAATGTCAACACCAAGGTTGTCAATTTTGTTCTGTTCCGTCCGGAATAACCGTTATATCTTGTTTTAGTTTATGAAACTGAACAAACCAGAACAATTTTTTTTTATCTTGCTCAGAATCTCGGTTTGTTTTGTAAATTTAGCCCAAATTCTAGCAGTTTGTTTTGGCAATTTTTTTTTTTTAAATATTGTCTAGCTTACAGTATCATTCATATCGTTCAATCTGATCGTTGTCAAACTAGGATTTTATGAGAGTCTCCTGACATATTGTTATATCTCAGGTAAATTTTTTAGGGTAATCGAATTTTAGAAAGGCTTAGCGAGACTATCAATAGTATTTTTGTAATTGTTTTCAAAATTGTAATTTTGTTTTGAAAGATTGTTTTTTTTTGTCTTTTTCTAGATTGAATTTTTCCTAGTGTCATCATTCAAAAATCGATTTATTGAGAATTAAGCTTCAAAATATATTTTGATATGTTTTTTTTGGTTATTATAGTCTCATGACCCGGGTTACGAATTTGAAAGGTTAGCTTATGTTGACTTGAATTGATTCAATATGCTGTTGTTTCAATAATTTTTTAAATGTCATCTTGAATTTTTAAATTAAATTATATTTGTACTAGTTATCCAGGTTGTCTTTGGTCTCATTGAGTCGATCATGTCATATCGGTTCAACTCTCATTATTTTATGTGTTTGAAATTTGAAGGCATAATTAGTTTATCTTTGAATTTGAATTGAATTTTTTTTTGTTATATATATATATATATATATATATTTAGAATTGACAACCTTGGTCAACACATCTCTTTTAATTTGCAATCTTTTAGAGTATGGGGCCTTTAAGATACCATACAACCATCAAAGGAGTGAAAAGTGGTGTACAACAAGCAGGTTTCATGGGAAGCTGGGCTTGAGGTGCTTTTGGTAATTTCTTGAGAAGGTGGCATTTGTAAAAACAAGTATGTGAGGTGCTAACACCTAGCTGGTTTGAACTAAATATTTGAACTTTTTCTCTTTGAAAGGCCTTGAAATTATAAACTTCTATTTTGTTTTAAAAGCACATGCTACCATCATGCATTTACTACCCCATGTATCCTCTCTCTTTGAGGGACCCCCCCTTTTCTCCTCGTGTTTTTTTCCTTCACTCTTAGTTTGTATTTAGTTTTTACTAACACATCTCGCAGCCCCCCCCCCCCCCCCCCCCCCCAACTCAAATTTGATTTCCTTCTTGATATCTTCTGCTAAATATGTATATATTCTTCTTGTATGATTTGATAGTTTATATTTCACACAGTAAAATTTGTTACAGGGGTATTTGTAGATATATCCCAACATAATTAGTTTGGAAAATATCATAAATGGTTTATTCCCATTTAAAATATGTCCTAATCTACCATTAGTTTTGGCTACAATGTACAACCTAGCTACCATGTGTTTTACTATTAGCAATCAAGTTTTTTTTTTGTATTTGTCTCTAGTTGAAGAGAGTTTTAGCTAGCATCACATCAATCTGATTAATGGAGATTTTTAAGGTTCAATTTTCGTTTGTCCTTAATTGTCTTGGCCCTGAAACTCTGGTGCTCATCGTCTGGTTCCATCCACTCCCCCACCCCCATATTCATCAAATTTGGGTTATAAAAAAAATCATTATTGAGATAGAAAAGAAAAGGAAAACAAAAGAAAAAAAAAATTGGATGTTCGGATGGGCGTTATACATTTAAATTTTGCAATTTATTTGGATTGCAGGATGCTCAGAACAGAGTTGCAACATTTGCTCTTCATCAACTCTTTCCTGATCTTCCTATTCACCTAGCAATTATCAACCCATACTCTTCTCTTCTTTTGCATTGGAAACAAGGTAATTCTTTAAAATCTATGCCACAAAATTGAATTACTTGAAGTATTTTCTGTATTGGTGGGAGTTTTGAGCAACTATAATCTATGAATACTTGTAGGGGAAACATCAAAAAGAGTGGAAGACAGTGTGGAGGATCGAAGGGCTGGTTTTGTGGATCTATTGTTGAAGGCAGACGGTTCTAGTTTATCTGTTGTTGATGCTACACCTAGTTCTCAAGAAACTTTAAAACTTACAGATGTCGAAGAAACTAAGGATCCTGGTGCTGATGCAAAAGTAGAAAGTATGTTTTTTCTTGTTGTAGTAAATGTTGTTGTCAACTTCCTTTACTGATTCACTCATTTCAAATTTGATTTTTAATGAAAAAGGGTGTCCCTTTTTATATGGTCTACTCTACTTCTATTTTCAAACAGAAATGGTTGAACAAGTTTATTTATTATATTCTTCTTCTTTTTCCCTTTTATCATATTTCCATATATGTGGTCAAAATCTTCTCCTACTAGTGAATAAAAGGATAATGACACCCTGGAATAATGGTTAATATTTAGAAGGATTAAGCTAATCGTTAAATTCATGAAATGTTTTGGACAACATATGGCAAATTGTGAGAATACTTTAATACTCAAGTTTATGTGTGATTACCAAATAAATAATCCCTAAACTAGTATAAGTTAAAAGAATGAAATTTGTACTTCTAGTTTGTTATCATTGGATTTTTTTTTACCATGTCGTATTTAGGAAAAAAATATGCTAAGGATGCAGAAAGTTCTTATTTGAGACAGGAGCAAGAGTCTAAAAGGAAATCGAAGAAGTACAAGGTTGGTCTATTTTGCTATCCATTCCTTTTGTTTTGTTGTGTTTGTTTATTGTGATTGCTATTTTATAATTATCAGAAATATAAATGGGTCATGTCATGGTTTAGGCTATTATGTTGGAAAATGGTCAATTGTTTTGTAATGGAACACAGTTGGTCTATTCCAAATCCAGTCAATACCATTTGTTCTTTCTCTATCTCACATGTGTAACTCCATGCTTGTTTCAGGAAATGCTGAGCTCTAGAGCTGCACTTCCTATTGCTGGATTGAAGGTTGATATTTTACAAATGCTGAAGGAGAATGATGTTCTTGTTGTTTGTGGAGAAACAGGTTCTGGAAAGACTACCCAGGTCTCATATTCCTTGCTACAATATATTCATTCGAACTTGCTTGGAAATGGTCATATCATGTGTTCCCTAACTCACCTTTATACAGGTCCCACAATTTATATTGGATGACATGATTGAGTCAGGTCATGGTGGAAACTGTAACATTATATGCACACAACCAAGAAGAATAGCGGTAGGGGCATGCTTTTATGCTCAACTGTATTAATTTCTTAGATATATGTCTTGTTTCATGCTATTGTTATTCCAAACTTATGGTGCGAATCAAACATTCATATTATTCTGTCTAGTTCACACAATCTCAGAAGGGTAAGTTATCATACTAGATGCAGATATATACTTATATAATGCAGGAAAAGAGAAAAACATGTTTTCTATAAGATTAATTAGGATTAGAACATATGATTTAAGGTTGTGACCATTGAGAAGTTTCCATGGCTGTCCTCAGAGAGAATTGTGATAATTGAATAGGGAGAGTTCACTGTTTGTTATTGTTATTGGGTGCTTATAAATGGAGACTAAACTCCCGTGGGCAATAAGAGTCTCATGTTTTCTTTGAGCTATTGGATCAATGGGAAAGCTAGAATGCCAAGGACCAGTTAAGTGATGATAGGTAGTCAAGAATAGATTGTTTGTGAGGTAATGCATGTGAACAGTAGGCGGGTGATACATTTGCATATTACCTTTGAATTTCTAGATGTCAAGATAGAACAAAAATCCATCCTTTCCTCAATGGCAATACATACGCAATGCATGTGAACAAATATGATACTTTGTCTTTGTGCTTATTTGGAGTTTTTGGATGTAATCGAACTACAAAACTACTCCCTTTTCTAGAAATTAATGTGGAACATGACCATTTTTCTAGCATTTTTATGGTGCTTTACATTTAGGGTGTTTTCAGAATTGTCTTTAGCTAATATCCTGCGAAATTGTTTGCTTTCATTTGGTAGTTCTTTCCCTTGCCATTCTTTACTTCCTTCTTTCTCTTTTCTTTTCTTTTTTCATTTAGGGTGATGCCTTATCTCCCTTATGTAACATTCTTTCTTCTATACTTGTTTTAATTTTTTTCATGAGAAAAATATAAAGTGAAGTTCCCATGACTGGGAGCCTCCATATCTTTGATGAGCCGTGTGATTTTATTTGGCGACTTTACAAAAAAAGGGTTCTTTGGTTCCTGTCATGTTGATGCAGTTTGAAGAAAAGAAGAATCCAAGTTTCTATCATTTTATCTGTAATTTAGTAAATTAAAAAGTTTTTATTTTGGTAGATTTCAAAGATCCCTCTGAGGTTTTGTGAGGTTTCTCAATTATTTACTGACATTTTTCTTCTTCTTATCCCCTGCCAAACCTTAAAAATTGTTTGGATGACATCCATTTGTCAGTTACAGTCAAGTCAACTTATGAAACAAGTCTTACTAATTTCCTGGAATGATGAATTGCAAAATTCTCTCCTTTTGAGGTTTGGTGGTTGTCTCAACTTTTTGCACTTACAGTTGCAATTTGTTGTCATCTCATGCTTATAATGTAATGCTAATCCAGTAAAGCTCATATAGTACCATTGCTATTATTTTTTTTTCTTCTCTGATTGTATTAAGAAATAGCTTGTAAGCTCTCTATGTACTTGTTATCTACAATTTTTGATGTTGCATTACCTTGTAGGCTATATCTGTCGCTGAAAGAGTTGCTGATGAGCGCTGTGAACCGTTTCCTGGTGCAGATGGTTCTTTGGTTGGCTATCAAGTTCGTCTTGATAGCGCAAGGTCTTAATCAACCTTTTCTATTTTTTCTGTTTTTAATTATTTTATGAATGCACTAACAAGAAACTCACATGTCTGGCCTCATTCTTCGGATGGTATCAAATTGTTGCATTTAATTGCTGTTTCAAACCCTCTCACCACATATCATTTTTTTTTTGTTGCTTTTGAGATAAGAAAGCTAATGGGAAGTGTTTGTTTGTTGCTCCCTCTCTATCTCTCTGTTTTTGTGTGTGTCTGTATAGGCTGTAAATAGTTTACTGTGTGTAGGTTCTAAGGCATAGCAATACTAAACAAAAGTATTGAATTCCAAGTGAGGTAAACCTAACCAAATCAAAGAAAAAGCTGAATACAACCAAATAATATTTTCTTTTTGGTTCTGCTTGGCTTTATAGGCTTGGACTAGAATATTTGTTGAGCGTAGGTTCTTAGGAAAAAGTGACATTGAAATAAAGTATTGAATTCTAACTGAGGTAAACTTAACCAAATGAAAGAAAAAACTGAATACAACCAAATAACGTTTTCTTTTTGGTTTTGCTTGGCTTTATAGGCCTGGACTAGAATATTTGGTGTTAATGTTCGTTTGGATACCCTACAATGCCTTGTCAATTGGGGCTATATGAACACGATAAGCCTAATCAAGTTGACTCATTATTTTACTTATAGTCTCACAAAAGCAAAGCCATAGTTTCCTTAAAGATGCTTAATATTTCTTAAATATGGATATAATCTGATACTCCTATTTTGCACAAAATAACTTTTGTTATGATTTTCCTGCTTACATAATCACCAAAACTCACTTAAAGTTACACAATTTAAGTACCTCATTACTATATTATCAAAAAAAAAAGTTCAACATTACTATATTATAAAAAAAAAAAGTTCCACATTATTATTAAATTTGTATTTACATATTGATTTAAGTGTAAAACAATTGTTCATGATGATCTATGTCATACCACTTGCAATCGGGCAATCAAGAAGCAGATGACTATGAGATTCTCCTAATATTATATTGAATATTTGTTACTGATATTGAATTTTTTCCTCCCTTTATTTTCTCAGGAGTGAAAAAACAAAACTTCTTTTTTGCACAACAGGCATTCTTCTGAGGAAGCTTGCGGTATGCCCATTATTTAACTGAACTCTGTTGAATCCGTGGTTCTTAAGTTTGTCCCAAATAATTTTTCACCAACAATATTTAAAGGTCAACTTTATTGTTTTTCTGGAAGTAGTATTTTAGAATTATTATTCAGGATTAATTATCAGTGATCTGAAAGATCTTCAAGTTTCAAGGACTAATGTTTACTGCTTTGCATATTAAAAAAAAATAATTTGGCATTGCACTTTCATATGCTTCGCATTATCTAATTATGGCTCTTATAAATTGCAGGGGGATAGGAGTTTGAGTGGAATAACACATGTCATAGTTGATGAAGTGCATGAACGATCTCTTTTGGTGAGTGAAGTTTATCATAGTTTTATTAGTTTAATTTTTTGATCTCTTGGATTTTGAAAAGTAGTTTCTTTTGGATTCCTTATGGTTTAGCACTCTGACTCATGCATCCGGTGTTCCTCTTCAGTGCTATTTTCATCAAGTTAGTTCCCTACAGAGAATGGGTTGCATTATGTTGGAATCACTCATTGTTTATTTGCATAGTACATATATAGATGGCTTGGCAAGTTTGTTAATGTTAATAGAATATACAATACACCACATGTTGTCATTCAAAATGTCACTAGGCTTACTAGTGGATGCCATTGATGCAATATGACTAGATTTATCATGTTCATTAGTCATTGTGATTCGCAATGTAGGCATCACTTGAATTTTAAGAATCCTTTGTTACTAGCCTTTCCTTACCTGTTATTGGAAAACTTTGATGTGGGATTCATCACCGTGCTTGTTTGGATTATGAACGCGTTGCAATTAGTTCATGTGATCTAGGATTCAGACATATGTCTAGGGGGGATCACCGCTTTGTTAACATGGCTCTATAGTCTAAACACTCCTGTAACCTGTGCATGATCTTGGTTTGTTGACATTCATATGATTGTCGTGTTATGAAAATGTGATGCTTATGAGCTTTTTCTAATTTACTTTCATAGTGTTTGATAATTGATGATTTGGAAACCTTAGCTGGGAGCATATTTAGTATTTAGAAAAGGAAAATTGAAGGAGCAATTACGATTTGCTTAGCATGGGTTAGATTCATAGCTTCACAATCCCCCCCTCCCCCCCTTTTTTTTTCCTAAAGCATTTCTATCGCTGCTAAATATGGGAGTGCCTAATCAGTACTGTTTCTTTATTTTCTATTTTATTTGTTAACTTACTTTGTAATAGACAGGGGCCTATTCCTGGCTAAAGGCAGTTATATCAGAAGAACCAAAACTTGAATTAAACAAAATTAATCACTCTTTTCCTGTTACAGGGTGATTTTCTACTCATTGTTTTGAAGAACCTGATTGAGAAACAATCTTCTCAAGACACACCAAAACTTAAAGTTATTCTTATGTATGTTTGTTAATTTTCAGTTTTCTTTTAGCACATCTGTTTTTCTATAATCTTATGTGTATTCTTCTTTATTCAATCACTTTGTTCAGGTCTGCCACAGTAGATTCAAATTTATTTTCAAGTTACTTTGGACAATGCCCTGTACTTACTGCTGAAGGCCGTACACATCCCGTGACAAATTACTTTCTTGAGGATATATATGAATGCATCAATTATAACTTGGCTTCAGATGCTCCATCTGCTTTAAGATATGAAACATCTGCAATTAATAAGGTGCTTAAACATTTTTGTTCTATTGTGGTTGCTGCTGTCATATTGCTTTGCTGCTTTATTCTATTTAATTTCTCTAATCTATAGTTTCATCTTTGTTTCTTCTGAAATGTTCCATATTGTGCATATGCATTTAGTGATTCAGTAATCATGACCATGCATACCTCTCTCTCGACTTCTTTCTATTCATCTGTTGCTCTTTTTGGGACCTAAAAAAGGAACACAAACTGAGAGTAGAGGAGATGCCTAATGGACTGGTTGCTAGGTGTGTTGCAAATAATATATACCCATATTTCATAGTGAAGACCCATAATTCTTACTAATCACCTAAGAATGAAGAATTTTCAGTTTTTATCATTGCAACATAAGGGAAGTATGATAGAAAGAAGTGAGTAATGTAATATTATTTCAACCTTTTCCAATTAGGTAATGTATATTATTGCATAATGTGGTTGGGTCCCTGATGAGGATCATGATTGCTTGGAGAGTAGGATACTGACATGGATTGTCTGCTTTAATCCATTTCGTTCAATCATTCATGCTGTGTGTGTAATTTTGTTTGATCATCATAACCTTTTCTCCATGTCCTACACCCTTAACAATGTCAGGTCTTCAAAGTCTTATAGGTACTTGTCTTGTTTCAACAATCACTTAACATGTTTCTTAAAAATGTAGATCACTCGGCTATATACTGATAGGGATTCTGTACTGTAGTGTACAGTTGGAAGTTGAACCTCGTTAAAATAACGGTACAATCAA
Organism: Salix purpurea; assembly: GCA_027405865.1. Taxonomy (NCBI): domain Eukaryota; kingdom Viridiplantae; phylum Streptophyta; class Magnoliopsida; order Malpighiales; family Salicaceae; genus Salix; species Salix purpurea. The sequence continues at coordinate 1,445,115 of CM050328.1, read as the reverse complement.
CAATGAATACCCTACAACTGCAATATCAATAAGCGGGCATGCAAGCAGATGAATCTATCACATTTGTCTGGTTGAAGCAAAGAGGAATAAACCTTGTCTACATTTTAACTCTAGTTTTCTTAAAATACTGTATAATTTTTTGTTGCACTGGGTTTTACATTCTTGTCATATATATAGTTAAATGGCTTAAAATTTCATAACTATTTCCTATTAACGACTTTATTGTTAATTAAGATGATTTTAGCTTGTGATGTGCACGACACCTGCAGAGTGGTCCTGTAGATAACCACAGAGGGAAGAAGAATCTAGTTTTATCTGCATGGGGCGATGATTCTCAGCTTTCAGAAGAATTTATTAACCCCCATTATGTTTCAACTAGCTACCAAACTTACAGTGAGCAAACACAAAAGAATCTGGTATGGTGCCATATCTGTGTAGTGGCTTAGAGTTCATTCCATTTAGTTTGATGCTCTTTTGCTTGATGAATGCGCAATCTTTTTTTATAGAAAAGATTGAATGAAGATGTCATTGATTATGACCTTCTTGAAGACTTGATATGCTATGTTGATGAAACATGTGGTGAGGGTGCCATACTCATCTTTTTGCCTGTAAGTCTGTTCAATACTTTTCTTTCATCAACAAGTAAGTTGGCCGTCTTATTCTCTTCAAGAACAATCATTCTTATACAATTTATGCTCTATAACAGGGTGTGTCTGAGATTTACATGTTACTCGATAGGTTGGTTGCTTCTTATCGATTTGGAGGACCATCTTCTGATTGGGTGCTTCCTTTGCATTCATCTATAGCAACAAAAGACCAAAAAAAGGTGTTTCAATGGCCTCCTGAAAACATACGCAAGGTAACTTAAAGCCAATTATTTTTTTCGGGTCATATTCAGGTTTGGGTTCATGAGACGTGTCTCCACCCTAAATTATGATCTTGTAAAATTGCAATGTTCATTTCTTAGACTAGAAGGGGCCTTAAGACATGGCATTCATATGCTCATATATTCATATAATAAAAGTAAATCATAAATGATATAAAATATAACAAAAGATAGATTTACTAACAAACTTTTATACCTTGAATATATCAAGCATGAAGGTTTGAATGTTATGCCAAAAACTTGTTTTACAAATAGGAAGAGAAAGAAACAATAGGTCAAATGACTCATTTCTCAAGTTGTTGCCTTATACTTGGTACAATTAGGGATCTCAAACTTTGAAGCTTTATAAGTGGTTAACTGATGGGATACCTGGAGGTTGATCCACACTAACTCCTAAAATCTTGGTCACTTTGGGTTAAAACTTAGAACTGTGATCCTGTTTCTCAGCTGGGTTGGGCTGGTGGATTGAGTTTGCAATTGTTGCCTCTAATGTTTGTAGCAAATGAGACTACCCCAAGACCAACAAATGACCATTTTAATGTGTCAAGAACAATTAAAAGCCATTCATGGAAGGCAGGTTGTTAGATCATCAAACATGTTCTTCACAAAGGAGGCTGGGAAAGAACCAAGATTTCCTTTATGTAGAAGGGGCTTGTACATTTTTTAAATATACCACTATTAGTCATCAAGTGAAAATCAACACAGCATATTACTAGAAAAATTATTCTGGACAACTGGATATGGTTACTATAGAAATCAAATAACCAACTCATGTGACTTATTATAAATATTTCTAGAGCTATCACCAAGTAAGGATGTTAAAATTAAGTTCATTATGTCCTAGAAAATGTATGATAAAAGAATCACCTGCAAGATAAATAATTGGAAAAAAGTCGCATAGATTTGTAAAATGGATAAAAAGAGAAAGTATGAGGTGGTTGTTTTCTTGCAATTGCAGTGAAAGTAGATCAATAAGGGGAATCGAAGAGTGTTTTAACCAATGACTGAAGAAAAGATGGAGTATAGATTGACAACTACTCCAATAAAAAAATGAATAAGAAAGCTAACAAATATGGATAACTTTTGTTCAATAGAAGTGGGCACAACACTGACTTGCCTAATTTATGAGCAAGCTCACAAAACATATGACAAAGGGTATACTTAAGGAGATACAAAAGAGAAGAAAAGTTAGCTTTTTGAAAATTGAACCTTAAGAAACCTTGAGGAAATAAAGGAAATGCAAGTGCAAGGTAAACAACTTGTCATAATACTGGTATATCTCGGGTGCTATTCTTAACTGATTAAGTGAATGGTTGATTTTTGTAATAGCTTGCCAACACCTTTGTCTTGGGGGTGGCCTTTAATTTTCCATATGTTTTTGGTCATTGATGTATGAATAAAAATTGATAATTTTTCCCTTTACTTTATCCAGGTTATTATAGCCACCAACATTGCAGAGACAAGTTTAACAATAGATGATGTCGTATATGTGATTGATTGTGGGAAACACAAGGAAAATCGTTATAATCCTCATAAGGTTTGTGCATTTCTTCTTGATTTTTAAGGCAAAAATAGTTTTGATTAAGAATTATCAAATTTAAAGAAGTAACATCGAGATGTGATTGATGTATTGTGGATACGTTGGAAGTGATATTGAAAACAATTTATTTCCTAACTAGATGCTCTCGGCTATCTTACATAAAATTGCAGTGCATGGACAATTAATGCTATTCTTCAGCTGTATGGCCTACATGAAGAAAACAACTATTTTTTTTTAATATAGATCGTGTTAGTTTCAACAAGTTAGATTTATTAAAGATTGTAAATCTGAATTAAAGAACCAAAAGTTATTGTTCTGGTTTATATTTATTTTCCAGGGCCTTTTCCTTTAACTACGTTAATAATAGTGGTTGGATTTATAATTATCCTCTCCTATGTGGACCAATTGTCATTTTGAATGTTGAGATGTTATATCCACATATTTTTTCCTTTCTGTGTATGTAATAGTAATTGATGAAAATAATAAGCTCCTATGTAACTCCATTTTCTTCTAACCTCCTTATATTGAACCATGTATGAGAACCTTAATGCTGTGCAACATGCGCACTCTTGATGAGCTATAATCTGGTACAATGATAAGAATCTTGAGCGGCAATCATTGACGCGCTGGCAAGAGTCTTGTGAGAAACACTTCATTAAAGAATGTTGTAATTCGTACTGTTTTCCTAGATCCATTTTCTGCAAAACCATAGTATTGCTTCCTACAACCAAATGCTGTGATCAACATTGAATCTTTGCAAAATGTTGATATAGCAAGTCCAGGATCAACTTCCAGAAATTTAGTCTTTACATGACGTTGGGACTTCCTCTCGTTACTAGTTGAAGCACCGAGCCACAAATTGTCTTATGGCAGCTAATACATATAATTATTTTCTTTTTGTGTGGGTAGTATGCAGGCCATGAAACTCTTCTTTTGATCATGAGTTGTCAGTGGCATTTAGCTATTTCTAAAAATTATCTTTCATCCTTAGAAATTCAGTGTAACAGGAAACTCTTTTCTTAGAGCTTAGAGTATGTTTCTCAATAGGTGGATATGTTATTCTCTCATTTTTTGACATTCTTTCCATTCTTATAAAATTCACCTTTTATAATTAGTAGCATTATCTTCAAAAATTAGTTGTCTGATTCTTGAGGAAAAGGTCAAAGAAATAAGGTGAAGAAAAGATGTGGTGCTTAAATTTTATTTTAACTTTCATGTCAAATGTATATCAAAACAGAAAGCATTTTGCTATCAACATTTTGGTTGGTATTATTTTTAGACTATGCAAATTGTGCTTTATAGGTTGCTCAAAATCGATAAATTAACTACTAATTTTGTGGAGATGGCTTGACCTCGAACTGTGATCTAACATACATTTCTGCATTATAGAGGGAATAGGATCTTTCCTGGTGATTGGATTTTATTTTTTCTTATAGAAAGATTTGAAAGCATGCACAATATAATATCTTGTTGTTCAAAAACATATAATGAAAGAAACAAGAACTCCACATGCTAAATTGATTAAAAAATCTCCAATCCTCTATCCTTACAATTTCTTGGAAGCATGTTATCTTTGATATCATCTTTAATTTTGGATGGCTTAATTATGTGAAGCTACTAGCAACAAAATCATTGATGAGAGTTATTATCTAAATATACTTTCTCAAACTATAGTAAGATTTGTTATACTGTTGCTATAGAAATTGACAAGCATGGTTGAAGATTGGATATCTCAAGCAAATGCAAGGCAACGTCGAGGGAGAGCTGGACGAGTAAAACCTGGAATTTGCTTTTGCTTGTACACACGCCACAGATTTGAAAAACTCATGCGTCCCTATCAGGTTGATTCTTCATGAAAATCCATTAGACTTTTGGTACCTATACCCGTGATTTGTATTCTGTCTTTTTTATGTCATTAAGCTTTCTATTCATGATTTTTTTAATGTCATCTTGTATCTTTACAATGGCAAGGTTCCTGAGATGCTTCGGATGCCATTAGTAGAGCTTTCTCTGCAAATTAAATTACTTTCTCTGGGACACATAAAGCCATTTTTATCCATGGTAACTAATTCTATCTTGGTTTCTAGATTACTGATGGTTTGATTGATAAGATCTTGAAGCTGATTTTGCTTGTCATTATTTTCAGGCTTTAGAACCTCCAAGGGAGGAGGCTATGACTTCGGCAATTTCATTGTTATATGAGGTAGGTTTATCTTGTTTAAACTATGGTTCTAACATGCTCTTGTCAACTAGAGCCATATATGCATAGACATGTCTTATATGAGTGCTACTTGCTGCTTCACTCACATTACCTTTCTTGTTTCTCGTGTGATGTGAGTTTCAACCAATCAACACCGGTCTTGATCATTCTACGTTAACCTTAAATCTTGGTCTTTTCCTTATTTTCTTTCTACTTTTCATTTAGATACTAGGGTGGACTGTGCCTAGGGTTTTAAGGGGATTGGTACAATACTCAATAACATGGAGAATATGGAATGGAGGTGTTTTCCTAACATCCAGTATTGTTGAGAAACTCTAGAGAGCAGTGTAGGGAGGAAGAGTTAGTTAACATTGACTTAGCTTTCCAAAGGGAGCAAATACTCTTTTGTCACAGTAGTTCTCTTTGGAAGAAACAAGAGACTGAAGGTCTTAGAGCTAAAGAGAAGGAAGTATAATTCTGGTCTATCAAGACTTAGCTGGTGCGACATATGAGAAGTTGTTAACAAAAGTAAATATGCTTATATTTAGGGTTATTTTGGTCAGAATATTGTCTAGCAGAGTTATCCTACAATAGGAGGTATTTTTTAATTGTTTTTGCCTTTAAAAGCCAATCATTACTTCCATCAAGGAAATTAAAAATCAAGATCCTTTCTGCTTAGAAACATCCTCAACAGATCATCTGGCACAAAACTCAATGTGACCTTGCAAAGTTGTTCAACTTGTTGGTTCAAAGAGTTAGGTGAATATTGAAGAAAAATAACCATCTGAAGTTGTCAATTCTAAAAGTGAACCAACAAACTAACTCACATTTATTGGATTGGTCTTAGTTATATTGCTTGCAGTTGTTGTGCTTGGCAATTATCGTTTATCCCTTTTCATTTATTCTTTTCCTTTTCAATTGATCTTATCATGTACTTATGCGTGAATTTTAATTTATCGGACTGCAAATGGATATGAACATTTGTCATTGGTTTCTAGTTAATTTTATATTGCACTGATTGCTTCAACGTGGATTCAAATCTTTTTACTCTCTGTGTCAGTTTATTTATATGTTGTTAGATAAAGTTTAGGCTCGAGTGTACCAACGATAACTAAGCAGTTTCTTATGGAGCCTTCTTTACCAAAACTTGGTAGATTTATGAAAAGCCTGTTTACCAACATATTTGCTGTTCTTTTTATATCTACATTTGGAATTCTTGGGATATGCCACAAATTCTTATTTGGTCATGGTTTCCCTTTTTGTGAGATTTTTTATTTGTATAGGATCCTTTCTTTCTATTATTTTTTTTTCTGAAAGCATTCAATGTTAATCATTTAAGTAGATGTTTGTTATCGGCTTTTGATAGCTTCAACGGATTTTGTAGCTCTTAAAGGCTTTACTATTTTGTTAGTGAAATTTATTGCGGAGTAGGAAATTGCAACATTATTGTGGATTTGTCGTGACTGGATTTTTTGTGACCCTAGGTGAAATGAGATTCTTCTTCTTCTATGATATGGTGTTGTCCTCTTAATTTGAATTGATTGGAACTGTTTCTCCTGGTATTAAATACTCAATGAAAGTTAAGTTTATTGCAAGTATTTTTTTGGAAAAGAATAACCAGCTACGCTTGTAATTTGCTTAAATTACACCTTGTCATTCTCAGGTTGGAGCTTTAGAAGGGGATGAACAACTGACACCTCTTGGACATCATTTGGCAAAACTTCCTGTTGATGTACTGATTGGAAAGGTGTTCATCAAAAACTTTTTATACCTCTTACATCCCCCCACGGAAAAAAGTCATCTTTCCTGGCTGATCTGTTTTGGTTAGGCACAACTTACTACAATATAGGAACTTGTAGGCACCTCTGCTCTTTTTTTTAGCTCTTATTTGGTCTATTGTATCTGGTTCTTTTGCCTTAAAATGTCTGCATGTCCTTGAGAAGTTCTCGTCTTCAGGTAGCGATAGTCATTTTTGAAGTTGTTTTGTAGTGGAACATTTTATTTAGTACCTTTTATTTTATTAGCATGGACAGGTGCTGAACATGCATGGTTGTATTTGGGTTTGATTTTATTTGGATATAGACCTAATGGATGAGCTACCTATATATATTTTTTGTTGGGCCAAGCTAGATTGGTCATGCTTAGCTCAATTGAAATCCTGACCGAGGAAAGAATTGCCTTCAAGCATTTGTGGATAGCCTAAATTTAGAGATCTATCGATTTGAAGTAGCTAGAGAGAGTGTAGGCTTAATATAGGCAATATGATTTGTTGAGGCATGAGGTTGAATATTTTAATGTCGGCTGATTTTTGAAGACCAGTAGAATTGAAGGTGCAGCAGGGGGAAAGATAGATGAAAACATGCTTTTAGTCATAAGCCAAACCTTTTAGATTGGATGATGAAAGACAAGAAGTTACAGCCTTTGAACAATTTCCTTTCCAAGATAGACCTGGGAATTCCAGACAATAAACTACCTTAAAACTGTCAAATAACATCTATTGGGAGGAATATATTACATATTCTTTTGATCTAATCATAGAAGTGCACAAAACTCATAACATAAAGGCTTAACCTGAAACTGATATTTTCACACAAAATATGCCTTAATTTATAAAACCACTAAAGCGTCTTATCCATTAGATATTTGGATATCAGACCAAAGGGATACTCAAAATGAAGATATAAAGTTGCCAAGACTGCTATTTCATGAAAGCATTTTTGAATTTCTTCAGTGGCTTTCACAAAGACTTCATGACCTAAACTTTTTGTTATATGCATGTATTTACGGTTTCTTAAAATGGATGTCATGCTTAGTGTATTGATATTCAACTGTTAGTTTCAATTCAATAGTGGATCTTTGTGTTTGTAAATTTTGTTTTTTAGTTTGCTACCTTTACGTGTATTATGACTCCGATTGATATCTGATTAAAATAAGCTCTTTATCTTGGTTTATGCTTGTAACATGGCAGCTCGTCCTTCAAGCCTCTTCTAGTGTAACATTCTTAAACAATTCTCTTTTTTTTGGTGGTTTAGGCTAGTATTATTGGATTATTTTTTACCCTGTGCTATTTATATTCTTTAGTGCTTAAGAAGGGATTTTAGAGAACATACTGTTCCTGATGTTTTAACTCTCTTCCCTGTCAGATTCTTTATAATACTCTTAAAATGTTTTCTATCAAACTGCAGATGCTGCTTTATGGTGCAATATTTGGTTGCCTATCACCTATTCTGTCTATTTCCGCATTTCTAAGTTACAAGTCACCTTTTGTTTACCCAAAAGATGAGGTCCGTGTTCTAACGCGACTACAAGCTTTTATTGTTTTGTATTGTTAAAAAAGCAAAAGAGTTGCATTTTGGACCTCTTTTCTAATTTGGTTGATTGTAATATTTGAACTTCCAGAAGCAAAATGTTGAAAGGGCAAAGCTTGCACTGTTAGTTGACAAGAATGATGGCTCAAATGATACGAATAATAATGACAGGCTGTCTGACCACCTCTTAATGATGGTTGCATACAAAAAATGGGAGAAGATTTTGAGCGAGGTTAGTCAGGGTTTGCTTTACCTTATTAAGCAGTTGTCCTCTAATGGTAATTGACATCTGGTATAGGTGTGCAATCAAATAGTTGTTTTGTGCTTTTAAATGTGCTGTAAGCATTGCATAATGGAACTGACTTGCATTGGTCTGAAGAAAGCTTGGGGTTTATTATAAGGAATCATTAAAATCATGTGATTTTCAGTTTTTCCAGCAACCTGTTCCTTGGGTTTTAGGATTTTTATGCGACACATATATGTAATAAATTTGGGCTTTGAACTGGATTTATCTCAACTAAAGAATGATTTGTGATGCTTATTAAAAATGCCTTGATATGATATTAAAAAAATCCCTCCCTGGACATGGATTGAATTTTTCATTCATTAAATAGTCTGGAAAATTAGTAATTTAACAGTGATGCCATGTTGTTATCATTTACTGAGTTCTTTGCATGTAATCATCTAATCCACATGCAGTACATTAATTTGGAGAATAGAAAAGCTTTTGTTTTGGTCGAAGAGACTACCATAGCTGTCTAAGTCCAGTAGCTAAATAATGCACATCCCTAGAGTATACAGATAGCGGTATTTGTATTGTCATGTGTTTAGCTAATCAACACCATCACTTGATGAGATAATACTGTTGACTTTCTTGCTTGTGATAAAATATAAATCATGGTGATGATTCATCAATAATTTTTTTATAAGATGTGTAGTGTCAAAGTAAATACTTTATCTACTAACATTTTAAAGTTCACACCTGCAGAGGGGAGCTAAAGCTGCACAACAATTTTGTGCTACTTATTTTTTGAGCAATTCAGTTATGCACATGATAAGGTTTATTTCTTCTTTTGGTCATTTATATTTCAAAATTTTTTTGTTGATTGCCAATCCCTGCTCTTTTCTCATCTGGTGAATGGTTCCTTAGATCTTGCATTGTGTCACGGTTCCTTTTCTCTTATTTAAAACTTGAATATGAATCTTGATAAGCTTTATAAATTAACTGATATTCATTCTTCATCAAGAGTACAATTTTTATTTTATTTTATTTTTCTGAATCATGAAAATATATATTAGTACTGGTATAGACGAGGAAAAGTATAGTGAAAAGAATCAGACATCATTTGTACGAGGAAACTGCAACATATCAAAAACATAGTTCCCCTTTTGATCCTCTTAATGTTTAAGACAAGCTTTGTAATGACATTTAAGGCATAGTTATCAGACGTAGCTCGGCTCGGCAGGGTGACTCAAGACCTGGGCCCTGGCTGGGTCTGGATTATGCAAAACCCATGCCTGCATTTGGATTGGAAAAAAGCATTTGACCTGCCAGGTTTGCTTGGAACCCGGGGGACCTAGCGAGACCTGGTAGAGACCTTTTTTTTTCTTTTCTTTTTTAACACCATTTTTTTAAAGGAATATCTTCAAAATCTAGAAATCAAATAGTTCATTACTTCTCTTTTTTAAAACCTTTTTTATTTTTTCATGTGGGACTGGAAGCCCATTAGTATATGTACTCCATGTTCAAAAATAGAAAATTATGTTTTTCAATGTAGGATAAAAAACTTTTTTGGTTTAAATACTTAAACTTAATATGAATGTGAGATAAAAAACCTTTTGAAATAATATTTTAAACTTCATTATTTACAACATGTATTGCTACATTCACATGGATTGTTTTTCAACTTTTTCACTTGGGATATTAAAACCCCAATTTTTTTTTTTTTTTTCCGGGTTGACTGGGGTCAACCTGGGACCCAGTCCCTTGCCCAGGTCAACTCCCAGGCTGGGTCTGATAACTATGATTTAAAATGGAATACTAAGGAAAAAATAAAAACATGATTCTATTCATTAGTTGGAGATTGAGTCTTGAAATTTTCAAACCCTTTGTTGAAATGCACAAAAATCCCACCTAGATGGCTTAGTTCTGTTGCATTTTGTTCTCCTTCCCTCTTCCATACCCCCTGGATGGTTCATATGCTACTCTACCCTCATAATGACCCGTTGTCTCCACACTGAAATTAATTTTTGCAGATCCCATGTCACAAGGGAATGCAAAAATAGGTGGTTCTCAATGTCTTCGACCATTGAAATTTTTTATACAAATATTTGTAGATAATTTTAAAATTAAAGGGTACTTTGATTTTCCACATGAAATTGGATGGAGAAAAGAAGATGACAAGAAAATTAGCAGACCAAGATAGAAGATGGAACATGTTTTATCATAAAAAAGCTGCTGCAAAATGCTGTGGTGTTGGTATCCAGGAGCATATTCCTGCAACAACTATGTTACAGAACACTATCAAAGAATAAGCGGACATTAGTCATATGAATATTTACTATCCTCAAAAAATTGGCAACTTATAAAAGTTTATTATATGTTTCTGAATGTCAGGGACATGAGGACACAGTTTGGAACATTGCTAGCAGACATTGGGCTTATCAATATTCCAAAGAGTTATCAGGTAAGTTTTGTTCAGTTGATACATGCATGATTTCTATTCTTTGCTGTTGTGCTGCAGTAATAACCTTTAAATAAATTTCTTCTGATGAAGAACCCATACAAGCTCCGCACTGATTAGTTAAAAAAAAGAAAAGATGGATGGATCATAATAGAGAAAAACTGAAATTGAGGGTCTAACTTTTATGTCCTAGAGTAATGCTGTTCTCTCGAACTTCATGTTAAAAAGGCTCACAGCACTTTGGTTTCTTGGCATAGGTTGGGAGAATGAAGAAAGAGAATCTTGATAGTTGGCTGTCTGAGAAATCACAACCATTCAACATGTATTCACATCATTCCTCACTTGTGAAGGTAGTACAAATATTGTTTTTCCTTTTATCTCCTTTCATGTCTTTCTTTTTACTGGGTAATTAATTGTTTCTGCAAAAAAATATTCTGTAACACATCATACTTTCCACTAATGTGCTGCCTTGGGTGATACGAGAGGACAAGGTTTTGTCGATGCATGTCACATATAAGATTTCCCTCTTACATTTTCTTTGCATTATGGAGAAATTATCAACAGTACAGTCATTATTTGGGATTCCTTCACACTATGATATGGTATTAGATTATTGGCATCAGAAAGCTTCAAAAGTGCCACTTGAGGTGCTCTATCTTACAAATTGGTAGCGAAATAATATTGTTCAAATCAGCTGCTTAAGTATTTGTTGTTCTATGTGCTCTTAAAATCATCAGAACTATGTCGTTATCGTGGGTGCAAATCAGCTGATCTACCCATAGCTTAGGTTGATGTGGCTTCACTCAAGGTTGTTCATTAAACTTGATGACTTAAGCTCAAGTGGCATAGAAAACTGACTAGAATACAAAAGACCTGAACAAGCTTTCATATAATGAACAAATTTCAGTTAATGAACTAATTAAGGCTTGAATAAGGAGTGTTTCTATATGGCTAGTCCTTCCTATGACCCTCAAAACTATAAGTTGTCTTGATCAACACCCTTGAACTGATTTTATTTGATTTCAATACTTGAACTATGGGATGTCTTGATTCAGACCCCTTGGTTACGCCTTGTCCGCAAAAACTGTTAAATAATATGTAGTTGTCCTGTGTTTATTTACAAAACCATAAAAAACCATTATAAATTCGTAATACCTAAACACGATGGATGTTCTCTCTAGTTTCTAAAGATGTCTTTTTATAAGAACATAATTTGAAAAGTTTAGATTTGTTGATTTTTCTCTTATCATTTTTTTTTGTTGATTGTGAATTTGTGTTTTTCTCAAGAAACAGATGTGATTTCAGAATTGCAGTGGTTCACACATGATTTTCACATGAAATGCAACTTTTTTTTTTCTATGGAATTTTACTAAGAGGGCTTCAATTAAAACACCTTGTGGCTTAATTTTTCTTATAAAAAAAAAATTTAGAGGGTGCCAATTGAAACAAGCTCGGGGCTTTTTTGTATAGAATAACTGTTTCTGTATTATCATTATTGTTTATTTTATCCTGGGCAAGACAAATGTGTTTGATGTTATTTTCTTAGGTTCATATTATGTATTTTAATCTTTTTATACATGGTCTAAACCTAGTTTTGATCATAAATCATCTTTTAGCAATAGTAAATTTTTCCAAAGCTTAACCCTAGTAAAATTTGAATGAGTGGAGCTCGAGCTGCTTGAATTAGCTTTGGCATATACATAAACTGACTAAATTAGACGAGGAAGAGTCAAATAAAACATGATGTTTTAATTTGAATGATTATGCTTCTATTTCCTTAACACACACAGATACATATTTATGTATTTGTTGTTTCCTATAAATGTTCCTGGAAATATACAATTGTGTTTTGTTTCAATATTATTATAATGCAAAAGCATGATTTTAGATCCAAGGCCATGCAAATGATTGAAATATTTTGCATTACATGCATTTTCTCCTAGTGAACTTCAGTGCTTATTCCAGGAGTTCTAGATTCTGTTTTTCTGTATCTTTCTAGGCACCTGCTTAAAGTTCTTATTATTATGTAAATCAAGGAAAAAAAAATTTCCTGTTCTTTACATTATTTGTGTGATTTTCTCATTTTGTAAAACCTTAAGTAGACTGCAAAATAAGATCAAAGAGCATTCTAAATTTTGCAGTATTTGTTATGGTTTTAGATAAATTCTAAAGACATTTTGGCAGGCAATTTTATGTGCAGGTTTATACCCCAATGTGGCTGCAACCGAACAAGGAATTACTGCAGCAGCTCTCAATGGCCTAAAACAGTCCAGCAGGTCTGGAAAAACGGATCATCCGGTGTGGTACGATGGAAGAAGAGAGGTTCACATACACCCTTCTTCGGTCAACTGTAACATGAAAGCATTTCCACACCCATTTCTTGTGTTCCTTGAAAAGGTTTTCAAACCCTTGACCCTGAAGCTTGGTATATTTTACTTTGTTACCAGTATTTTCCTTTTGATTATTTCTGAATAGAGGTGTTTGGTCATATCCATATAATATTTCACTTTTGTGAATATATACTTCAGTTGGTGGCTTGTTTATGCTGCTGTTTTTTTCCACCTAGTGTCTAAGCTTCCCCACTGCTTTGGTGGATGAGCCAATATGTACGTAGAAAATGAGATGGGCTGTTAGGTAGGTTTGAAGAAAGGTTGTGGAATAGCTTCCTACCAGTTGCTGCAAAAATAACCATCCTGTGGTTTTAGGCAGTCATGAAATAAATTCATTGTAAGGTATTCGATGTGAGATCCAATACGACTGGTACAACATTGATACTCTGTATGGATATTTAGTTAATTTTCTAGTATTCATAGTAGATAAGACATGTTGGGATTTAACAAATAACAAGCCCTCCTACAAGAATGGTGTTTCAATCTTTTTTGAAACGAGATAGTTCTATTACATGACAAAGCAATGGCAGGATGTAGTCTTCATTGGGGCATTGGGATATCGTTTTGTTTGCTTCTGCTAATGTCAAGTTATCTGTATATTGAGCTGCTGTATTCTTAAAAAGGCCATGTTTTCAGTAATTGTGAAATTGAAGCTGGATAATTTTACATAAATTAGGCCTAGAATAAGCTGAAATATTTTGTTGTTCCAGGTGGAGACCAACAGAGTATTTCTGCGAGACACTACTAATATATCTCCCTTCTCTATCTTGCTCTTTGGTGGCGCAATTAGCATTCAACACCAGGTCTGCTCTATGTCATTACACAAATAATGTATATACTGAACTGTTGGGCGATGAAATTGTCTTTTAATATTGACTTTCTATCAAGTATAAACAGTATTTAATGATATTATGTAATATCCACTGTGACTCGGTAATGCGAGGCACTATTTTCTTTTGGTCTTTCACCTATTAATTTTGAGATTTTTATTCACTTGTGGCATGGTTTAAATCATGGTTTCCATCATGTCATTGTTTTGCTAGCCAGCACCTGTGTTACCTAACAGTTGAAGCCACTTTATAAAACTAAAATAACTATGCATATAGACAAATTTCACACTGGTGAGACTGTAAACTGGTAAAAGTACACAGCAGAAATGAGTGATTTTTACAGTATTTTTGAAAAAAAGAAGACAATTGCGTTATTTCTTTAAATATATTGTTTCTGGTGTAAGTTATAATTGTTGTTTGCATATTAGCTGTCACAGAATGCTCCTGATGCAAATGCCAATACAACCCTTAAAAAACTGTTATGCAATGGATATCATGTAAAACTATTTCTTTTTTGGTACAGATAAATGAAATGTTATAATATTAGGTGGTGCCTTCAGCTAAATATGATGGGCTTTTGGTATTCTTCCTTCTTGATTGACCTTTGTTTTCTGTAATTCTAGACCGGTCTTCTCACTATAGATGGATGGCTCAAGCTGACAGCTTCAGCCCAATATGCTGTCTTATTTAAAGAACTCCGATCAACACTTCATGCTCTATTGAAGGAGCTGATTCGAAAGCCGGAGGTATCTTCCATGCATTGTTAAGCTTAACATATAATCTCCAAATGGCATATTTTGGAATGCTTATGGTGTTTAACTTGGTAAATTGAATGTCATATGCTAAGCATGTCAATGTTCTATATCTTCTTTCATGCATTGTTAAGCTTGACATATAATCTCCAAATGGCATATTTTGGAATGCTTATGGTGTTTAACTTGGTAAATTGACTGTCATATGCTAAGCATGTCAATGTTCTATATCTTCTTTCATGCATTGTTAAGCTTGACATATAATCTCCAAATGGCATATTTTGGAATGCTTATGGTGTTTAACTTGGTAAATTGACTGTCATATGCTAAGCATGTCAATGTTCTATATCTTATGGGCATTGAGGGGTTGCTTAATAAGTGTGAGGCCTATGACATCCATGCAATGCATTGCTTTTGTTTCTGGGTGGTGAACGATGCATCCTCCCCACATTTGTTGAATAATTTGTCTCAGTGGAGCTATCCTGCTCAGAAACTGGCTTTGTGCATTATTATTATTAGCATGATGATTTTGCTCTGGGGATAATATATTTTAGGTCAGTTACTAGAAAGCTTTTAAAACAGCATCTTCCATCTGAAGAAACGCATAGGATTGCTTGGTTACTGAAAAATCAAAAGATTAAGTTCAGGAATCTAAAAATTCAAACTGGTTGGTTGCTTCCCAGTACATCGTCCCTTTAGCTGCCTAGCTGGAGCGAGCTAGGATGCAAGTCAGTAACCAATGTTTTTTAGCCATTGTAGATTATCAGCCCAGTATTTTTACAAATGCACAGAAAAAGAAAAAAATCATCAAAATGCTGCAAGGGTGGCACAACCTAGGGAGTACCAAGTCTGCTAGGAGTAGATACGTGAAGCACCAAAAAATAGAGTAAGAAAGGAAGAAAATCAAAGAATTTAGAAGAAAGTAGAAATACGAAGTATATTTTTGGAATAATGGAAGTCTCTTAATCATAAGATCTCCATGCTCCACCATAATCCACGTACCATTTTTTATTTTTGTATGTAATATTTTTTTTGTAAGCAGTGTGTTAGCTTTGGCCCCCACTCAAATACATGCATCCTGCAATCACTCTTGTTGTCTTGACTAACTGCCGAGTACTTGGGAACATTTAAATTTAATTCAACTATGTTGTTACCGTCTATTTCTTAGGTCGGTAACTTCATTCTATACTGCTACGTCCATGTATCTACAGCTGATCATGAATGATTTTTGCCTGACAGAACGCAACTCTTGTGGATAATGAGGTCGTCAAATCCATGATTCAGCTGCTGTTAGACGAAGACAAGCCCCAAACATGAAGCCGTGAGCATCTTTAGCTAGCTCTCGTACTAAAAATCACTTGATATTGAAAAAACATTGTGCTGCTATATTCTATATAGATCAAATTTTGGCATATAAAAAATGTAGATTCAATTTGTTATTCAACTAAAAATATTAAAAATAAGATACGATTAGAAAAACTCACCCCATTAAAAGTATTAAAACTAATTAATGTGCTTTTATTTACCTTGTTGTATTTGAGTTTTTCCCCCTATTTAGATTAGAACTGAAAACTTAATTAGTAGTTTACAATTTAGAAATTCTAATGCTACATGAAATCTATGATAAGTTTTTATTAGGAATTCTGTTGTTAGATGAGGTGATGAATTCTTGTTATCAAACATTGAATTTGAAAAGCCTATACTAAAGTAAAACCACACAGGTGGAGAAGCAAAAAAGAGTTAAGATGACAGCCATGCTATATTTTTCGTGTACTTGAACTGATCCTCACGATGGAAATCAGGTTTCCTCTTTGCCCCAGTTATACTGGCTCGATGTTATAAGATATAAATAAGAAAAGGTAACAATGCTGCTGAAGGCTTAAAAGGTAGTGTAAATGAATAAAAAACATATTGTGGTAATTGATTAAACTTGTTCATTATAAATAATAAAAACAAAATACGGAATATCTGGTTTGAGAGAGAGAACCGGCAGCATCGAATAAAAGGGGAGAGAAGAAAACTAGAAAAGAAGGGAAGAGAGGAAGGGGAAGAGAGTTGAGGAAAATAAGTTTTAAAGGCAAGATTTATGTTTTGATGTGTATAAATGTGTTATTTAGCCTTTGATTTTTAGTTTTGTTGAAGATTAGGGTTTCAAAGATTTTTATTTTGGGCTTGATTATGAATCGATTATAATTTTATGAGTTAATTGTTATAAGCAATGATATATTTAGTTGATTTTGGATGGTTTCAACTCTCTTTTTTCTACCCAGGAAAAGATCTAACTGGGTTTTTACATTCCTCCTTCCTAACAATAAATTTCATCCATGAAATTTAAACATCATACCAAAGTTTAAAAATAGTTTGTGGCATTTCCTCCTTAGTTCCGACTTTTTTCCCAAGTTTGTTCTTTGATTTTAAAGTTTATCCATAATATTTCTTACCATCATAATCTTTTTACATACAAGTTCTTTCTCACCGCGATCCAAAAGCCTTGGACAACTTCACTTTTAATGTCAAATCTTTGTTCATCTCAAAAGGAATTTGTGGAATAAATCATGATTGATCTATTTCAGCCTTTCTCAACAGAGAGACATGAAACACATCGTGAATTTTGGCAAGATATGGAGGCAAGGATAGCTTGTAGGCTACTAGCCCTACCTTCTTGGTGACCAATGAATCTCCATATATCTCCATACCTTCTTGGTGACCAATGAATCTCCATATATCTCCATATGTTTCCACAAAACAACCTTCAAAAATACTTCATCTTTCATATTGAACTTAACGGGTCTTCTCTTGTTATACGCATAGCTCTCTTACCTATATGGGGTTACTTTTGTTCCATCCTCTATAATCTTTATGTTTTCTAAAGTAAGTTGTACCATTTATGACCCAATAAGCTTCTTATCTCCAACTTATTCCCAACACATAACACATTCAATATCTTATACTGTGTAAGACTTCATAGGGACTCATCCCTGTTATGTCCTGATAACTATTTTTGTAGGTGAACTCTATCAGGGGGAGGTAATCCTTCCAATTACCATCAAATTACAATATACACGCTCTTAGCAAATCGTCTAGTATCTTAAACTTTATATTTATTTAATTGTTTGTTTTATAATTTATACTAACTCGTGCTTCCTTTTTTCCCCTTTCATTTTTTGTTTTTTTTTCAGAAGGCAAACGTAACCATTTATTTCAAACTCAATTTGCATTGCATTTTTATCTCTTTTTACATTACATCGCCACTATTATTAAAATAATAAAGTTATTCAACGATCATTAAATACAAGAGATGTTGCTCATTTACTGATGTAATAGTTGAAGGTCTCTACTACAAAGTTAATGATTTTTATATCTATGAAAACATATCAACAAATATAATTGTTGATAATAATATGGTTGTCAAACTCAAGTCTACTGTTAAAATCAAAACTATTGATCTTATTTCCTCTATTGTGCCAAGATATTACTTCAGGTTAATTGTTTTTGCACATGTTCTCTCTCTAGAAAAGGGTTCAAGAATTCTCGCATGCATGACAAGATCCTTCTATGTTATATCTAATTTATACACGACTTTACTTTGTTGCTCATTTTCCATGTATATCTATCTAAAACTAACATCTACATTTTTTTTATTTAGATGTTCTTAAAAGGCTCAGAGTTATACAACTGCTAGAGCAAGTATTGGTTCGTGGCCAAACACTAGAGAACAAGGGGGAAATTTATACTCGAAAATATAAGACCAAATAAGAAATAGATACATTTTTTTCAATGTTCTTTTTAAACATGTTTTACTAATCTCTGTTAAAAGGGTGATGAAATGTGTAACTATATGGAGCCATAACACAAAGGATTTTAATGATTTTGGCCTTCAAACACTCAAACCACATATGGTAATGATTTTGAATGAAAAACACTTTGAAAACACAACCTCAATCAAACTTCCAAAGGGACAATTCATGTAACAACGTGCTCAGATTTCAATACATTATAATACCTTAAAACTCATACTTATTCCTTGTTTGTTGCTATTTTTACAATATATTTTCTCACTTCCACATCTCATTGTAATTCCAACAATTTCAATTGTCAAGTGAGTCTAATTCAAATGGGATAGTTGCTTCTCTCCAGTTAATTAACCCCAACATACTAGAGTTGCTGCCTTATCATCATTAATAGTTTTCTTCCTCTTTCTTCATTTAAATTTATCATTTAATAATTTTTCATCATTACAGTTGTTTTTCCCAGATTAATCAAGCTTTAAGTTTCCAAGTTCTTTTTTTTTTTCATGTAAAAACTACATTAGGGATTCAATTGAAATAAGAACTTATTTGGTGACTAAAAGAAAAACTATTTCTGTAATTGGGTGACTTGCCGAATTTTGATCTAAATTTCCTCCCAGTCTTCATACTAGTAGTGATCGTCGCCTCACGCCCATCTCCACCTCTCGCCTCTCTCTCTCTCTCAAATTGAAAAACCCGAATAATCCATCACCATGACCAGACCCGTTTACCCTCTCTTGCTTCTCCTCCTTCTCCTATCTCTCTCCTATCACGTCCTCGCTGATTCCCACTTCGAAGGATTCGAAGCTGAAGAAGACGACGACGTCGTCGAGGAAACAATAGATCCCAACACTTTCAAACTACCCGATCTCCCTTTAACTCAGTCCGAGTCACCACCCATCTCAATTCCAACTCCGGATCCTAAAGACCCGGAACCGGAACCCACTAAACCCTCCTCCCCGCCTTCAACGACGAACTTCGAGTTCTGGGACGAAGACGAGTTCGAAGGACTCCCTTCTCATCAACCCCACATTGAATCCGTGGTAGCTACCGAATCTTCCACTCCAGATGCCACCGTCCAAACGCCGAATCCAAAACCCACAACCGTTTCGAAAAAGAAGCAGTCCTTCTTGGTGGAGATTGTGTGTGTGAGTTTCTTGATCATGTTTGTGATAAATTACTTCACTGGTAAAAAAGAGAATGAGAACTTGGCGTTATCTTGGGCGGCGAAATTTGCGACGAAAGATTCCATTTTTGAGAAGAATTTTAGTCTTTTAGGTGTGGGAGAAGGGGATGATTCCCCTTTATTGTTGAAAGAAGGGCAGAATGTGTTTAAATTCTATGCGAGTGGGCGGAGGTATTGTCAAGGGTTGTTGGCGACTATGGAATTGAAGAGTAGGCATGATTTGTTGTCTAGGATATATAATATGGTGATCCCATGTAAGGATGAAATTAGTATTGAGGTTTATATCAATGATGATGCGATGGATCATGTGGTTTTTGCGTTGGCGAGGAAGAAGATGGCGAAAGCAATGCAGAAGGAATTGAGGGATTTGCAGAGGTTTGCGGGGAGTGTTGTGCAGCCGCCTAATGGGAGGAAATGGGTGGCTGAGGAGTTGGCTGTTGTTTCTGAGTCTAAGGAAGTTGCTGGGGATTTGATCACTGAGGCTGTGCTTGAGCAGGTTGGATTGTGTGTGAATGCTTTATTTATTTATTGGCTTGATATGATTTTTTATCATTGTGGCAGTGAATTAAATCGTGTATTGTTTTTTATTACTATTATTATTAATATTGTGAATGTGTTTATTGTGTTTATTGATATTGATATGAGTTTTGGTTTTTGATAAACGACTACATGGCTTGTGTTTCAAAAGTTTGTATGTGGAAGCTGTGAATGATCAGGTTAGAAACAGGGAGTTTGGTTGTCTGGAAAGAACTAGTGTGATTCAGTTTTGGATATGAGGCTCTAGTTGTAGAGGCTGTTTTTCATTTCTTTGAATAATTGGGTTCCTTTTATATATATAATTCAAATGTGGATAATTAGGGTATGGTGATGGTTATAGGATCATATTTACTACATTATTTTGTAATCCTTTCTTTAAGGAGGAAGATCAAAGTGCTGTTTTCGAGGTTTTCTTTTTTTTGTTGCCTTTTAATGTTTATATGCTATTGGGTAACTTAACCTTCATGCATCTTAGTGCTGTCATTAACATATATGCTGTCAATAACAACTCCAAAACACATGGCCAAGGAGCATTGGCTTCTACAGACTAATATGTACTAAGAATTATCCATTATGCCACACCCATGTCAGTGACCAAAACTGCTATTTTAAATCATGGCCTTCTGGCACTCATTTTAGGTGCCTATTTGGTTGTTTTTCCTCGTTATGAGGAAACAGTGGCAAACCTATGTGTTAGGAAATGGGGGCAATTGCCCCCCTTAGCTTTTCATGCTTCCCGCTATAGTCATTGTACTCTTTAATTTTTCATGTTTCCAAATAAAAATACATTAATTTCCTCAATATTTTTTCTTGTTCTTGTCTGAAGAAATTTGCCCCTTAAGAAATATGTCCAGCATCAAAACGTGATCCCACTTGGGTGCGTGATGGAATTAGGGATTTTTATTACATGTTTGGGGAAGGATTGAGGAAATTATGTTTGTATTCTAATGCACTGAAGTCTTTCTTTTTTCCTAATAATAGCTATGAGATTAGATTGATATGGATGGGTGTAGTTGTGATTTACTTTAGACTCTTCTAGGAACATTAAAATGATTATTCTTAGAACTTACTAATCTTTTTTATGATTGTTGTGTAACCTTATCCTTTTCCCCATTTTTAAGTTATATTGGTGGACTTGGATTGGTGTGGATATTTATGTACACAGGGAGTAAAAATGATTGCTGTACAAGCATTGTGTTCATTAAGTTATTTTCTTGCTATAAAAAAACATGCAGGTTTTTGGTGAGAAATCGTTTGAGAAATATGGCAAGGGCTTCATCTCAATGCATGTCTCTGATCAACTCCCTGGCACACACAAGAAGATGATACTGTTCAAGTTTGCTCTTCCTGATGCCAACAACATGGCTGACATGACCCGGCTGGTGGCTCTGGTACCGTATTACATTGATCTAGTTGGGCGCTACAAGCTGAGTTCACAGGTTAGTTGGATTTTGATTGTCTTGTATAATCTAATTTAAATGTTGTATAAATTTAGATAGTCTTAAAACTGTGCGTTGCTCGATTGCAGGCTCGTTCTAAAACGGATGCGGCCAGAGCAAAAGCTGCCCAAGAGGCATACAAAGAACTTCAAAGTGCAAGACAAGAAGCTTTACAGAAAAAGAAGACAGAGAGGAAAAAGATGTTAGAGGAGGCTGAAGCAAAGCTCAGTGCAGAGGCAATTCGCAAGAGAGAAGAAAAGGAGCGTGCTCGTCAGATGAAGAAGGCGATGCCAAAAGTAAAGATGACCCGTGGTCACTAGCTCTCAAATTTCCATCAGTGAGCAACCTCTTATTAATTCTTCCAAGTCTCGTGACAATTCTAGTTGCGTTCCTTTCCTTCCATAGGTTTTTGAACTTTGTGCTCTCACGCGGTGTAATTTAGTTCCAGTTATATTTTAGCTAGTCTACAACACTACCCGTCTTTATGGGTTTTGGATGTACCGAAATGCAACATTTTGGAAACATGATTTTTTTTTTTTCTTAGATCAAGTTAGAACTCGATGCCTTGTAGGCTGTAGCACTACAAGTGCATTGTGATTTCTCAAGATGATTTCCCTGCTGTTTGCAAACAGGATTTGCATTTATGCAATAAAATCTTTGCATAAACCGGAATTTGAGGCTCATCCTGTTTTGCAGTGTTACTATTTTATCCTGGGAATGCAACATTTAGGGGGTGTTCGGGATAGTGGTATATGAAGTTTTTCAACGTGTTTTTTTTTTGTTTTTGTTTTGAAATGCACTTTTATTTTATTTTTATTTTAGTATAAATCTATCTGTAGCGGCATTGATCGCGGTTCTAGGCATTTGACCTCATCTGCTCGTGCATAAGGAAGGCTGATCGTCGTCATAAATCACCAGAATTTCAGAATTGATTCTCAATAGCCGTAGCGAATGCAGAGTACGTTTCTTTTGACGGGGCTGCACGCGAAGGCGGTGGAGCATGTTATTTAAATGGATGAATTAAATAAAATTAATCATTAAATGCCATATAATTAAACTTTGGGAAACCATGAAATATACTTCAAATTTTTAGGGTATTTTTCTCTGTATATTTTTAATTCTTTTCTTTTTGGTCAGTTTTGTCTCTGAATTATTTTGATTTTTAAAAAACAATTTAGGAATGGAATTCAATGATAAGACGCTAATACAGAAGTAAGTTCTGTTTGAAATATATACAGAGCTCGCGCAGTGATTAATGTCGAGGTATAGGAGAGGATCACTTCCAGGGGAACGAGTACGTGCTTTAGTGAGTCTTCCATGTCACGATTGCATGTCGTCCAAAAAAAAAAAATTGTGGTTTGGAACATGGTTGTTAATTCCGTTTCGTTCCGTCCGGAACGTTCCGTTCAACAAACCGAGACAAAACGGCGTCGTTTTCGTCTCGGTTTTAATTCCGGTCTAATCCGGAAATTCCGGCCAAATTCTGGCCGGAACGTCTCGATTCCATTCCGGGCGTGCCGTTCCAGGTTCAAAATCTATTTTTTTTATTTTTTTTAAATTATTTTTGACATACATCAAAATAATTTAAAAACACCAAAATATTTTAAATAAACAAGAATTCAAATTTTAATTATGCTTGTTAAATTAATATTTTATTTTTTATATATATATAATTAATTATATATGAACAGTACGACACCAAAACAGCACGCCAGAACGCTCCAAAACCGGAATATTTTGTTCCAATCAAAAAATTAGAACAGTGACCGGATTGATATTAACAACTATAATTTGGAAATGTCACCTCCTGCCCCTTTCCAAGGATTCGCCAGCGATTTGACTTTACGAAAGTATTTATCTTTACTCCTTTTTTTTTCTAATAAAACAAAAGGATTGCGTAGCTCATGAATTTGACGGCTATCAAAAGATATTACGCCGACGACTTTTAAAAGAACTGACATCATGGAAGGAGGGCTATCAAATAGAGTCGATGCTGACGTCTTTCAAAAGCAGCTTTTCTTAAGGAAAAAAAACAGAGATGAGCATGGCATAGAAACGTTTCTGGCATCATGACTTCAGCCGAACTTCGACGTAGGCCTTGAGCCGGGTCTTACGACCATGTTTTAAAACTATAGTAAACTCACGAACAAGGTAATATCTCTAGCATCATTTTCCAGTTATCCGATGATCGGCCTGAAATGATAGAATCAGTGACCACAATTCCTGTGCTCTATATCGTTAAATCTTCAATGGAACACATCCATCAACTCACCCTGAGGCATGGTGAAGGACATGACCAGAACACACTCAACTTAAACCTCACATCTAAAATGAAGCAAACATTATCAGGCATGAAGAAACTAATTTTTATTTTACTTCTACTTTTTTCAGAGAATATTATTTCTATAGAAGTAATCGGGAATGTTATCCATGGTAACAATACATGATCCAATCTTCATCCAGATTTATGACAAGATACAACTGGCCAGTGTTTTTGGTATTACAGTTTGACTCCTTTATTATCCTTCACCATGAAGGCGGTTTTGTACTGTTATAATTTATCACCTTTCCTTTCCTTGAGAAAATAATCCATCACTTTATACTATTCATCAAGAATGACTACTATACCATAAGTAAATAATTATGATTACTCACAGAGAATGCTATCATCTACTCAAAGCAGACGGTATGAAGCTCTTGAATTTTCTCTTGAGAAAAGGAAGAAGTGCAGGACCAACAAGGGGCCAGGTTGTTACGATTGCAATGTAAGCAAGGAGCCAGATTGAGTTTCTACTCAGTCTTAAAAGCTGATTCATTTGTCTTCTAACAGGAGCAGCCAAATCATTGAGATTCTGATCCAATGGCTGGTTGAGGTCAACTTTAGACTGGGTTTTCTCTGTCAAAAGATCACTTTCTTCATGCAAAATCGCATCTTCATCCTTCTTGATGTGGTCCACATCTTCATTGCATTCGCCTTCAGCTATGAAATCTTCTTGAATGTTGCCAACAGCAGTCACCATGCCATCCTCCGAAACATTCACATAAGGTCCTTGATCAATTGAAGAATCCAGGGGAATGGACAAGCTAGGCCCTTCCACCTGAAAGACAACCAAACAAAGAAATTTCAACTTCCTGGAAACTGACAGTTAAACTAGAGTAAGTTGTTCCCTTGCAATGCTTGCTCAGACATTCCCAACACAAGATAAATATAACTGGTAAAATTGATCAAATAAATGGACACTGGAAAGCTGAACTTTTAATCTCTTTGAATTCCAAAAACTTCCTGGAAACTGACAGTTAAACTAGAGTAAGTTGTTCCCTTGCAATGCTTGCTCAGACATTCCCAATACAAGATAAATATAACTGGTAAAATTGATCAAATAAATGGACACTGGAAACAGCTGAACTTTTAATCTCTTTGAATTCCAAAAACATAATCTCTTTCCTAGGAGTTTTAACCCACTCGGGAAAAAAAGGTTTAAATTATAGCGAAAAGATTTGTCTTTCACATTCAAATAATGGAAATATATCTCCTATGTCTCATGTTTGAAAGGTGAATTTTAAGAAGCAGAAGTAACATTAGGAAAACAAATACTTCATACTTCCATGGGATCTGGTAATGTGCTCAACTGTGGTGCTTGAGTATGTGGTATGTCCTAGTGCATTTCTTTGTGTGTTAAAATGTGTGCGTACTAATTTCTATCAATGGACTCCAAAAATCATTAGCGAACTATTTTGCACCTTCTTTCTTCTGTTTCTTAATGGGCTAGACTGCAAGACATCAAAGAATTCATCTACAGCTCTGACCCACCTGCAAGGAATGAATAAAGCAATCCAAGTTTATCAAGAGAGCAAATGAGAATCATATAGTAACTGCTGTAGATGATGAACTACATAGTTGATTACCATCAAAGAAAAAGAGTTAGTGTGTGAGCTCCTAGATAATATCTGATGCAAACCCTTAGTGGATGGTAAGAAATAATCATTCATGAGCTCCGCATAGGACTACTACAGACTCTTGACATGTTATTTTATTTTATTTTTTTGGCAGATGTCTATGCATGTTTGATAATAAAGAGTTGTCAAGCATGCTGAAAGAGGAAGACAGTATTTACCACATGCTATCTGCAGACATCCCCTCATAATAAGCAAGGTGTCCTCCATGCTGTGTGACAGCAAGGATAATATTTTCATTTGCCCTGTAAGGAATCAAACAGTTTAATGTCACATTAATTGAAAACATTGTTGAACGTGTGATATCATGAGCTTCAAAGTATAGTGGTGACAGCTATACTTATTTTGGTTATGAAAATTTAGAATCCATACATTTGGTATGCTATTCACATACTGTTGATCATCACTAAATCTTTAACCATGCTTCATGCTGTGGCATTTTCTAATGTATTATGTTGAGCATCATCTACCTGGTTCTTTCAGACTATGAGGGAATTTAAAATCCATCAATATCACCCTGATACCTTATCATTTTTTACAGCAGAGTGTCCTAATCACTCCATGGTTGATAGTTGCCTATGTGACAACTCTAGGCGTGAAAAAAAAATGTTCACAAGGACACTCAGCTAACTGAGTAGAAGTCAGTAGCATTCAAAATCCCTTCACGTTATAGGTAACATTTTTATCAGTGGTGCAACATAAATTTTCGGAATATGGTATTTGAACAATTCTATATCTGAGCATGCACTAGTTAGTCAAAATAATTTTTGCTTCATGATAATTTTTTTGTCTCCATTCAATTGGAAAATGTGACTAGAGCTTTTTATACAGTGTCCGTGTGCCTACAAACAGCCCCATTTATAGTTAGTAGAGGCCAAATTGGAGCAGTTTTAGTAGTGTGATTTGTTCTTTATTTATAGTTAGTAGAGGTCAAATTGGAGCAGTTTTAGGAAAAGCCAAAAACTGGCCAAGGCCTGCTGCAACAGATGTCATAAATAAAGAAAAAATCACACACTCAAATGATCGAGGAGAGGAGAAAAGTAAATAAGCTGATTCTCTACCTGCATTCATCCCAAGGGATGGCCTCCTTTGTACAAACTGGATCATCCATGGCACTGATGCACAGAAGAGGCACTGATACATTTCCCACAAAATTCACACAACTAGAACGCCTGTAATATGCATCAACAGTCTGAGGAAAAGAATAGTGCTTTTAGTCAATCAAGAAAGGATGAGAATTATTTTGGTGAAAATGAGGATCAGTCAATAGCTTTCACCTCAAATTTTCCAAGAATGCGGGTTGCATGGTTGTCAAAGTCTCTAACAGAACGTGACTGTCACAAAAAGGAAAAAATACAAATTATTCAAAAGCAATGCATTAGCTTCACCAATACAATCCCCTGATTCGTTTTCATCTTTACATGTCAACGTATCGATGGATTGCTAAGGAGTAAGTACCAACCAAACGTATTTTGTTAGAAATAAGAAGCAGCATAATTTGCTTGCAATACATCTAAACCATCAATTTGGATAGTGTTATATAGATATAGGCTCTTTCCACTTTCCAAAGCAATCTCACCAAAACCAATAATAACAATAAGCAACTATTTTAGGCAGTTTCATAATGTGATTTAATTTACAACATAATGATGAGTATGTTGAATGTAAAGAGGTCCAATATAACATCTCATTAATTAGCATCCCTCTAAAGATGAAAGCATGGTAATACAAATACATCCCATCTCCTATGGCTTGGTTATATTGGATTTATAAGACAAACATTTGTTCATTTTCCTTTAAATGTCTTGTGCTTTGCTCCATCAGCAATTTATATGTCTGTGGAACTTCAATAGCAATATTAAAGTGGCATTTGGTACAAGTCTAGAAACGAGAGGGAATTTGTACAAGAGCACTATTTATATGAGGAATTGTTAAGAGTGTAGAAGTTAATATTTAAAGGTTGTTTCGTGAGTTAACAGATTATGGAGTAAATTGTTGGTAAGGGGGGAGAGGGAGAGAGTAATTAGATTTCTAGAGATTCTTGGAGGGTAAGTTTCTATGTACACAAGTTAAGAGAAAGCTTGAATGGGACTTTCGCAATTCATGGTGCTAGCAGACTATTTGCACCTAATTTGAGATTGAACTTAGTATGCTCCTTGTAATTTTTATACAAATTAAAGTTTCGGTTGTATTGTGGTTTAAGTGGTCTAGAAAAAACAAACATTGTGCATTATGTCTTATCCTGTTTGACACAATGAAATCTTTGTTTATTGCCTGTGATGTAGGCTTGAAACCAGACAACATAAACCACATTATGTCTTCGCTAGGTATCTTTGCATTTACACTGCATATTTTTAAATATCATATGAACATGTATACTCCTCAAATATTTGGAGCTGAATACAAAAGCAATATGATTCGCAGTTTATATATTTTTCTAATTCTCCTATATGTCTTAACTATTAAGTTAGTAAATAGCATCTCATCTGTTTGGCATGGGTCTAAAACATAATGAGCTGAACAAAAGAAATTTGCAAGTCTGTGTTTGCACTTATTGTATAGATGACTTCACACTTTATGCATGCACAAACATATACAAACCTCTACAAGTAAAAAAGATTAGAAATCAATTACTTAACAAATATATAATTGCATCCCTTCTTATGATTTAAAATGAGCTTGCTTCTAAAAGCATATCGAATGGTATTTTTACTACTCCAACAACCAACTTCATATATTCAATTTCAGTGGAGGAGTTTAAGAAAGAAAGAAATTAAAGGCACTCCCTCCATCCCATAAGGGATGAACCAATTGACTATTCACACGTATTAAAAAAAAGAAAATAAATGGTGTCCCGTACCATATATTTTTATTGCATTAACTACATTATCCTTCCAAATTAAATGCAGTTAAAGAAAAAAAAATATGAACTTAATTTTTAAAGAGTCAAAGTATACAAGTAACATAACCGATGCTTCAACATTTTGAAAATAGACAATGCATTTTGGTAAGGAAATAAAGAGGTAAATAGCTCAATCTGTCCTTGTATAATTGGACATGTCTCCAATATATTCCTAATTTTTAATTGTGTCTACCATAATATTCATTTCTCCAATGTCATTCAGTCAAGTTTTTCCACCCAAATCGACAAAAATACTTTTTTTTTTCATTCTAAAGTTGTCCTTGAGTTATATATATTATGTCAATTTGAATAGAAAAACTTGAAATAAGAATATATTGGAGAATTGTATATTATATACAATGACATAATTGACACAATTAAAAACACAAGGATATATTGGAGACTTCACCAATTATATAAGGATATAATGAGTCATTTAACAAAAAACAAGGACACTTTTTGTGGAGTTGAGGGAATACCTTCTTTACACCATCCCAATCCGTAAGACGTGACAAGATAGACTCATGCCTGCAGAACAATACAGTTAGATCTTTGAGAGAGAGAGAAAACCTGAAAGTTTGAAAAAAAATAAAAACACATGCTGAAATCATAATATTGAAGTGATCAAGTGGAATTCATACAGGAGAACTAAGCAAAAACAGGTTCATTGTCAGAAAAATTAGAAAAGTAGTGATGGAGACATACAGTTGTGCATAACCTTGTAGGCCAACTGTTAGCACTTTGTCATACAATTTCTGCACAAGCCTACGATTGATAAATCTATCACATATCTGTAAAGCAACAATAGAGGGACTTTAAATAATTTTCAACAGTTAGTTCCATAAGCAGATTATTTAACACAAACAAGGATTTTAATAATTTTTTGATTTATAATTTAATAAGAAAGCAACTTATGTAACTTCTGATTTAGTTGAACCTGTCCCGATTAATCCTAACTAAAGATCTTGACATTGATCCCACCATCTTTTCAACAAATTCTCTTGAACATTTCTCTTCTATTTATTGACTTTTATTAAGGAATTTCATAACCAGAATTGATCTTTCCATTCAGAATAACATCCACTGGAGAAGCATGTGTCTTTTCTTTTAAGTATCATATCAATAAAATAAAATCATGGAATTATAGATTCATGGAATTTTTTGAACAAGAACTTCTAAGTGAAAGACAACCCAGCATATAGAGGGAGAGATGATCAAAGAAATACTTGGTCACATCACATGGAGTTCACATGGATGAACATTCAATAAGAACTATATGTAAATACTATACAAATTCATATAAAAAAAAACCCACATAAATTGAATATAAACAACCAGGTGGATTGGTCGAGCAAACCCAAGGAAACCCAGTGCAATGAGACACTTCCTATTTGAACAGACTAATATCAATCAAATATCTACTAAGAGAATTTCATTAACCTTCATGATTTTGCAGTTCAATCTCCTATTGCAAAACCCATTTTCCATTTTACTCTGCAACTCTTTTGTTTGTTTGTCTTTTTTTTTATATATAGAACTATTATATTTTATTTACAAAGAGAAACTAAGAATTCCTTTACTGAGAACAAATGTTGCAGTCTTCCGAAGCACACGAGGCATGGGGAGCAGTTTGCATGACAATTTATTCCTTTTAGTACTCCACAAATCAATGAAGATACCCAAGTTCTTCCTTTTATTCCCTCTCATTTAATTTCTTCTCTTTTCTAGTTTATCCACTTGAAGGCAAGTGGTTCAGTTCAATGGCACAAATCCCGTGCCATGCTGTAAAGCAAAAGTGAGTCATCAGACAACAGCAACTTCAAGTGAAATGCTGGTTGTTAGAACCTATCTGGTTACTTTCCAACATTGCTCTAGCAAAAGCAGAAACAGGTGTGGTCTCTTTTTCTCTTCCACTGCCACCCTATATAGTCTTCTTCTCATTAATGATATGCTCTTAAAATTCCACCTGTAAATTTATTCATCAACTAAAACCACAAGGAAAGAAGAGCTAGATCTACATTCTCACTATACCAGTACTCCTAGAGGAACCCATATATTTGGAAGGAATGGTTGTGCAATTTTCTCAGGAAAACAAAGCAAAGAAAATGATGATGTTTTCTCTCTCTGTGGAAGACATTTTAGTTTCTACCATTAACTTCAACATGTTGCTGAATATGGTTGTTGGAGGCCCATTATATTACCGTCTAGCTTTAACATTTTCTGGTCACATTACTGTCTTCATTGCTGGGGCAAATAAGAATATATAAATTGCAATATCTTGCATCTTCAAAAATCAAGATGTGCCAATAAAACACCAAGGTGCCTAATTTGGCATGGCAATAGATAAATACAAAAACTGCAAAGATATAACTACTCCCATAACATGTAAACATGGATGAAGCACTCACCAAAAGGTCCCAAGGAGAGCAGACAGCCGCAGCTCCAGCAAGAAGACAATTAACCCCATCTTCTCCAAGATATTTCACCTGGAACAATTATTGTTAACAACACATCACTTGGATTCAAAGTTCCAACTCTGAACAATGCAATTTCTTTTATACACCCTTGTTCAATGTGCATCAAAAAGAATACTAGTAGCTGTGTGATTTAGCTTAACAAATCCACCATAAATAAATATGGCTAAAGTTTATCCTCCAAATTAGACAAATCAAACTCATTCAGAATTTGATGTAGTCATAATCATTGTTATCAAAATCACGATTTGACGAGTCAAAAGAACAAATTTGGTAAAATCAGGTAGAAAAATCGAACCCCGTTAAAATCAGAGAAAAATCATTAAAATCGGTCAGAATCGTGGATCAGTCCGATTTTACAATCCCAGGCTACACTTATAATTCATGCATCTTCCTGCCAACAAGACATATAGCGAGGAAGATGATTTGTTTTAAATTTGTTAGTTTTTACCTAATGAAATTCTATGAACATAATTGTTAAATAATGTATTTTTAAGTTATTTTAAATCATGTATGAGCCTTAACTAATGAAGTTTTATGGCCATAATTATGTTGTATTGTATTCGGAAATATTTTACTTACAATTTTTGTACGAAAATATTTTAAGTACAATTTTATGATCCGAGTTCAAAAACCAATTTTGTGTCGTGTCAAAATCATGATTTTGACAACCTTGGTCATAATCCATTTACCAATATCTACTGGGAGGCATTGGCATTATAAACCATGAAGCAACATGGCCATATGGCAGGTTAAAGATGAAATGTATAAAAATTTCATCAGGAAGGTTGTTTATTGAGATTTAGATTTGATGCCCTTCAAGATAAAAAAAAAATACACACTACTTTGCAAGTAGGGGGAAAATAATGGAGAAGCATACCAAAATATTCGCGCCAATACTAGTTCCAACAGCATATAAAGGAGCTTCAGGATATTGGCAATGAATATGATCAATGACATTTCGTAAATCCTCTGTCCACCCAGCACTGTAGAAGCAATCAGACTGGCCATATATATTTATAACAAATGACCTTGTTAGTCAATGATTTATTGCAATATGTTCAGACCATGAGAGATGTTTGAACAAGCTTTGATGCAGCTCAAAACACACATGAAAGTTTGACATATAAGAAAACATATTCAAGCAACCTAAAAAAGGAAAGCAATCCCAAATATGCAAAGTTGAATATTCTCTGAATAACAAGATCCTCATTAAGCACATTATCTATTAACAAAATGACATTTATAAAATCCCCTCAACACAGAAAAGACAAACTCATGGAAATACAAGTCTGTGAATGAGCAATTTCATGTTCAGAATTGTCATAATAAAGAAAGGAAAAGAGCTTCCTGCATCTTAGCAGTATATTTATTTTATTCACTTGGATGAATTGAAAAGCAGGTTTCTTCTGAATAGCTTTCTTCCATTCCAGTATTTTAACTTGTGACAACTATCTTTAGAGAAATCGATTTAACAGAGTGAAGCCATTTGCATTTTCTTGAAAAGCTTTTTGTACTCTGTTTTTTGCTTTTGATGATCTCTCCGTGTGGGCATGTAGCACAGTGTCTGATGCTTTTTCATAAACTTCTAGTTATTTAACTCACCTTCTGTTTCACTGAAACTAGGTTTTGTGACGGAGAACCCTCGAGAGAGTCCCACCTCTAAAACAATTATAAATCAAAACACTGCTCTTTGTTCTGTAACCTATAAGCTCTTGGTTGTGACCTAAACTGTATCATATGTAGGGTCAATAAAGTTGTAAGAAAAAGAGAGTGGGAGAGGACAGACGAAGTCTGGGATCCAGTACTTTAGCAACAACTAAAAGATATTCCAAACATCACAAGATTTTCAATTTGGTGTAACTGATCTGTCAAATCCTTCAAAAATTCTAACATTTTTTTCTTCTTCACTAAATTTCCAAGCCATGGTACAATTAACCAGCCTGTACCCCTCTTCCATATTTGTTGTTATTCTTCTTCAAATACCTTGTTTGGATGATATCATACTAAATGCAATGACTTTTTAATGAATGCAAACCCTTACGTATAAATATTAACAAAGGGGAACAGAGTGAGAGGGAGGGAGGGAGGGAGGGAGGGAGGGAGGTGCTCTCCATGCAGAATGAAAAGGACAAGTTGCCTTGTGAGAAATCAAAAGATTGCATGTGATATTTGTGACTCACAGTTATTGATATGCCTCCAAGTCCACGATGATTGCTCACAACAACATTCCAGCCATGCTTTGCCATCTTATCTACAAGATGCTTCACATACTGTTGCACCGAAAATTTTCATGAGACATTTAAAAAAGAGAGAGGAATAAAAACCCTAACGACCACAAGAAAAAATCAAACTCCTCAAAAGAGACAACAATTAATGCAGAATGTCTATCACCAATGTAACTGGAATGGGAAGCATCATAAAGGAAATTCATAAGTTACTTCTATTCAGACCAACTGAGGTCTTGCTTAGGGGATGAATGCAGGAAGTGAAGGAATCTCCAACAGAAGGTGCCAACTACATGAAAATGAAAACTTAAATTTCAAAATGATAAAAAGGACTTACAGCAGAACCCGAGTCACTTGTTAAACCAGGAATCACTATCAAAATAGGAGCTTTATCATTTTCTCGAGTCGCATCATTTGTGCAGGAAGCACCTTTAACTGAAAAATTAAGAAGCAAAAAATAGATTTAAACAATACAAAACGACAAGTAAAGCAGAAAAAAATATAAAACACACGTTAAATTCAAGACAGATCATTCCAATAAAAAATGATACACGCAACTCAGCCCAAAGTTCGAAGTCACCGTGATCACAACTCGACCCAAAGTTAGCATCTTTTTCAGAAAAAAATAAAATGGGAAACTCCAAGCAAGAGTGATCATAGTTTGCAGTGGATAAAAGATGCACTTGACCTAGAAGTAATCCTAGCTTACTTCAGGTTACATAACTTCGCCTCTACCATCCACGAGGGAAAAAGGAAAGATCAAACACCAAAGCCATTGCGAATTATTGCATCAAAAATTGAACAATTAACCTAATCTAAACAAAGATAGCTCATGTTTTCTTCAAGCTTCATCTAGTTTCACATAAAATTTGTATTATACTAACCATCAGAAGACATTAACCAGTCCAGAGCAATGGTACCGCCATCACTAGCATAGAACATGTGTCTTCAGAGTACAAAAAACAAATGAATAAAATTAGGGTCCGCAAGAAAAAACAAAAGCAAGAGAGAAAAAAGAAAGAAAGAATTACCTTTTGTAGGTGACATGGGGAGATTCTGCAACAAGACTCAAGAAAGCTGTCTGGAGATGAGGACTTGATAGCCATGGAGTGGGAAAAAACCTTCCGTGGAGGATGCGGCACTTGGAAACGACGGAATGGTAGAGTTGAGAGCTGGGATTATAGGTGAGCAACACAGGGTTTCCTCTGAAGGCGGTGAGTAAATCGGCGAGGAAATGTACCTCGAGAAAATTGTAGAGAAAAACTAGAAATGCTAGGAGGAGGAGGAGGAGATAGTTGTGAGAGATTGGTAAAAAAGACAGAGATTTGACGAAAAACTCGTCGTAGTCGTATGATGGTGCTCTGTAATCTTCTTCCATTTCAAGATTTTTGAGGTTGCGGAGGTTAGAGAAAACGAGGTAGTTGACGCAATGTAAGATGGAGGTAGTTATAAACTCAGACTCTGTAGTTTAATGAAACTAAATAATTAGAAATTACTAGTTATTTGACTCTCCTTCACTGAGTCGAATAGTCGAGCAATATTTATTAAAAAAAAAATTATATTTCAGAAATTTTATACACGATTAAATATATTAATAACTATTATACAATTAAATATAAAAATCAAAATCAAAGTGTCAATGTATCTCACCTAACTGCTGGTTGAATTAAAAAAAAATAATATAAAAAAATTAATGTGTAGGTATTAGAACATCTACAACCCATAAACCATTTGAGAAGGCAAATCTAAAAAATTGTTCTTTAGGCTTTTATTTTTATTTTTATTTTTATCTTCTCCAACACATGAGCCATTTCAAATTTTCAATAGCTGAAATGGTTATTTTTCTCTTCAGGTGTTGTTAATAGCAACTACAATAAATAAATAAATAAGTCAAAACATTAAAAAAAGTCAAAATATTCATGATGGAAAGCCTTCTGCTAAGCTAAATCTTACCATGTCAGTGACAGCCATTCTCAGTACTGTAAACCCTTCTGATGGAAAGCATTCAAAGCACTTTACAAGAGGACTTCAAAAGTAAATGCCGAGGAATCTGGAGGGTTTAAGGTGAATTAGGAGATTTGGATAAATGAATTCTTTTAAAATATTTAAGATATGTATATGTATGTGTGTGTGTATATATATATATATATACACATACATAAAATAATAATTTACATGTATTAATTATAGTTTAAATTTAATCGGTGTTTATTTGGAAGTGTGGTTGAAATTAAAAATATTTTTAGTCCAAAAATACATTAAAATAATATTAAAATATATTTTTTTAATTTAAAATATTTATTTATTTATTTTCTTCCAAAAATACTTTTAAAACAACCATTAAAAAACAACACAAGCTTAGCACCTGTTTGGGAGGGCGGCACGTTTGCCAAACTCCATTTCAAGTGAAGGTTTAGGACCGTTAGGGTGTTTGGTAAAAACAAAATGGCATTTAAAATGGGTGGGACCCACGTTATTTTAAGTCCCAAACGGCGTTTTTTGAAAAGCACCTGGGAGGTGCTTTTCAAACGCCGGTTGGGACTCGGTTTTGGCCAAAAAAACATCAGGCCTTCTTCTCTCTCTCGTCTCATCTTCACCACCACGAATGGGTCGTGTAATTCGTGCCCAACGTAAGGGAGCAGGCTCTGTTTTCAAATCCCACACCCACCATCGCAAGGGTCCGGCAAGGTTCAGGTCTCTGGCTTCGGTGAAAGAAATGGGTATCTGAAAGGTGTCGTGACCGAAATCATCCACGACCCGGGTCGAGGCGCTCCATTAGCTAGAGTTACTTTCAGACACCCTTTCATGTACAAGAAACAGAAGGAGCTTTTTGTTGCTGCCGAGGGCATGTATACTGGACAGTTTGTGTACTGTGGAAAGAAGGCTAACTTGATGGTCGGGAATGTCTTGCCTCTGAGAGCTCTTCCTGAAGGTGCTGTTGTTTGCAACGTGGAACATCATGTTGGAGACCGTGGTGTTTTTGCTAGAGCTTCCGGTGATTATGCTATTGTTATTAGTCACAATCCTGATAATGATACCACCAGGTATTGCTCAATCCCTTACCTTAGGTGGGTTCGTTTCATTTGTGATTTTATTGCTGGGTTTGATGTTTTTGACAGTGTTTGATGATAAATAATTTTCGGGTTTGAAGTGGGTTTATGTTATTTTTGTTGTTATGAATTGAGAAGCGCTTTGTGTAAAAGGTCATAACTTGGGCTGACATGTCTGGTTAAAATGGAAATGGTTTTGTGCTTTGACTAATTGGGGCTCGGCTATGTTGTTGACAATATAATTCTTTGGTTTTTTTTCCTATGGACATGTAGTTTTTGTTTGGCTTTGAAGTGAAACTGTCTAATTGTTTATATCGTCTTTGCTAAACTGCTAGTGTATGCTACTTCTTGGGAGGTTATGCTTTTATTGTTATTGGTCTGTGAGTCGTCGTGTAGTGATTAGAATTAATAAGGATTTGGAAATGTGGCTATAAGCATTTTTTCATGACCCTGGTGAACCTCTTCCAAATTGAACTCACTGATTGTACTCGCAGAGTTACAAAGATGAACGCTTACAACTTGTTTTTTACATCCAGCATCTTATTGATTTGAAAATAAAATGCATTTTGATTGTTAGCTTTCAATTGTTATATCATTGGACTAATGCACATGTGATGTCTCTCATGTCAAGTTTTCTGGTGGTTTGAATTTCTTGGTAGCCCATGTTTCATTTCTCTGCAGTGGCCTGGGTCATGTTTTTGTTATTGTTCTGGACTGCTGATTGGTTTTTATGATTTTATTTATTTGACAAGCTGAGTGACAAAGACATAAACCACCGTGAAAGTAATCTATCTTTTTTGCATATTTGCATCTCTGTATGTAAGATAGTTTTTCTAATCATATGCTGTGATTATTCCTTGCAGGATCAAGCTCCCATCTGGTTCCAAGAAGATCGTTCCTAGTGGCTATGAATCCAGTGGAGCATCCTCATGGTGGTGGTAACCATCAACATATTGGTCATGCTAGCACAGTCAGGCCAATTTTGGTGTGGTTTCTAGCCAATTTTGGTTTGGATATTGAGGTTTCAGACGATTTTTGTTTCCGACTTTTAAAGATACAGATATTTTGAATGTATGCCCACTAGCAAATTGGGGCTTGACTAAGAGCGAGCGACTGGATCCAATGTTTAAAGATTATTCAGGATTTATAAAACTTGAAAAACCAACTATTTGCTTCACAGATATTTTAAAAATGTTTAACATGTTTTATGAAAAAAATAATACATAAGTTATACCCATTGGGTGAATATGATCGTAATCCCGATTATATCCCAGATGAGTTATTACCAGATGTTGTAGCATGTGAAACTAGTCAGAGTTCGGGCAGAAATTCTCGTATGGATATTGTGCGCGAGAGCATTGCAAATAGTTTGATGGGAGAATGAAATTATGTTTCCATTTTATTTGAAGTTTTCACATTAATATAATTTGTTATTTATTTTTAAATTTATTTGTAGAAGTTATATATATATATATATATATATATATATACATATATATATATATATATATGGATGGATGTATGGATGTATGTGTGTGTATATTTCCATGCCCTTTTAAGTAATTTTACTTTTAAAAAGCAGTTTGTAAAGTTTGGAAACCAAACACCAAAACTCCTTTTTCAACTCAACCACAGTTTTAACCAAACACTTTCCATTTTTAAAAACTCCATTTTCAAAACTCCATTTTTAAAACTCCATTTTAAAAACTCCATTTTCAACCACAACCGCAACCGCTACCGCTCTCCCAAACAGGCCCTTACTCAACACTTTGAAGACAGAAGCATCAATTCCATTTCCCTTCCACGATAGATGATGGTGTCTCTCTACAGCACCAAACTCCCACACCAACTCAACCAAGCCAGGACCTTCATAGCTTGCAGGATCAAATGGGTCTGTGACCCTTACCTTGACACAGTTGTTTCCAAAGAAAAAAACTTGAAACAAGTCATTTCTTTCAAGAACCAACTAATTTCCTCTCCCTCCAATTCCCTCCCTCTTTCCACTCTCTCCCTTCTAAAACCCTACTTCAACCTCTCCACCACAGCCCTCAATTTCTTCCATAAGTACTACACAGTCTTCTCTCAATTCCAGCCCTCCCCTTCCCTCCCTTTCCACATCAAACTCACCCCTCAAGCTTTCTCACTTCACAAGGAGGAGCAACTCATTCTAAAGTCACAACCTTTACGCGATGACACCATAAAAAGGTTAGCTAAGTTCTTAATGCTTTCTGGAGCAAAAAGATTGCCTTTGCATATTGTTGATAGGTTCAAGTATGATTTGGGTTTGCCTCATGATTATATTACTGCCCTTTTATCAGATTATCCAGAATATTTCAATGTCTGCGAGGATAAAGATTGTTTAACTAATAATGACTCGTTCTTTTTAGAGCTGGTTTCTTGGAAAGACGAGTTAGCTGTGTCTGAAATGGAGAAAAGAGTGTCACTTGAGGATTTGAGGAATGTTAAGAGAGGGGAGAGAATTGGGTTTCCTTTAAATTTCCCTGATGGGTTTGATTTAAAGAAGAAAGTGAGAGATTGGGTTTTCGAATGGCAAGGTTTGCCATACATATCGCCCTATGAAAATGCTTTTCACCTAAATCCCAATGGGGATCAAGCTGAGAAGTGGACTGTCACGGTTTTACATGAGTTGTTGTGGTTGTTAGTGTCAAAGAAGACGGAGAAAGAGAATGTGCTTCGATTGGGAGATTATTTGGGGTTCGGGAATAGGTTTACTAAGGCTTTGGTGCATCATCCAGGGATTTTTTATGTTTCCAATAAGATAAGGACACAGACTGTGGTGCTTAGAGAGGCTTATAGAAAGGGCTTTTTAGTGCATAAGCATCCTCTAATGGGAATGAGGTTTAGGTATATTCGTCTTATGAGTAAAGCTAAGAAGAAGAGAAGGAAATCAGTTGGTGGTGTTTCACATTCTCAATTGCAAAGGCAGGTTTCATCTACCAAAAAAGGGATAGAAAGAAATGCTAAATATAAAAGCAGGGAGGAAGAAAATGGCTCTTCAGAATCTGAATTTGAGGACGTGGGGTCTTCAGACTCCAACCTTGAGGGTGCAAATAATGATGGGACGAGGAAGATGAAGATGTGAATTGGTGCAATGACAATTGGTGTCTCACAAACAAGGAAGCAAGAGCTTACCATCAGGATATTGAAATGATA
Source organism: Salix purpurea (assembly GCA_027405865.1). Lineage (NCBI taxonomy): Eukaryota > Viridiplantae > Streptophyta > Magnoliopsida > Malpighiales > Salicaceae > Salix > Salix purpurea. Next base: position 1,405,793 of record CM050328.1, on the reverse strand, counting down.
TCTTGGAAGTGTCTTGTTGATTGCTACATTTGTTGGAGAAAAAATGAGGAAACAGTAATTTGGTAAGGGCATTGTCCAATAAGGCGAAACCTTTGGACCTGATACGAAAGAGAGATTATTGATTGATATCAGTGGCTGGAATCTGGTCTGTTGCCTACAGCTTCTTGGGGTTTAGTTCCCTTCCTGTGCTTCTAATTGTTTTGATTCTGATCATATATGTAACAGCACTACCTTGAAAATATTTTGCTGTTTTATTTCTCTGCCTACAGAGACTATTTTCCCTTTCAAATACATGTCAATAAAGGTACCAAATGGAGGGTATCCACCTCCATACACTGAAAGTATAAAAAAAAAGAAGTCAAAAACTACCGAACTACCTACAACATAGCACTTCTCCTGGAACTGCATATATTCCAGCCATAAAAAGTTGAAGGAAAGATCTTTTAATCTATAAATTGGAGTATCCTCTCCTATATATGTGTTATCAGTATATTCATATTTGATTGACCGACATTTTATAGGCATACTCAGTTTGGCATCATAATGAGCCAGTTTATAGTAGTGCATTTTACAGGCTTACATGTTCAGTTTAGTCGAATACCAAGTCATTTCATCTTTTTATTGATGGCTGTTTCTTTGCTCCAAATATGACATGGATTGAATCTTTGATAAACCCGAGGCCTCTTCTCTTTGCAGTATTGTAGATCACTTGGGGTATGGTATTCATCCTCCAACTTCTTGTTAAAGATGTACAAGAAGCTAAAAGAGGAAACTAAAGCCAGGAGAAAACATTTCACTGCGAGAAAAGACAAAAAAACATGCTTTATTGCAACCCAAACTCAGCCTCTTCTTGTTTCACTGTTTGTTGACTTGGTCGTCTGTGATTTCTTTTTCAATGAAAGGAGAGTCTGCTGCATCCTGCCTCAGACTTTGCTAATTGTTCATATGCATTTTCTATAAATTCATCAAGTTCCTTGCTTGTCTGACCGTTAATTTGTGTAACCTTTAGGTCCTTAAAATAAAGAATGTATAGAAAAGAGGTCATCTTTGCTATTGCTACTTTTAAAAGCTACAGGGCATAGAAAATTGCATAGGCATTAGTGATCATATCTCTAGCTTTGGTGGTTTATATATGTTCTTCATGTATGCGTTTTGTTGTGGGATCCCCTCTTTTGTTTTATAATCACCCTGCAGCGTGGAGGTGCACCTATTGCCTTGTTGGAAATCACTGGGGGGGAAGGAGCAGTCCAATTAAATGGTAAACTTTATCAAAAGAATGAAACTATGTCTAAATACATGTCAATTACTATTTTTTCTTATTTCATATCATTATTGTTAATTGAAATGAATGGAATTTTAACACTCCACATCTTGAAGTCATGTATGCCTTTGACGGGAGGCTGGGAACTGAAACATGACTTTGTTTATGGTTTTCCTTCCTGAAAAATCTAACAGGTATTTGCTGAAAACTCCCTCTGTTCATTCCCAATAACTTTAGGTTTCACAGATAAGTGGTCTTGCCATTTATTCTATCTTATTGTGGGAAAGCTTGCTACTACAAAGCATTGCTGTAAGGACTGCTAATTGCTGTTCAGGGTAGAGATCTTTGAGATTACTGAGTGGACATGTTGCCATGTCAGTTACCCTGAATTTTGGTGTTCATATGGTTGGCAATCATACTCTTAATAAAGGATTTAATTTCTTATCCCAACTGAAGCTGTTATCTTAACAGATAAGGTCCACCTCTGTAGTATTTTCTGTGATTTATACTGTGTGGGTGATGCTTAAGAATGTTTATTACTTAGATGTGTGAGCTTTTGATAAGGTTGTGTTATGGTATGACACTTATGTCTATCAACAACTTGACAAAACAGTCAAGTTCCAAAAGCAATTTTCTATTTGATTTCATCTGGATGATGGCTAAACTTTTAATAGTAGTTTTGATGAAAAAGAGAGATGGGCCTGGCTAATTCTCTCAACTGGTTCATTTCCTTTGTAAGAAGATGGGTGAGTTCTCTGCAACTTGTCTGTTGTGGTGGAGAAATATTCTAATTAAAATTGATGAAAATTTGAAATAATTCTAGAAATATTATTGTTAGTTTTAGATATTTAAATATCAGTTTACTTGTAGGTTCGATATTTATATCATGATTTTTATCATGAATTAAAATAATAAATTTTGGAATATTAGTCAAATTCTTATGGATTACTGATTAATAAATCTTGAGATGCATGCTAATACATATTTATTTGATTTTTTATTTTATTTCTGAGAGGCTTAATCATATGGAGTTTTTTTTTGTTAATTAATTTTTTTCATCTATTTGAATAAAAAATAAAAATAAAAGGAAAAGTAAAAAAGAAACGCACACACACATTCTACTATTTATTACTCATATACCACAATTACATGTTCACAAAATACTAATAAAATCAAATTCTAACAATAATTTAAATACATGTATTAACATCAAAAATTTCAAATGGACCTTTCAAATGTAAAAAATTATCTAAAATTATAAAAAGAACTTCGAAACATTGGAAGATGAAGGCTGGCTGGATTGGGAGGCTCCAGTTCAGTTTAAACAAAATAAAAAAATATTGTTCTTGCAAAAAAAAAATTCCTTTTCATTTTTCTGTCTTTTTTTTTGGGTGTGTGTGGATAACTATCTATAAGGAAAAATATTTGTTTGTTATTGTGTTTTAAAAGTATTTTTGAAAAAATATATTTTTTTTATTTTAAATTAAACAAATAATATTTTTAGATCATTTCATGTGTTGATGTAAAACTAATTTTTAAAAATAAAAAAAATATTATTTCAATATATTTTTAAATAAAAAAAATACTTTCAAAACAATCTCAATCATATTTCTAAATAGTTATTTATTCTCTTTGACCATATATTTTTATTTTTTGTTACTTTTCATTGTTTCTGAAAATGATGCATTAACAAATAACTAAAAGAAAACGGGATTTTCAACAGTGATGAGCACTGTTCACTGTGACTCATAGTCACTGTGGACGTGCAGTTTGCTCCGGTGCTGCGTGAGAGTTTGTGCACTTTTTTTTTTTTACGCAGGGCTTCTTTTTGTATTTTTTATGGTGAAATTGAAAAATAATTAGTTGTGGCCGAGTGGTTCGCCTGCGCGCTGATCCAGCGCGCAGGGTTCGAACCTCTCTGCCACAAATTCTGCAAAGCAACTGCTTTCCTTTTTTTTTTTCGAAATTCCTTTTTTTTTAAAGCAACTTTCTAGTTGCTTTCTCTTTTTTTTTTAAATTCCTTTTTTTTTCAAAATTCCTTTTTTTTAAAAGCAACTTTCCAGTTGCTTTCTCTTTTTTTTCTATTATTATTCTTATTATTTTTTTAAACTATTGTGTTTTTGTTTTTTCTTCTACAATCCTGATTTTTAAAATGATTATATGGAAAATTTACTTTCCATTTTATTTTATTTTTTTATTATTATTCTTATTATTATTTTTTTAAACTAGGATATCAATGACAATTTACGTGTACCATGACTAATCTCCGGATCCATTTTTTTTCCTTTTTTGGTTCAACTTATACATTTTTTTCCTGTTTTTTTTTCCGCTTATTTTTTTTTCCCATGACCGTGGTGTCTAGGTTAACTTATGCGTACCACAATTTTTTTCTCATTACTGTTTAAAAAGGTGATTTTCCCTTGCACGTTTTTTTTATAATCGTGCTTCTTCTTTTTTATCCCTTTTTTGGTTCAACTTATACATTTTTTTTCCATTTTTTTGTTTCCGCTTATTTTTTTTCCTCGTGATCGGGGTCTCAAGGTTAACTTATGCGCACCATAATTTTTTTCTAATTACTGTTTAAAAAGGTGATTTCCCCTTGCATTTTTTTTAACCGTAAATACAATTCACTCATCTTTAATAGATTTTATCGATTATAATTTTGAGAGTTGTCAACTGAATTATTATCCGAGCACTTAAACTGATAACAACAACCAACTAATTCAATACAGAAAAAAAATAGAACAGAATTTAGCGATTACAATTTGCTATCTACCAACTATATAATTCTTTACAGGCTAAATAATTAATTAGTTTAATACATCAAAAAAGCCTAGCGCAATGCGTGGCTATTTTCTGATATTTGCCAGGTATCGACGCTTGAAAATATATATAAAAAAATGAAGTGGGTTTTTTTTAAATCTCAAATTATTTTAATCTAAGCGTTCTGAAATACTTTTAATATAATAATATAAATAATAAATCTTAAAAATAAAAAATAAAAATTTTAAAATAAAAATCACTTTAAACAAAAAATATATCATGTCACATATATATAAAATAAATGCAAAAAAAAAAATGTAAGATAAGTATTATATGTATGCTAGGATGAACACCTGAGTCGAGTAGTTAACGCGTTTGCTGCTGCATCACAAGAGCGAGAGTTCGGATCTCTCCGGCTACTAATGTTTTTAAACACTAATAAACAATGATTTTCACTTTTCATTATTGTTTGAATGTTTTTTTTAACTACACTTCTTTTTTTAAAAAAAAAAAATCGGAGTATCCATGTAAGCTTACGCACACCACAACTAATCTCCAGATCAACTTTTTTTTTTCATTTTTTCCCTGTTTTTTTCCTATTTATACATTTTTTTCCATGACCGGGGTGTTCGGGTTCATTTATACGTGCCACAATTTTTTCTCTCATTACTGTTTAAAAATGTGCTTTCCCCTTGCACTTTTTTCTTATAACCGGACCTTTTTTTTTTAATAAACAAGGTGGCTGGGACAACTTAAACACACCATGACTAATCTTCGTGCCCATCTTTTTTTAACATTTTTTCCTTTTTTTTCAATTACACTTTTTTTTTTCCGTTTTTCTATAACCAGGGTGTCCTGATTAGCTTTTTTTTTAATATTTTTTTAATTGGTTTTTTTTTTGTGTGTTTTTTAACCAAAGTATCCGTTACAACTTACGTGCACAACAACTAATCTTCGAATCCATTTTTTTCACCGATTCCCCCCCACGTATACATTTTTTTTATAATTGTGATGTCTGTGACAACTTACACGTGCCATGAATAATCCCCAAACCCATCTTTTTGATTTTTTTTTCTGTTTTTTTCCCACTTATAATTTTTTCTTTTATAAATAGGGTGTCCGGGTCAACTTACGGGAACTACTACTATTATTTCATAAAATAGCTAAAGGATATTGCAATTTCAAACAGTAATGAACAATTATTTCAATTGTGGTTTTAGTTGTTCATTACCATTCGAAAAAAATTCCTTTTTTTTTATATTTCTTACATAATTTTTATTTCTATCCATATATATACATGCTCTTAGTTTTGTTTCAATTTTTTTTTATTCCTCTCTTATTAAGATTTTTAAAATTTTTAATTTTTAATCTGTGTTGGTAATCATTTCAAAAACAATATTTGTTATTATTTCTCTTTTTTTTATTCTTCAAGTAAAATATTTTCTTTAAATATAATCATATTTATTTTTTGTTAATATTGTTAGGTATTGAATTTTCTAATTATTATAGATAAAACATTCAAAATAATGATAATGATTATTTGTAAGTTTTATTTTCTTTTAAATATGTTAGACTAATTATATATATATATATATATATATATATATATATATATATATATATATATATTGCTTTTTTAGAAACGAAAAAAATATAATTGTTCTGAAATGCTTTTAATATAATATTATAAAAAAAAAATTATGGAAATTTTTTCTCTAACAATAATTATGGTCTCACCAATTTTTATTATTTCAACTGTTATTAAGGTTATTTTCTTTTATGTTTACATTTTAATTTTTTTTGTAGTCATTTCAAAAATGATATTTTCTATTTCCTATTTTTTTTATTCATTTTTTTTAAAATCTAATAATATTTTTTTTTCCATTTATTCAGTTTTTTGAATTTTTTTTAATACTGTTAGGTGTTGAAATTTCTTATTATTATAGATAAGACATTCAAAATAAGGATAATGATTATGTTTTTCTTATAAAATGTGAGACCTATTTATTATTATTCTAAAATATTTTTAATATAACAATATGAGCAATAAATTTTACAATCAATTTCCTACATATAAAAAAATCATTTCTAACAGATTTTATCAAAACATTTTTAGTATTAGCAATATTCAAATATTTTTTAGTGGAAAAAAAATCTACAACTAACAGATTTTATCAATTATAATTTGACTCATTAAATATTAAAATAACAAAATACAATATGGATAAAATCAATGAATTTTTTATATAGATAAAAAAACTCAGCGCATCGCGCGGGCAATTCGCTCTTTTATTTAAGTTTATTTCTTTACAAGAATTTCCAATGTTTTCATTTTTAATATTTTAGATCTAATATTACTGGAAAAAAAAACATCTCAAAAAAAATGTTGACAAATTTAACTGCATTATCTACAAGTCAAATTAAAAAATATACAAGTCACTTCCTGTTTCCATTAGACTGTTTTTTTTACACGGTAAATAAATAATTATAGCACAAAAAAAAAATTAAGTTTATGTTTTAAAAATAAATTACAATATTTTTATTTCTAATATGTCTGATATTTATTGAATATTATCGGCTAAAAATATATTGAGAGAGAGGAAAAATGACTTTGGATTTTTTAAAGGACAAAAATTCATATCAGTATTCTTAAATATAATTATACTAACTAAATATTAAAATAATAAAATAAAATACATATAAAAGCAATCAATTTTCTACATAGATAAAAAAAATCCGCCACATCGCGCGGGTATACCGCTCGTTGAAAGCTAAAAGCCTTGAAAAAACATTCAAAACTTGATTTTTTTTAATACAATGTTAAAAATACCGAAAACAACACAAATTGACAGTTAACCAACGAGCTTGTCTCAGTTTCCTCGTGGAAAACAAGCTGAAAAGCCAAGGCAACCATGTCGTGCAGGCTGCTGGGTATATATTAAAAAAAAATGATATTTTTTATTTTAAATTATTTTTTTTGATATTTTTAAATTATTTTTATATTCAAAAATAAATTTAAAAAAAATTATTTAATATATTTTTAAACAAAAATATATTTTTAAACCAAACAGTCAAATATAGAGTTGCTACGGTGCATGTGATTGATTCTCAAGGTGTGAAAGACTGTCAAGTGAAACAGTGAGGTTTTCCACGTGGCATCATCTTGATGGCGCTACGGAAGAGTAGAAAACCTTGATGTTGACAATTAATAATCATACCAGTGTGCACTGTAATATTTGTGGCCAGCAGAGTGCACCCTGTTATCTGATAAGTGAGATGACTTTTTTTTAGTTTCTTATCATAATTTCTTTTTTTTTAAAGTGTTTTTTTTTAAATTAAAAATATTTTTATTTTTATTTTTATTTTTATTTTTTACTTTAAATTAATTTTTAGAATATTTTTATATGCTAATATCAAAAATAATTTCTAAAAAATAATAAAAATCATTTAATATATTTCTGAAGAAAAAACATTTTACAAAACAATCTCAACCATACTTCCAAACAGAAATTCACCGACATATAGCAGCACATATATTGTGAACATATGTGAATAGACATTAATGTGTTTGGTACTTTGATTGAAGAAACAAAAATATATGTCTCCTTATAGTTATGAAAAGTATGTATACTTTTCAAAACAAATTTGAATAGCCTGTATTTATTGTTTTGGTCTTGAGATAAGAATTAAATACTATTCATATATAAAGGTGGTACCAAGTGATTTAATTCAGTAGAGGTTGGTAGGTTAAACTTAAGTTCAGGTAGGTGTGCATTTTGCAATACACCATGTTTTACATCTTTTTTTTATTATTATTATTAACATGAATGTTCGGGTCAGTTTGTATGTACTTCGATTAATTATACAAGTCCTGAAGTTAACGATTATGTAGGCTTCTAGTGGTTATCATATTAGCAACCATAAGACTCGATCATGAAATTACATGGAAAAAAAAATCCTATAATCTCAAGCTCTTAGGGATAAAAAATTACAAATATTATTCCTAGATATATGTCCATGATATATCTTTTTGTTTCAGATGTACACAAATTCACTATAAAATTCTTTTAATGATGTTTTTTATAATCTTATCTATGTTATTGTCCCAAATATATTTATATATATATATAAAAAACAACTTTGGTCTTCCTCTGCACCAGGGTTTAAGTCCCACCATGCATGCCTGTCACCCTTGCGGTGTCTTACATGCTCACTGGGTTTGCAGGATGTTCAGTGAGTCCGGGGATTAGTTGTGATGCGTGTAAGCTAACGCAGACACCCCGATTATCAAAAATAATAAAAAAAAATACTTTTTTTTTTCTTGTTAGGTTGGAGACCAGTGCAAGCTTATCCAACTCTCCCACCACCTCAGCTACTTCTTCAATCATTTACTACACCTACATCATTTATTTAGTACAAAACTAGTTTGGTGGAGGAATTTATCGATAGCTATTTTAAGAATTAATCGCAACTATCTCCTTGTTCTAACAATTGTAAAGTCTACGTCGTGCTACTTGCTAAATCTACGAGAGGTGGGAGGCACAATATAGTATACACTTTTGTCATTCTCAATTATGTTATTAATATTAAAAATAATTTTTAGAAATAAAAAAATTATAAAAATGAGTTACTAGAAATTAGCATGTAATAAAGATCTTAAGCCGAGGTTTTATAACTAGAAAATGAGTTGTTTTTCACACCAACCCGACGCACTCTTCTTTTTTCTGATGAGCAGAGATCGCTTTCCCACCTAGAAAATGCAATTGACATTTCCAACTCAGTCGATCACAAGGAAGTGATATTATCAACCTCTACATTTATGATCATACAGGGTGGCAATGAGTCACCGAGTGAAGATCACTGAGTCATGGTCCCTCCATCCTTCGACAACAGCCTTGATTATCTGCCCCACATGACAACTAACAATGGTGGACTGCGATTTTCATTTATGAAAACGAAGGACATGTTCTCCATTCCAAGGAGGTTTACTTGGTCTTTAAAATTCGAGTTTCCTCACTGATTTTGTTTTTCTTTAAATAAAACAAACGATCCATGTTTGTTTTATCACTTATTTTATATCTAAAAAGATTTCTGGATTTCATCTCAGCATGAACTTGAATTATAGTTATTAAATCCACTTTGACATGAGAGGTCAATACGACTGTGTATTGACGTATAGCGTGTCAATCTAAAGGTTAACTTATGATTTGGTTCACTCCATTGAACATGAACGAGACATGATCATATTATCTTTAACGTCAATAAATTGTTTTACTTTTTTTTTTAATTATTTAAAAAGATGATGTTTTGCAACTGATCCGTTGATGCGATCGATTTCATAACGTGAGCTTTTAATGCGAGTAGGCCAGTGTTGACTTTGCGGTTTGACCAACTTTTCATGATGGTTTTTGTGATTGAAGTTATTTTTAAAATACAATAACAAAAAATCACTTAATTGTAATGTTTTTTTTTATTATTTTAATATGTTAATATCAAAAATATATTTTTTTTAAATAATACATTTAGAAGTAAAAAAATATTTGAAAAAATAATTACTATCACTTTCCTAAACCATCATGGACCGAGTCTAATATCTAACCATGCCATAGATGATAGACGTGTAATTGCTGATTACCAGAGACCCTATAATTTACTCTCCAAGTTTTGCAATGATAAATGCATGTATCTTAATATAGACTATATATCATATCATATCATATCATATCATATAATATAATTGACCCTCCAAGTTTGTGCTGATAAGTAATTTAAACAAAGAAGAAGACAACAAGTCTTATATAATTTTTTTTCTTTAAAAGAATTAATCAAAACTAAAATATTTTTGAGATGATTGCGAGGTCAAACTCTCACAGAGGTTTCCCTCTCCCGATCATGATTTGCCACGTTCCGGGGGCGAAATAATGTTTTTATTCATCCTGAATTCCCTCTCCCTGCTCGTCAAATGACAGCAATCAAGCCCTAGATCTCAATGACTTTTCTACGAAAATATTATCCAGGAATGATTTAAACAATGAAGAAGACAGCAAGTCTTGTCAAATTGATCAACACCATCTACAGTAAAACCCTAATTATTCTAATTTTTTATAAAAAAAATAACATTTTAATTCAAACTCGAGAATTATCATATAAATTACAAGTTTTCATGCCCGTGTGAACCATAAATGGGAGCACACGCAATTCTGACAATGTCGAAAACCTGCATTAAAGGGAGAAAAGCAATTCTGCAAATGTCAACGTGAAGAGGCTTACAGCTCAGCTCCCGGCAATGTCCATGGCTCTTACCAGTAGAAGTTGTTGCATTCATAATTCATATCGCTGAGAGAACTCTGTACGATCTGTGACAGATCCAATGGCTGAAAATGATTTTTTATTGATTTTTTTTTCTAAAATGATTTTTATATATATATATGTTTAGATTATTGATATACTGATATTAAAAATAATTTTTTAAAAAAATATCACTACTTTTTAAAATTAATTTTCAAGCAAAAAATAATTTAAAAAACAACCACTATCATATTTTTTTTATTAAATAGTGACTGTGTGTTTAGATCAATGTATATCTGGTCATAATTTTAATTTTAAAATACAAATTCGACAAAATAATAATAAAAATCAACAACTTACCTTTTGCTATAAAATCACTCTTTGATTTTTTTAAATAGCATAATGACTTTTATATATATATATATATATAGCACAATGAAAAAACTTATTTGTGATAGACTTGAATTGTCACCAGCACGTCTTGTCATGTGCAACCCGAACATCTTGTTGTTGCACGTATATATATGTGCTACTTGCTTGTTTTCATAAATAAATATTATCTTTATTTATATAAAAAGAATTCTTAAGCCATGTTGAGAACTTAAATTCATTCATTAATCCAGCAAAATAGTCGTAAGATATCATCTAAGCTTGCTCGGTTGCAAGCTAGGTTATTTTTTTTTTTTGAATTTACAGAAGACGTTGACTATTCTAAATTCTTATAAATTTAGTATGTTTTGACTCGAAAATCAAGATCTACAGTACAAATCTTAAATTTTTTACTATCACGTCACGGCTCTGGACAGAGAAGACTAGGTTACTTGTACTAAATAATTGGTGAAAGAAACACATGTAGAAATGGAAGAATTGAGATTTTTCCAGAAAGTGAAAGAAACACACGTGTACTAAATAATCTCATGCACAAGTTTGGACTTTCTAGACTTGAGAGCCTCCCGATTCGTTCTCTTTGCCGACACTAAACTACATAATTAATAATTTACTTCAAGCAAGTCTAGTCTAATCTAATATATTACTCCACCTTTATATTTTATTTTAATGCGGGATTAATCAGTTTCTTGATCCACCTTTCTTCGCGACGTCATCATGATTATAAGGGGTCTCAATTTGTTTTTATTAGGTTTCCTATTAAAAAATAAAAAATAAATCCAGACACACCATCTAGCCCTAAGTATATTGAGCTCACGACATAGTAACGTAAGCTCATATTGTGTATTTGTAACTTAAATAGGGTAGTTTTGAAATTCCAACTAGATCTACACAAATAAAATTTGATCAAGGGACTAATTTATGGTTTTTAAAACCAAAAGGATTAAGTTGTAGAATTACAAAAAGCACACAGACTAGTATAATTTACTCTTCTCTTTGCTGAGAGATCATCTCCGGTTTGGAGAACAAGTTGTTGTTTTTAAATTCTTGGGAGACCTTTTTTTTTTTTTTTTTAATTTTCTGCATGGGGAAAGAAGACTATTTAACTTAGTGGTTGCTGAGCTGTGATTTGATTTGATTGAAATTTAATTAGACACGAAAATGATTATGGACAAAAAAACATGCCACGGCAGATAAATAAATAATGAGTAGAAGTAAGATCGACAGCAACACTTTCTCGTTTTATTGTATTTCTTAGTGCGTATTTGGTACGGCGGTATAACCCTAGTTTCCTTAAATTTAGTTTTTTTTTTAATAAATTTTTTTAGTATTTTTAAATCATTTTGATATGCTAATGTCAAAAATAATTTTTAAAAAATAAAAAAATATTATTTTAATGTATTTTTAAATAAAAAACACTTTAAAAAAATAACCACAACCACTCTCCAAAACAGTCACATGTTGTGTATGATCATCGGAGCACTACGTTCCAATGATTTTCCTTAACAATTCCATCTCAGCATATATGTTTATGTGTGTGTATGATGACTCGGATTCGTGTTCATGAAGAATAAATAAAAATGGGTGAACTGTTCTTATCTATTACGATGACTCAGATCCATCTCAGCATCTTTAATCAATAAAATAAACAATATCTAGTGCATGAAATGCATGGCAGTGTGTTCGTCAACAATATAAGTTGTAATTAAGATATTATAAAAAGACAATTTGATCTAAAATTTTCTTTCTCATTTAATGTCTGTTTTGGGAGTATAGTTGAAGTTGTTTTTTTAAGTATTTTTTTGCTCAAAAATACATTAAAATGATGTTTTTTTATTTTTTTAAAAATCATTTTTAATATTAACACATCAAAATGATCTAAAAACACTAAAATTTTCTAATTTTTAAAAAATAAAAATAAAATTCTTTTTTTTTTTCAAAAACAATTTTCAAACACATCATCACACCACCACTTCCTTAGTGATGGAGGGTTGATCTTCTTTCAATAATAAGAAACTTCTAGAAAAAACTAATATTATTACTGTGGACCTTCCCTGCTTGCTTTTACTATGGATGCCCGTTTGACATTGTGATCCCACCAGTTTTTGACTGAAATTTGATTTTTTTTTTCATTTTAAATGAATATGTTTTTATGTATTTTAGATCATTTTGATGTGCTGATTTCAAAAATAATTTTTAAAAAATAATAAAAATATTATTTTGATGTATTTCAGCATGACAAACACTTTAAAAAACTACCGTAGCTATACTCCCAAACAAGTACGTGCGGGAATCTCTGGCTTGATTCAATTGGCTATGGAATTGACTGGTCTGGCTGGCCGGCCAGATTTGGTCTCTGTGCTGAATCTTGTTGAGCGAGAAGTGTAATGGCTCCATGATGATTTTAATTACCCTTGTCGTGTTTCTTTGAATTGCATTTTAAAAAGCCTTTATTTTTCTTTTTAAATTATATTTTAAAATAGATATAGGCTTGTTATTTTATTCTGAATCAAATAAAAAATAAAAAAAGTTTCTAAAATAGAAAAAGACAGGGATTTTATACTGTCCCTGAAGCTGTTGTCCCTTATAAATATACAGCTAATGTGGTCACTACCATCACCATATTTTGACAACGAAGCATATTATCCAGAAGAAGAAAAAAACAAGTTTCGTAGAGAGAGAGAGAGGATCGATCATGGGGAATATTGGAGAGATTCAGGAGGAGATAGAGAGGCGGGTTTCACCTTCACCGGCCTTACCTTCAACAGGAACAGCATCCATGCCTCTATCTTTAAACCATCTCTCATTTCTCTGCAAGTCTGTTGCTGAATCTGTCAAGTTCTACTATGATGTTCTGGGTTTTGTTCTTATCAAAAGACCTTCTTCCTTCAAATTCGAAGGAGCTTGGTGCGTATATATCCCCACTCATATAACCTCTCTCTCTCTCTCTCTCTCTCTCTCTCTCTCTCTGTGTGTGTGTGTGTGTGTCATCTTCTCTAGCTATGCCCTCTCTTTGCTTTCCAACTTAATTTCTAGGAAAATGGTTTTGGAAATATATACAATACATTTTTACCTGTTATATATATATATGAAGAAATAATCAAATCGTGATCAATTCATGGAAAAAATAACCCCGAACCTCCTGCTATATATAACCATGGAGGTGCCGACAACCAGCTAATCAATTGATCCTTGGTGAACTTCTATGGTTCGCCTAAGTTTTTTCTCACTGTAAGAAGGAAAAATTGTCCTTACGGCATTGAAAATAGTAATTAATGGCTGTATAGTTGGAAGAATCATCAGTTAATCAATGAACTCATTAAGTGGGAACTTGACAGGTTGTTCAACTATGGGATAAGCATTCATTTGCTTGAATCAGACAGGGCCCCGACAAAGAAAAGTAAGATCAATCCGAAAGACAACCACATTTCATTTCAATGCCCGGACATGAATCTTGTTATCAAGAAACTAGAGGAGAAGGGCGTTGAATATGTTACAGCAGTTGTTGAAGAAGGTGGCGTTACAGTCGATCAGCTCTTCTTCCACGATCCTGATGGCTACATGGTGGAAATATGCAACTGTCAAAATCTTCCTGTTCTTCCACTTTCTGCGTGCCCCATCAAGTTACCTACCACCAATGGGAAGATGGCATCATCGCCATCAGTATACGGTAAGTTTATAAATTATATTCTGGACCTCATTGAATAGCTTAAGTTTTCAGGTAAAATGATTCTTTAATATAATATCAGAATCTTGTTGACCTAGCGGTCACGAATTCAAATCTTATCATCCTCATTCTATTTGATAAAAATCAAGCACAAGATACTATGAATCTATATGCAAGCTTCAAGCCCAAAGAGTTTTCACTTGAGAGTGTGTTGGAGAATAATATAAATCATATCCCGGTGTTTCACCTGATAGCTTAAGCTTTTAGGTGAGAAGGTTGTTTGATATGATATCAGAACCTTATTGACGTAGCGGTCACGAGTTTGAATCTCACCATCTTCATTTTATTTGATAAAAATCAAGCACAAGATAATATGCAACTGTGCGCAAGTTTCAAACCCAAAGAGTTTTCACTTGAGGGTGTATATTAGAGAATAATATAAATTACATACTGATGACTCATCCAATAACTTAAATTTTTATGTAAGATGGTTCCTTGATAGTTATTTCCAAGCAGATACTGCTGCTGCTGCTGCGTAGATTTAACTTCTCTCTTATACATTACCTGTTACGATCCTAACATTTACAGGGAAATTAATGGCAGGGAAGCACAGCTGGGAGCTGCAATGCTTTGCGGAAGTTGCCTCTGTGATGATGGACAACCTGGTGGTGGACATGATGGATATTTCAATATGAGGATTCAGGAAGAGTAGCGATGAATGCCAAGTTTTGATTCTGCAGCTTGCTTGCAAAATTGATTCCTATACGTTTTGTAAAGAGAGGTTGAAATTAAAGCTTTGTAATGTAAGAAAAAAACGATTAGGATTGGGGGACGTTCTCAATTTCTATTAAATAATTTCTATACAGTACTGCACAGTATGATCCACTGCTCATGTTCTGATAAAAAAATATATCTGCGCATCTGTGTCTCTGTTTATATATATAATATATATAGTTGAAAGGGTCAATTGGAGGGGAAGCAACTAGGTGGGGTAGGTATGGGGATAAGATTCTATGATTTGAAAAAATCCAATCTCTCATAATTACTTAAAAAACAAGCATGGTGACTATTTTTAGAATAGGTGTAAGCACTCATAATAATTTTCTTGTAGGTGGGCTCGGTTCATGATGAGAACGATTAATTTAAGCTTTAAAAGAAGTTTTAACGTGTTAAACAAGTTTTTTATATATATATATATATATAAACATAAAATGATTTTTAATTTAACTATTGAGTTTATCTTTATAAGCTCAATTTTAAAACCATTGATATTTTTGTGAAAATCAATATCATGTTATCGTATATCTCGTCTTTTGAATCTTATTATAATTACTTCGGTGTTTACCATCGATAATTACCAATAAAACAATTTTATTGGTAATGGTATCTGTAAAATACCGTAAGGAATACTTGTCGATAAATACCAATGAAAACAACGTGGATATTATCTCTGATGTGATTTTTGTAATAATGTTTTATAAAATGAAACCGGTTTTCTGATTTTGATTAGTATCCTGTGTGTTGGGTCATTTTTGGATTCTAGCCTTTTTGCTGATTGTTCTTTAATAAACTCTTGCTTTTTATATAAAATTAAAAAAATAACAAAATACAATTTTCTTCTTGAGTTTATGAAAAGATTAGGGAAAGATCATCAGAGTACAACCCGTGCAAGGCCATGGTTGTAGAGCGCACTGAATCATCAACCGTCCAATCACATCATGTGAAGCAACTTTTTCAATCAATTCCCCTCCAACGAACTTTTCCATTTCAAGAAACCATTAATAACTACTATGCAGAAAGAAAAGGGAAAAAAAGGGAGTAATTATTACCAAATAATAGATGAAAGAAGATCTGAATCCCCTACTTCTGTTGAAACTGGACTGAGTCACCACAACTTGATTGGCAGTTGCAGCTTTATTATTATTATTATTATTATCACAGTTGTGCCAAAATTAATGCCTGATAACTCGTACAATGAAGAGATCATGAGGAAATTTGACTCAGTAAATGCTGCACAACTCATTTTTGGAATTATCGTACAGCTGCAATCTATTTTCCATGGCACCTCCCTCTGTCAGGTATAAATTTTCAAAGCTACAATCAGCCATGCACCCATTAGACAGCAAAGAAGCGAGTTTCGGTGGGATTGGAGTGTAAATGTATAGAGAGAGGACCTGGTAGGGGAAAGCAGCCTGTAAATCTTCACTCACCCGAGGAGATGACGGCAAAAACATCACCAGGGACCATTTTCATGGCTGTGACTTTTCAGGGGCCGGGGTTAATGATGGCAAGCTCGGCGTTAGCAAGGCGATGACCAATCATAATTTCATTTCTTTGACGAACCCTAATCACTATCTCATAAAAAAGGAATCTCTTCCTGATCAAACAGGTAAAATTCTAATATGAGCATGAATTGTATTTTTCCATCTAAACCGCTCGATCGTTTAAACTATTCCACCCGGTTGCTCTGTCTTAACCGGTGAATTTGTTCCCAATTGGTCTTTCAGAACATAGTTATCATCACGATTTAATTTTATCTTTCCACCTTCAGCAGCAACCTTAACTCCACAGGGAACCGCTTCAGGAAACGAAATGAGCACATCTTGAAAACGCAGACCCCATCTATTTGAGGCCACCTTTTGATGTAAGATTCTGCCTTCTCAAACCCCAGTATATCTTCCCAGATCTGGCCAAATAAAAAATTAGTCTGAATCGTTGAAACAGAAAACAAGAGTAACTGGAAAATTAGAATTGCATGGAGATTCAAAAGGGCCATGCCCTTTTAACGAATATGACAACGTAACACAACTGAAGATCCTTGTTGTGTTTGCTTGAAAACCAGAAAACAATAAAAGAAACCGGTTTCTTGTTGATGCTCTTGGTTGGTGGCTAGTTTCCATATGCCTTTCCTACTGGTTGTAGAGCGCACTGAATCATCAAGCCTCCAATCACATCATGTGCACCAAATGTTTCAACGAATTCCCCTCCAACAAGCTTCACTAGAGGTTCATTGTCAAGGTCACTCAGTCCCAATCGGCGTAACGTAATGATAAAAGGTTTGTGATCTGTACAACAAGTCTTGAATTTGAGTCAGGACGTACATTTCTTATAAGAGTCTGGGATAATCAGAATTTTATTCGCTCATCTATGTCCATAAAATAAAAGAACATGTAATTTAATCACCATAATTACGAACATACGAGCAGAAATCACATAGACCTGATTTCAGTCACCATGAACATTTCACAGGAATTTGTTTACTTTTTTTCCCATTTTCTAAATCATCCCTTTTCGAGAACCAGAATACCCAGGTCTTCTAGAACTTCACCTTTTCGTTTTCTATTTCAGAAACTGTGCAAGCATGTTCCAAATTGTTTAAGACAACAACAGGAAGAACCCAGAACTCAACTTGTCAAGAGATGAGATGTGCATAAAACATACCTCTAGTTTTGCGACTTCATTCCACAAGTAAATTGAACAAGACAAAGATACTACACAAGTGAAATTAAGCTGCAGTAGAAGATTAGCACCGTCGTTAAAGTTATTGTTAGGGAGACTGAATCTTTGGAGAGGCAGATACCCTACGGTGGAGGGCGTAGGTGGTGAATGGATGGCATTAGTGGCGGAGCAGCAGTCCGGCGAGAAGAAGGAAATAGTGGGCCAGGGAAGTGAGTGTCATCCGATGTTGATGATGATTTGATTTTTGTTTTCTTTAGAAGTGGTCTTTCAGTTGCCGTTTTCGTGTCATCATTTGCAGCAGCAGCTGCTGGTAGAGGTGACGGCGGTGGTGAGACCGAGTCTTTCTCTACGTTCGCCATTGATTCTTGAAAACTATACTGTAAGGTGCAGAAAATAAAAATAAAGGGAGTTTTCTTGAATCCAAGTATAACTAAACTAAAAACTTCCTATCCAGTGTAGAGAAATCTAAACAGTTTAAAAGGAGGTTAGCTGTTCATTAATCATGCAAAGTTTCTTATTTAGCCGGTGTAATTAAGATTTTTTTTTTGGTAAAAAAAAAGATTGTTTTTGAAAAAATCATAAATACATCAAAATAATATTTTTTAGAAATTATTTTTGATTTACTTATAAAAATTTAAAAATTTAACTCAACAAGCTAACTAGATAATTCGATCCGACTTGAGCCTAATTAGTTTACTTGTATTGCATTAAAATATAAAACACAATTTTAATTAACCTATAAATTCATTCAAACTATCATCAAGTAAGGAACACATTCAAAATATTATACACGTCCTTATATTTAATTTTCATTTTCTAAATAATTTATAACTTAATCATTCCATTAATTCAATACCCTTTTCAATTATTTTTTTGGAAACCTAGAAAAAAGGAAGAAAAAAAATGACAAGGTGAGGAAAACAAGGCATTGTTGAGACATGAACTGCTTACATTGAGGATGTCAACACTAATGAAGGGACTATTTAGCTATTTTTGATAAAATATAAGGACTGAGTGGGTATGAGTAATAGTATACAGCTGAATATTGGCCCATGCTGATTGTTTGTGGGATCCATGTCATTGGAGAGAGGATGAAGATGCAAAATTTAGAAGTTGGAGTACTAAGAGGATGTGGTGCTTGACAGGTGTGTTGTTGACTTTTTTTTTATTATTATTTTTTTACGATTGGCTCGTGAACACATAGGTGCACATGGATTGATTCTCTTTCAGTTTTTTCTGTTATCTTTCAGATTTATTCTCTTTTTATTTATTTTTAATAAACAATTCATCCAAAATGCTAGGGTGTTTTTTTTTGGTGGTGGGTCCATTCCTTTCCTAAATGCCAGGAAATTTCCTTTTTTATTTTATTTTATTTTATAATTTCATGGTAAGAATATTATCCATACAAATTATCATTTAGTTTTTTTTAAATAATATTGTTTTTAATTTTTTTAAAAACATCAAATTGGATTTTATTTAAAGTAACCCACTTGGGTTGATGCGTCAGACCAGATTTAATTTACTAATATTAATTAAATAATTTTAAGAAATTATATTTCCTTGATAGACATATATTAATATAATAAATTTTACTGGATTGTTAGCTATAGGATCTAAACTCTAAAAATGAAATATAAAAACTATTGATGATAAAAAAAAATATAATTTTTAATTGTTAATATCCAAAATAATTTTTAGAATAATAATTAAAAAAATATTTCCATATATTTTTAACAAAAAAAAATATTCTAAAAATAACCTCACCAAACTAACCACAATAGACTAGTAGAAGAAGACTAGTAGAAGTGCTGTGGTATGCATGTTATATGAATGACCGTTAGGAAAGAAGCATGGGACGAAGATTCTGAGGCAGCAAACTCAAATTGAATGGACGAAATTTCTGTCTGCCTTGATGGTGCCGCTGGTCTCTGCCCTGACTCGGCAACGCGGTGGCGTTGCTGGTCTCTGTCTCCGCCCTGACTCGGCAACGCGGTGGCGCTGGTCTCTGTCAGCCTTGACTCGGCAAGCAAGCCAACTAAATATTGGCTGGACATCACCAGACACGGAAATAGAGAGACTTTTTTGGACACGAAATTTCCAAAAAATTGCTGTCTCCCAGCCGAAACAATAAACTAAATACGGGATTTAAAAAAATAAATATATATATATATATATATATATATATATATATATATATATTTTAGAATTTAGGAAAATAACATGATTTAATTTTTTAGCATAATCTTTAATTTTTTACATTATCAGATTTAACATGGAGTTGAAATCATAAATGGAGTACACGTGCTCTGTTTTATTAGCCATATAATTCCGACGAACACCCTCCTCCTCTTTCTCTATTAGCCTTTTTATTCTCAATAAATTGTATTTGAACTCACAATTTTTTAAATCTATAATAAATATTTGATTTTAACCATTTCCTACCATGTTTAATAGATATATAAATATTCAAACATTACTTTTAAAAATCACCAATGAAAATACAAATGAATGTTCATCAGCAATTATTGTTAAAAAAAGAATAATAATTTATTAAAAAACAGACTACAAATTAGATAAAACAGATCATATAATATGAAGGACTAGCTAGCTAGCTGCAATTATTTGCCTGATACGACCGGGTAGCCGATCCCGTGCCTTGTGGTCGGGAAAACCATGAACAGCAAGCTGCAGATGAGACCGGCTCCGACCGGGAGAATAGCCAGAACCTCCTGAGTCTCATGTTCAGGCACGGGATAAAGGCAGCTCGAAACATTCTTGTCCCTCAGAGCCACAGAAATGAACACCACCACCGATAAAACTGCATGAACCACATCAACGAACCTCATCCTGAACCTGCTCAGATCAACCAAGCCTGAAGCAACAGGATCGGGGCAGTCAAACAGATACATCCCTTTGAAAGTTGCGAGACCATAGTAAACCCTTCCATCTTTCGTTGACCTGACACTATCGGTGAAGGAAGCGAGAAAACAAGAAAGAGCAAGAAGAGCGAGGAGGATCAAAGTCATTGGACGCGTGGCAGAATCACAGGCGCCGTTGTTGGTAAACAATGGGGTGAGAAGCTGGAAGGCTAGGAGAGTTCCTGTGGGAAGAAGGTTGGCTAGGTTAGCCGTGCTTGTTAGGGTTTGAGAGATTGCACGCTGAGTTAAAGTGGGCGGTCTTGGTGGCTGCTTTGGAGTTTCAGGCTGCTCATTGTTGTCGTTGCTGGTGGCCGGGCTAGAACTCTGTGTGGTGGTTACCTGATCGGGTATGGATCTTTGCCTCAGAGACATGTTGTTCGGTTATATATTCCGGTCAAGCTCTCAGGGAGATTGTGAGGATATATAAATCAGAATTAAAGATATCTTTGAAGATAATTATGTGTGTGTGTGTGTGTGTGTAAAAATAAGATGGGGATTAGGTGTGTATATATATAACAAATTATTGCTTGACCAGAAAGGTTGCTGATTTCCATGGAGTTTCCTCTTTGATTTCCTGTTAGAATAGAGCTTGATGACGACTTCAACAGCTATGACCATGTGTGGACACGAATAATTTAGTCTCAATTTGTATGCGTGACTCTAAGCTTTGTGGATTTGACATTGTCGTCGTTCTGGTTCTTAGCACATGCGTTTTCAAAACCTTCTAGTGCCTAAGAATGGAAGATGAAAATGTGCCCTAATTTCTAGGGTTTGCTTGTACGTAATAGTTGGTGTATTGTTTTGGTCGTGGATGACTTGCCCATGTTATCGCAAGTCTTCAATATTATATTGCAAAGGGAACAAGTACACAATAAATTATAAAAAAACAAAATCCTAAAAGTTATGTTGGCCATATACTAGCAACAAAAATGACAAATTTTGTGTCAACTATCTATTTGGGAGAGGATATTTGAAGTTATTTTTAAAGTAATTTTTGTTTAAAAGTATATTAAAATATTTTTTTTTTAAAATATTTTTAACTTATCACATAGAAAAGAATTTAAAAATATCAAAAAAATTTAATTTAATTTAAAATAAAAATAAAAATAAATTTTTTTATTTAATTTAAATTTTTTTTTTAAATTGTAGTGTCAAACACCTTTTAGTTCTATATGACTTAAGGAGATCCATTTCTAATTTGTTTTAGCATTTATTTTGTTGAAAGAAGGTAGATTGGGTTAGATATGTTTTTCCCAACTTTATTTTGTTTTTTTGGATCTATTTAGGTTTTTTTTAGTTGAGGAATTTATTTTGATATTTTAATGTCTTTATTAGGTGTTTTCAGGTGAATTTGTTTTTTAAAATAGTTTCTTGGATTCCAAAACCAACCTGATTTTCTATTCACATCTAAGGGCCTGTTTAAGAGAGTTGTTGCGGTAGCTTTTCAAAGTGTTTTTCGTGCCGAAATACATCAAAATGATATATTTTTTTTATTTTTTAAAAATTATTTTTGACATCAGCACATCAAAATAATCTAAAAATACCAAAACATATTGCCTTTGATCACTTCAAAGCCCAAAAGGCAAACTCTTTTATTCTCTGCCACCATGCCCGCCAAAATTCAGAATTTTGCTAGAAGTGCTCTTGTGATGCCTGTCACTGTTAATGTGGGAAGAGCCGGGGCCGCAAACCTTGATGTGATTCAGGAGGTTGAGTATGTAAAACAGGAGGCAAAGATTGTTTACCTTCTCGAGTGCCTGCAGAAGACACCACCTCCTGTATTGGTATTTTGTGAGAACAAGGCTGATGTGGATGACATTCATGAGTATCTCCTCCTGAAGGGAGTGGAGGCTGTTGCTGTTCATGGAGGCAAAGACCAGGAAGAGAGGGAGTATGCAATTTCATCATTTAAAGCAGGCAAGAAAGATGTCTTGGTTGCAACTGATGTTGCCTCAAAAGGCTTGGATTTTCCTGACATTCAACACGTAATTAACTATGACATGCCTGCCGAGATTGAAAACTATGTACATAGGATTGGGCGAACAGGAAGATGCGGCAAGACTGGAATCGCAACGACCTTTATAAACAAAAACCAGAGTGAGACAACACTTCTTGATCTGAAGCACCTCTTGCAAGAAGCGAAGCAGAGGATTCCTCCTGTTTTGGCCGAGCTAAACGATCCAATGGAAGACGGGGACACGATTACTACTGCAAGTGGAGTTAAAGGGTGTGCTTATTGTGGTGGTCTCGGTCACCGCATCCGTGATTGCCCCAAGTTGGATCATCAGAGAAGCCAGCAACTTGCTAACTCCAGGAGGGATTATTTCGGGTCTGGTGGTTATTTCGAGATGAAGGAGGTTTGAACAAGGAAGAAGAAAAGGAAAGTTGATAAATCAATGAAGCCAAGACTTCAACTCGGTAGCTATCGAGTATTTTGGCACTCTATTCTGTGGTTCCCAGCATGTTGTCATGGTAAACTTTTTGGAAGTGCTATTAAGCCTGAATTACATTGTAAAGAAAAAATAAAAACAATTACTTACAAGGATATTATTAAAAAAAAATTGTTCAATTTCTATTTTCCAAAAACAATTAAATAAAAGATATATTATAAATTCAGTTAAATCCATAAATTAATATTTTTAAAACTATATAAAATTATTTATTAATTAAATTTAAAATTTCAGAATAAAAATATTATTTAATCAATATTATAAAAGGTAAATAGTTTTGGTAGTTTTTTCTGAGTAAAGTACCATATTAACAAAACAAACAAAGTGCAGTGGCCACATAAGAAAATGTCAAAAATAGAGGGACGAAATAATACCACTAATGACTCATCCATAAATACACAGTAGTCGTCCTCTTTTCTTTTAACAACAATCGAACGAACGACGCATCGCTTAGGTCTCTCTCTGCAAACGCCAAATTGTTACCGTTAGGGTTTACGGATTTTAATTGATTTTGATTTCTTAGAAGATGAAGAAGCGTAAGAGAGCGAAGAAGAAAGGAAAGGCAGCGAAGCCAAAAGCGGGAGCTGCGGTGAGCGGTGACGCGGGTTCTGCCGATGAAGAACAGACACTTATCAATTTAATCACTCTAAGCAGGGAAGATCATAATGGTGATCACGATGTTGTTGATGATGATGATGATGATGAGAATCAATCTGCAATGGAGGTTGATACACCTTCTTCCACCGGAACCGACCAGCCATTGCATCTTGCTAGTATTAATCCAGATGGTTCTATCGATAAGGCTGCTGCCACGTCGGCATCAGTTGGAGGAGGGAAGGGTGTTGGGCGGGTGAAGGTTAAGATAAAAAGTTCGAAGATTTTGGAGTCTCGGAGTGATACGGATAGGAGTAGCCCAGTGCAGAACTTGGGGTTGGAGAAACAAGGTGAGGGTAGTTGGAATTCGGTTGTTCCTGAAATTAAGATGTATGTTTCGAGGAGACCTGGGAGTATAAAGATTAAGTCTTCTTCATCGACTAAGGTGATGGGAGGAGGTTCGAGCAGCGGTGATGTGGTGGTGGTGGAGGATGAGGATGAGGGTTTGCCAAACAAGGAATTGGAGACGCCGTCTAAGGAGAACCGATATGATAAGAAAGAACTGGATTCTGCCTTATTGGTATGTTGGGAGTTTGTTTTTAGTTGTGTGTAATTGTGTGTAATTGTTTATCCTATTTGTAGGTTATTAAGAAGGTGATGAAAATGGACGCTGCCGAACCCTTTAATGTTCCTGTCAATCCTGATGCTCTTGGAATACCTGTAAGTTGGTTATGGCGCGATGCTTTGGTGTTTTATGTTTGCAATGGACTAGAGAGTTCTCATGTTAAGGACTAGATTATGTGAATTAAGTTCCTGCTGCTCAGCTATGAGTGTTATAGAGGGATGGATTGAATGGGTATATTAGCTGTTGTTTCACATTGCGGAGCTTTTTTAAAAAAAAAAATTTATGTTTGAAAATATATTAAAATAATGCATATTTTTTATAAGAAAAAAATATTTTTGAGATTAGTACATCAAAACGATTTTAAAACACACAAAAAAATTGTTTTTTTTTCTTTTTCAAAAGCATGGTTGGACTACAAAAACAAACACTATTAATTGACATTGCATGCAAAGACATTGAAGAGGTCTTATGTTTTAGTTGCAATGTTTTCTTGAGAATTGAGACTGTATTATCCTCCATCTTCTATATACATCCATACTGCCTAATAAGATTGTTTTGAATAAATAAAAATTCGCTGAGCTCTTTTTTTTTTGTATTGCTTGATATGTCCATATTTATCTATAATATCAATATGACTTTTCTCTCTTACAGGATTATTTTGATATCATAAATACACCAATGGACTTTGGAACAATCTGCAGCAATCTTGAGAAAGGTGACAAGTACATGAATTCAAAGGATGTCTACAAGGATGTTAAATACATTTGGGACAACTGTTTTAAGTATAACAGCAAAGGTGACTATATCTTGGATCTTATGAAGCGTGTTAGGAAGAATTTTATGAAGTATTGGACAACAGCTGGGTTGTACACTGAACTATCAAAAGGAAGTGATGGTGAGGATCTTATGTTTTTGTTCTTTCCAATCAATTCATTTTGATTTTTCTTCATCATGTTGAGTCATGAGTGTACTTAAGCCATATGCTCTCATACTCTGTTAAAAATGCATGACAACTCTAGGTCCAAAAGAGGAAATCTGTCTTCTACATCATACAAAGACTATTGCAGTGCTTCTTTGGTTGGTTGTTTAAGCCATTTAGCTGCCCATCAGACAAATCGGTTCTTTTGATTTCCTAACTTGCTCTTTTGAAGAAAAAAATCACCTCAAAAACTGGAGTTTTTGCTCTGTACAAGACAATTATTTATTGGTTTCTTTGGTATTCTCCCTTTTCCAGATTATCTGTTGTATTCTTTTAGGGTTGTAGAGCAGTGAAGCTTATATCTTTCTTTTGGCATGATAGTTCAAGACCATTATAGTGTTGCACTCGCATTTATATTTCTAATATGACAAGTCATCTTATTTAAAATTTAGCATATCACCTTTTTGTATTCTGAATATAGTTAGCTTGGTGACACACTTCTATAATTATTTCTTGCTGATGATTAACGGACTAATTGGTGGCAAAGTTCCAATATTCAATGTATTTTAGAGCTGTAAATGAGTCCTTAGACAGCACTGAGTAACCTTTGTTAGATGATTTCTATGTGGTATAATTTGTAACTAACATCACTTGTCATGTTAGGTGCTAAGATGGTACAGTTTATCATTGTAATTGATCTAGACAAACATTTCTTTTCATTGTTTAGTATACCGGATCTAGTTTATTCCAGAAAATGTAGATTTCAAAGTGTTCACATGTTCATAGCAGAGATTGCATTGGCAATTGCTACACCTACTGCTGGATTAAACTGCAAGTAACCATTTAGGAAAATCTCGGATTAGGGCTGTTAGTTCTGTATCACCAAAGGCTAATTTTGCTGTAAGTTAAAGTCCCACAGATATCCACTGTATCAATTTTTAATTAAGAAAATATATTTATCTTTGAGCTATACTTTATACTGAGATGAAATAGTTGATCAATATTCTTGTTTTCTGGTCCATGTATGCGGTCTATTTCAGACAATGTGTGGTGCTGCTTAACATATGGAGCACTCTTGTATTTAGGCTCCATAATGCCAAAGGCGATCTGAACCCTATTTGTTTCCTTTATGGTAGGTGCTGAAGGTGTTCATGGTGAGGAGGAACTTGCAGCTTCTAGTCATGTACATATTAAAAGTGTGCCACCAAAGAAGTCAAAAAAGCGTCATGGGTATGTTTCTGCAGGATAAGTTTCTTTTTCTCTTCATGCATATAATTTTTTTCCTTTTTCCTCTTAGAAGTTGAGTATCCAAACTTTTGATGTCCACAAGGACCAATGGTAAACTAGCAGCACATAAGTTTAACAGACAAGAATTAGTAAACTTACGAAGTGGAAGACAGTTACTTGTCATGGATGTAGAGCTGGAATTGTCATCTCTAGACTTGCTCCCATTATGAATTCCTGTCTTAGATCAATTTCAAACCTGGTCCTCATATTTGACGTGGACAATGAAAATCTGTGGTACGTTTAGTTTATATGAACCAGTTGCTAACACTGCTATTAGTCTTAGATTGTTCTTTCTTTTGTATTTTTTATGGCTCATTCTAAAAAATAATTTCTTGTATCACCCCTTCTCAAAAAATTTACCTCAAAATTTATACTCCAGCAGTCTGAATTAACTTACCCTCACTTTCCAACTGACTCTGGTCAATAAATAATAAGTAGTGTCCAACTTCCAATTATTTCTTTCTCTTCTAAATCTCTGGCTTCCAGTCCTAGTGTCATTTGAGTTCTCAAAGAAGCCAGCCAATTTTACAATTTTATATTTAATATGAAACGTTTCTAAGGAAAAACAAGTTCTGAAAGCAATTTCCCACTCCAACATTCAGATTTTTAGTTTGAGTGATAAATAGAAAATGTCCAAGTCTTTCTTGGTTCCTTAACATTGCATATTATGTGTGCCAATTTCGTACTCCTGTTTAACTACTCATTGTCAAGGTCATTTATGGTTTTCTTCTATATGGAATTCCTGATAACACATTTGTCATTTTATTCACGACTCTGCTTGTTGCAACATATTATAGTGAATTATTAGATTTCACTCTCTTAGTTTGTCATTTTACTCTGAAGGGTTCCTTTTTCTTTTGGAGTATATTCTTTAGTTTTGTTAGGAGCTGTATGTTATATGTTTGTCTATGACCTGGCTTCATATTGAGCTACTCATTTAATTTGTCTAAACTGGTAAATCAAGCAATAAAAGGGGTAGGGGAGGATGGGAAAGCATGGGCCCCTGATAAACGGATATCACATGCATATTTTTCTAGTCTGTTTTGAATCCAGTAAGCAGGACAGAGCATATCATCTACTTTCATAGAACACGGTTTTCATTTTATATGTGATTTGTCCTTTTGTAGAAGGCGCCATAAACTTGATTGTTTATGTGCCATATGTGTTCTAAAGCGCCGTAGAAGAGAGCGAGAAGAGAATGCACGACTTACTAAAGGCCAGATCGGAGATGCTGATAACGAACTTGGTCAAGAGTCAAAGCAAGAGGTGCAGTAATGTTCTAAAACATTTATTGAAATTGCTTAAATGTGTGAAACAGTCCTGAGTCAAGTGTTAACTATCTTGCAATTGGTAACGCTCTAGAATAAAATATTTTAACATATAAGTAATAGGTTGGGTTGGTGTTCATCTTGGTTTTGAATCTGTACTTGGCTACCTAGCATGCTGCGCTTGTGGACAGAGATCAGTCTGGATTTTGAAGTTCTATTGTCTGTTGAATTTTCTAGAGTCGCCATAAAGCCATTGGTGGTGTAAATTTTGAATTTAGATATGGATTATATGATAATGAACATTTAGTGTTACAAACGACTTATGATTTTCACATCACTTTCCATGAGAAAATTATTCTCCTTTGACTTTGCACAAACTCAAGGATGCACTTCTGTTAGTCCAAAAACATCCAGTAATTGGATCCAGTTTTCTTTGCATATAATAGAAAAACAAAGATGAGCGGACTTTGAATTTGTAGCTTATATTGCATATATTTTTTCACAAGTTTGTCAAGAGTGCAAATGAGGTATCACAACAAGAAAAGACATATAATCCTTTTCATTCAATACTTCTCACGCACTTGTTAACTCTGCTAAAAAAGGTTCTCATCTGGAAGAGTTGCCTTGCTGTGGTTTATTCAAAATACTATCTTTTGTTCAGCTAAACTAGAAAATGATATTATGACTGTCTAGAATAAGAGCATAGATTTCATAAAAGTATGCTTGATCTTGAAGTTCATTCTAATTAAGAACCCTCTTTTTTTATATATTCAATTGTTTTTTATATATTGAATTGTCTTTATTATCGAAGAGCAAATAGTTTGTGATGATGTGAATTGAAAAGGAAAAAAAAATCTTTTGTTGAAGTTCATTCTATATATCTTATTTTCTTCTGTTGAAGGAATCTTCACTTGCCGGGAGTCCTTGTGAAGATTCATCATCAAATATGGGCGAATCATTGGACCCAGATGCGTATGTTGAAGTGGAAGGAAAAGCACATGAGGGGAAAGTGGAGGTTACAGAAAGGCAGCAGAGCCCTGTGGAGAAGCGAGAGGATGAGGAGGAGGATGACGACGACGACGATGAAGACGATGAGATGGAGGTTCAGAAGCAAGGGAAGGATGAATTACCAGAGAAATCACAGTTCGCTGATGGATCCGGGGATCAACAACCTCAGCCTGTAATATCTGAAAATGCAAATATCCATATACATACTCAGAAAGATGCATTAGTGCTGCATGAGGAGGAAACTATCACAGTTCAGAAAAATAAGCGCAAGGTAGTGGAGTTTATGAATTAACTTTACATGGCACATTTATGCACCCACAATACTTTTGTGTGTATGCGGGTGTGTGAACAGGAAAAGCACTATGGTGCTTGCGATCAAATTTAACTATAACTACACACACACACACACACACACACACACATGTGAGATACTTCTGCTAAAGATTCCATTGTTATTGTTATGTTATATGTACTGACTTTGTCGTGCTATAGTTACAGGAATTGCAAGAAAGGGAAGAGAAGGTTAAAGTATTTAAGAAATTCTACATTGAAAATCCCTTGCTTCTCAACCTATGTGGAACTCTATTCCCTGACAATCAAAGAACTGTCTGGAGTGGACCTCACTCACTGGTTCAGCATCAGGATTCTGGTCGTACAAGTTCCATTCGTACTGCCATTGAGACGTTTATGAAGTAGGTTTTCATAGTTGTGTCAATACCTTGACCTCCTCTATCAAGTGATGAATTGATGCAAAATTATACTATCAGGTAGAAGGGATGAATAGAAACAGAATGCTTGTTTATGATTTTACTGCAATGGTATCTCATTTTCGCCAGCATCTGCTTGATACAGATGAGATGCTGTTAATGGTCTGAACAGGGTGGTGGTGGGTAGGTGGGCTGACATGTTGTAGGATCTGCAGTACAGCCATTATTCAAATCGGAGTCATTCAACTGTCTAATCTAAGTAACCTTTTTGGGCAACTGTAAGAAGGGTACTATTATTCCTTGCTGTGAAAATACATGCCAAATACTGTAATGATTTATTTATTATGGTGCTAGTATGATTTGATCTGTTCCTTGTCATTTTCTATCGCCAATATCAGAAATATTTTTCTAGAAATGAAAATGACCAAATCCTTTAAAAAATTTAGTTCTTCCAGAAATTTCCCTGCCAATAAAAGTAGTGTTGTTTTAAGATATATATATATATATATATATAGGTTTTGATTGGATTGAATTGGTCATGAGTTATCTTGAACGTGTTTAATTAGATCAACAATTGTATGATTCAATTTGAAATTCATATTTTAAATCAAGTATCAGTTAAACCAGGTATGATTTAATACATTATAAAATATATCAATTTAAATATAATTATTAATTAGGATGTGATTTTAAAAAATAATGTTAAATGTTAAGCACTGTTTTCGGATTATGAGACTGAAAACCTAATAAAAATAAACTGAAAAAAATCATGAAATTTAATTTTCAATCAAATATAATATAAAATAATGATTTTGAAAGAAAAAAAAAATCAATTGAATTAATATATGAAACCACGACTTGGATCATGACACAAGAACAATCCAATGAAAAGAAAAATCAATGTTGAAGAATATGTGAACTAAGTCATGTGATTAATATAATCTTAGAAATAAATAAAAAATAACTTGATTTAAAATAACATGAATTAACGTGTAAGAACCTGCAACCTTAATCTTGTGACCAAAATGTTCACAAATTTTATTTTGAACCCAATTAACTTTTTTTATCCGTCTACACGCAAAAACAGTGAAGACAGATTTTCCACCTCGTCTTTGAAAACAATATAATTTTATTATTATTTTTATAGTTTTAATATCAATACATTGGAATCACCAACAAATAAAAACTTAATATTTTTTTCCGATTTAATACAATTTAAAAGGCACAACGTCAAACAGACTAGCCGATGGCCTTGTTTTATCTAACTATATTAGAAATCAGAGCAAAAACTACTAAATTTAGGTCTGATGACCATTTTGCAAACAAGTCAAAGCAACAGTGCACAAACCATTTGGTAATCTCTCCATACCATGAAGGTTTTGCAAGAATAACTGCAAATCAGTTTTTACATTTTGATAATTACAATGGAACTGCAATGATATCTTTACCACCTAAACCATTTGCAAGACAATCTCTATCATGCAAGAAGCAGAAGGCAGGCAGTAACATCATATTAAACATGATAGCAAGGTGATGAATTCTTGGAGGATGCACTAATTCATGCTGGATATCATGCATACAAGATTTGATTTTTATTCTTTTCCATCAAGGATCATGCTTTGCTTTGTGGCTTTCACGGTATGTAAGGAGACCAAGGTTCAAAACACAATCAAAATAAAAATTATTATTAATTATTAGATAGAAAAAAATAAAAATAAACAACTTCAACCACCTCCTAACCACCTCCCTGATAAACTAAAAGAAGCTACTCACCTATAGGGGGCAAAGCTCTTTAAATTGGCTTCAAATGATATAAAATAGACAGCTCTCAAAAAGAAGGGATAAAAACTACTGAAGCTACAGAGCACTGGAACAAACTTACTACTGCTATAAAAAAGCCTATGGTGCAGGAACAGAGGAGGCTGAATTTCCTATCGGCTTGTTTACAGAGGTAATCTTCTGGTTGTGACCATTGAGTGAGAGATTTTTAGTTAAATTGATCAGAGTCGAGGGATTGGTAGTTTTCTTGGTCCTTGAGTCATCTTCAGATATCTGTTCTTCAGCTGCTGTATGTTTCTGTGCAGAGGGATGAAACAATGTTACAAAACTTATATGCTTGGTAGATACATGAAGCATAAACTTCCTGGCCTCAATTTAGGGCGGGATGCACATGAATAACAAGAATAGTAATAGCTGGTATGGACATGAGAATTAAAACCAGTTTGCTAACTTGTTATGGTCTTAGTCTTGGTTCAAAAACAGTATGATTGGGCGTGTTTCATTACAGAATTAGCGGAAATCAAAGATATGTGTATGAATTTTACATATAGTGGTTCAAAGTTAAGGATCAAGTAAAAAAACAGAGAAATTAAATAAAAAAGAGGGAAAAGAACTTACAGGGAAATCACTGTTCTCAAATATGTCCATTCGCAAAGTTGCAGGTTTGTTGCTCTTTTTGGTTTTACAGGACTTCTCTCGATTTTCATAGAAGTTGAAGTCATCTAAAATAGATGTTTTTGCAGAATAACTCTTGAAAATATTAAGCATTTCCAAACCTTTCTCGAGTCCAATCTGCAAGTTTACATTAACAGACAAATCAGACAAACTGTGAAAACATTGAGCACAAGTGAAAAGGTTTTATTTTGACCAAACTAGGCACAAAATTACATCTACAGGTAGGGTTTCTTGCAGAGATATCCAAGATTGAAATCTAAGATATGGGTAGATGGTGACAAACATCATTTGATTCCCCTCTCTTGACTGTTACCCTTACTTCTTAATAGGAGCAAGACTCTAAATCCACGCAAAAATGCCAACTGTCAATAATTGGGATGAAAGAGCTAATACTTTTTAGTTTCCAGTTGGTTTTCAACTCTTTTTCTTTTTATTGAGGAGCCTTGAATCATTTCATGTGTTTACAAGATAACTTTTAATTAAGGATTTCTTCTCCTACAAGGTTTGAAATTAAAGCTTTTAACTGGTATAATTGCGCCAGTAGGGCTTTTACAAGACTTCCTTGTTTTCTTCTTCGAACCCCAATATCAAATAGAGGGCATGCAACTATGATGTGGCATATTCAAGCATCATATTGAATTTTTCCAAAACAAGACAAATAGTGGAAACACAAGTTTAATAAACTTCATCAAGGACCAGACCAAGTTCCATAAAGAGATGCCAAGTGCATTTAAATAAAAATATAGGAGATACCTCTTGAGTGTCCCGGCTGAAAGTTACAGAATGTCCATCATTATTTTCAAGCACAATATGCCGCAGCTGACCGTTAGGAATGTCTTTTATCACATGCCACTTAACTGGGAAGAAACCATTCCACTTGTCAATTTGCCAAAAATCCATGTCTTTATTGAAGTCTACCTGACCAACCATCTCAGCCAAGCCGACAAACTGTCCACTTCCATTTACCTGATATTACAGTAAGCCAAGGCAGGCACAACCAAACAAAAAAATATGACTAGGCCATTTAAAGTATGATTGTATATGGGGCATAATGAGTATTAAAAGAAATGGCAAACTTTTTCATAAGAAGAAAAAAAAAATTGCTATAAACTTACTGAAAAAAAGAGGAAAATTGGACATTTGGTGCTGGTCTCACTTGAAACCACTTCTGCATTGTGGAATGCAGCATCTAGCTTCTTATTGCCATTTGGGGTACTTGCCCATACATCATATTTAATGCTCTTGTGAACATCATCTTCATTGTAAGACTTGATAACAAAAAACTTGGCATTAGAATACTCAGTTTCAAAATCTGGTAAATTGTATTGCTCTTTATGCATTGGAAATCCCAACATGTTCTTCACAGAGGACTCTAATGGAGCATTTGTTTTGACTGAGGAGTCCAGGGGAGCATTTCTGTTGGATGCCCTAGGACCACGAGTTAATTCAGTTTGGTTTTCAAAATCACCATTTCTATTGAATCTATCTCTTGGTTTGTTTCTGTAATTCCCAGTCCACATTCTTCCATTTTGCCTGTAGTTCAATGGACCACTGTGCAGGAATGGACCTTGTTTTTGGCCAGTAAATGGAGGAAACTTTCCCATAGGTTGGTATCCCTTATAAAGACCAGCAGAAAAATCTGAACCCAGAGGAGCAACCTGTCAATTGATTCTTCACATCAGCAAACCAAAGAGAATCCCATACAAAGTTCAATTATTCTTGAAACGGCTTTCATGATAAAATAAAGTTGAAAGAATAATGAGAGTATCTAGAAATGCAAGGAAAACAAAAGCAGGTTTCAAAAACTCACAAGCAATTTCCACTCAACAAAACCATTGCTCCAATAAAAATGAGAAAATAATAAAGCTGAATTCTGGTAAAAATTAAACAATCCAAAATTCTGAAAAGTTAAAAATGCTCCAGGTGCGTTATATACCTTGGTCATAGGTCTGGCAGGTTGTGCATGCACAGGCTTGGACAATTTGCTTCCAGCATTGCTATTAGATTTCACAGAGTTGAATCCACTTGACTTGGCAAAAGCAGGGGAACCTGAGCCACTTTTTCCATTTTCAAAACCAATATTTCCATTTGAGACATCACCAGCATATGTTGAATCCCATGAATAACAAGGCATGGTTTCTAATCCATAGGACACAGGATGCTGTAGATATCCAGAGGTAGAATAATATGGCTGTTGAGCAACACTTTGCCCCTCAACACCAACTACCGCCCCTGAAGCATATGGATAACTAGGCCAATAATAAACCATTCCATTATCTGATTGCATACCCTGAAGAGAAAACCAATAAAGAGTACAAGTAATAATCCATCAGGAGTTGATGGCAGTAGTAATGATATGCAGTGGCGAAGCTAGAATTTTTTTTCAAAGGAGGCAAATTTTCCCATTGAGAAGAAAAAGAAAATTATGGGGGGGAATTCACAAACTTTAATTTGGAACTATGAGAAAAGATAAAAAAATAAATTATAAGGACTAAACAGGGAAATTCAAAAAATTAAGGGGGGCAGCCTTCTCTATAAGGCAGCTTCTCCCCTAAATACATGTGGTGATGGTATTAATACTAATGGGTTTTGAAAATAAAGAATGCCCATACTTTTGCAAACAGGCTCAAAACTTCAAAGTCAATGCAAGTAAGACCATTACAAGGTAATGGCGCTTGGTGCTTCCATGTAAATTTTAAGAGGAACATACCATATGAGAGCCGTCTGCTTGATAATAGCCTTGATCATCCAATTGCGCGAAGGACCCATTATAGCCTGGAAAATAGAGTAAATTCTTCTAAAAACAAGTAGTGATAACAAACAAAATGCTCAAATGATATATTGAAGGTGAATATACCAAATGAAAATTTCCCAGTAAGATGCAGACAGCTCGAAATAGTAAAAGAAGAAACTTCATGGTAATAAAAATTAATTGTAGTATTATTTTAGGCAAAGCATTACCAAAGGAAGGACTGCTTCTATGATGTCTATCTTATAAAGCAAAGAGGCATGGGGCCATCTCAAATTCTTACCCCGCTTATACCCAGGTCACAGCAGTGCTCTTGTTGAAAGTACTTTCAACATTAAATCAGTCAGTATATACCAGGTATCAATTTGGACAACCTCACTAGCTACCTGTTACCACCTTGACAGCTAGAATCTAATCCAACCCCAAATATAATTTGCTCACTAAACCTTTTTTCGTATGCAATAGTAGCATATAAGCCACCACTAGATACTCCAAATCCTGACCTGCTTATACTCATTGACCAAACCCCAGGCAATCCTATTAAATTAGTACTTTACACGTACTCCTACACTAAACCAAAGTCTGACCAGCAATCTGTTACTATTCCACATGCTACCCAACCCAGAATGGAAACTAATGACTGATTATTGGTCGTATCAAATGCTGCACCTCAAATATAGAACAATTATTTTCCTGGAAGAAAGCTAGTCTAGTGAAGATCATTTTTTTCCTCCTAAAGTAGCTTGGCTTAATCTGACCATCTTTTGAATTTCTCATGGTTGACAACATCCCCAGGAGAAGAGGTTCCCTTTTTCACATAATTGCAGTGTAGCGTAAAGCATTCTGACCTTATGGCAACAAAATACTATATCAACAATAGATATCACAAAAATCCATTAACTTTCAGTTTCATTAAATACCTGAAAGGGTACCAAGTACACTACTTCATTTAGCTGAAAACCTATTACCATGGTATTTTTGCGACGGAGATTATAAGTTTCTATGAGTGCACATCGTAAGAGCAAAAAAAAATGTTGACTACTAACCTGGGTATTGATAACTATAACTACTAGTAGGGGGAACAAAGGCAGCTTGTGGCTCTTGATCAGCACTACCATTAACTTTGGTGTCAGAAGCACCATTCCCAGATGACAAAATGGTGGGAGTTGAATCTGATGGGATTCCATCTTTTCCTGAAATCTGCTTAAAAAAAAACTACCTTAAAAGCCAAAACATTTTCATCCCATAATTCAATTATTCCGGCTGAGCCGGTTTTAAATGAGAAAAAAATGAAGGTAGGTCAAATGTAAAATACCACATTGTTGTCAGCTGGTTTAGCAACGGCAGGGGTTGGCTCCAATCCTATCAAGACAGTTTCAGCTATATTAGCTTGTATAGTTAATGACTAGCTAACTGAAATCATCCATCATCAGATTTAATCAATCAAATATAAACAGAAATCCAAGAGGAAAAAAAAAGACTTGAGAGAAATGAAGGGAGGGTACGTTTCTCGAGTTTGGTTTCGGTGGCCATTGTCGATCTTCAAAACTTAATTAACCCTACAAGAACAAGAAGAACAACAAGCTGAGACACCCATATATTTATTTATAGATAAAAATAAACAAAAAAATAATTATTTCTTTTAGGACAGGAAATATCTTGGGAAATATCAAATTAGTTTTTTTTTTTTTTTTAAAAATGAACTGGGTCACGTTATGCATCTATGCGCAGGTTATAGCATAATGCACGAAACTGAATAAAAAAGGAGATTCTGATTCTTTCTTTTCTTTCATCACCATAACCAACGTTACTATTAGTAAAATCAAAGGGGAAAAACTCAGTCCTTTCCTAAACCCTGGATTGATTAGTGATTTTTCTCAATAACAATTTTTTTTTCTTTTGAGATATTTTCGCCAAAAGATTCGATTTTTTTAAAAGATATTTTAAAAACTGTTTGTTTCCTGAGAAAAAAGAAAAGGGGCGCCACAGTAACTTCGGAAATCAAAAAAGAAAACGAGAGAACACTGAAGTTTCAAAATTTCAGAACTGTGAAAGAATTCTTAATAGAGAAGAGAAAGAAACGGACCTTCTAGAAAAACTGGATCGAGGCCGACCCGAAATCGAGAGACCCGATCTAACCGAAACAGAAAGGCTCTTTCTTTTCGGTGTTTTTCAGAGAAAAAGAGAGGTGAGTGGAGGAAGAGAAGGGTGTGGCGGATTCGGAGTGAAGGAGTAGGAGGAGGAGGGGTTAGTGGAGTAAAGGAGAGATCGTACGGCTTAGATTAGATCCTGTGTTTTGTAATAACTATTATTGACCCTTGGATGTAGGGGTTAGCGGCTGCTTAACAGGCTCCTTCTCTTCAAGGGTTAGTCGATAGAAAAAATAAGATTTTTGAGAAACTTAAGTTCAGTCCCTAATGTATTAACGCGTTATCAATTGAGTCTAAGATTGTTTTAATTGATTATGATAATATTTCAAAAGGCATAAATTCAATTCAGTTTTATCATATTAAAATTTATTTCAAACATATGAATTTAATTAAGTAAATAAGTCATTGTGTTCTAAGTTATTCACTTGCAACGAATAGAATAGTATTTAATTATAATTTAGGATAAAAAAAAGACATAGATAGAAGAGGCATGCTTTTTTATTTTATTTTATTTTAAATTATATGAAATTGTAAATAAAAAATGATTCTAAAAAAAATTATAAATTGGGTTTCATGATTTATTTTTTTATAGAGTTATTGCGATCTTAGAAAAACACATCGGCATAAGGTTGGGGCTCAGGTTTTTGAGCATATATTTTTATGACATTATTAAAAAAAAATATTTAAGAAAAAAAAAGTGATTATTGGAAATTATACTTTATGATTTTTTTTATATGGTTATCAAGGTCTAAAAAAACTCTCCGTATTAAATCGATGCTCAATTCTGTAAGAGTCTGTTTTTTTATCATATGAATAATTAATATAGTTAAAAAAAACAATTTTATTAAACTCAATGAAGTTCATGGTAGCAGGGATGATGAGTTTACCTAGGTTATTTTGAATTATCGAATTTGTCTTCAGCATATACAATAATATAAAAATAAATTTTTTTTTTAAAAAAAAAAACTTTTGAAACGCAGTGCTAAACAAATACCTAGACATTAAATGCCATTACTTTATTTGCTGAAATACCCCCACTTGATCCTACAAACACTCCCTCAATCATTTTCTTAATGTGTGTGGTATTGTTATAGTGTTTTTAAAATTATTTTTACTTAAAAAATTACAAGTGAAACATTAATTTGTATTGATTAATCAAATGTTTTTAAATTTATAATTTGAGCAAAATACAAATTACATCGCCCCACGCCGCACCTCTTTAGAGACTTTCGGCCCATTTTCTTAAAGCTTTTGAAGTGTTCTCCATTTAGTGCCCCTGATATCATCCCAGCCCTACGTGCTAAAGTACTCTCTTTCAATCGACGGCTGCCATTCCCTCCTTTTAGATCATTTATTTATTTATTTATTTATTATACTTATGCTCGTATAAATTACCCGATGAACAGTCAAGTCACTCTTATTTCTTGTTTATTTTACTACTTAAAAAACATATATATATTTTTTTTTATGATATTTTCTTAGCCCATACCCTACAAACTTTACTGACCATCCACTTGTGTGGGATCTTTGTAGATGGTGGCATGATATTGAAATTACCATGTTAAATACTTCATGGAGGCCAGTTTGTTTCGTAGATGAAAATTGCTATTTTCCAACCTTAGTAGTAGTATGCCTGTTTGATATTATGTTTTAAAAGTAATTTAAAAAAATATTTTTTTATTTAAATTAATTTTTGGGTGTTTTTAAATTATTTTGATGTGTTGATATAAAAAATATATTATTTTGATATATTTTTAAATAAAAAACACTTTTAAAATTAATTTAAACTATATTTCTAAGCAAAATCAAAGAAAGAGAGGTTAAGTGTTTATTTGGAAGTGTGATTGAAATTGCTTTTGAAAGTATTTTTTGTTTAAAAATACATCAAAATGATTTTTTTTTAAATTATTTTTTATATCAGTATATGAAAATAAACTAAAAACACTAATTTTTTTTTAATTTTTAAAAAAAATATATAAATTGTTTTCAAAAATATTTTTAAAACGCGATACCAAACAAATTCTAAACCGAGAGAGTAGGGAGGGATAGTTTTGTTTTGGTGGATGGAAAAAAGAAATTCAAGGGAGGCGTAAAATGAGATTTTTTAATTTTATTATTATTTTAAAATGTTTTTCCTTTAAAAAATGCAAAGAAATGTGAGTTCTCCAGTTTTTTTTTTTTTTCGTACCATTTTAACCTCTGAGATGGCCCAAAACAATTCACTTGTCTAATAAATATTTACATCTAGGGTTTAAAATTATTGTTTTTATTTATTTCTCTCTCCCCCTTATATCTATCAAGAGAAGTATATATTAGTAATTATTCTTGAAATTAACATTTTTAAATCTCTTGTTATACGAGCCACCAGTATAATAGCAAATTGTTATTGATATTTGATGGAGATATATATATGGATTGTGAGTGCCACATATCATTAATCATATTAATAATAAAATAATTCACCTAATTAAATTCTGATATATAATAATTAAGCAATCAATTTCCAATAATTAAACTCGAATAATAACAAAGGGATGGTGGCTATAATTTGAACAAAGCAGTGGGAGAAATGAAAAAAAGGAGGTGTAAATTGTAAAGAAATCAAACAAAAAGCATGTATATTAAAAGTATATATATATATATAATATATTAATACAAACATGGTCCCATTAAGATTTGCTAGCTCTCTCCCTCAGCTAAATTCAAGTGCGCATCGTAAATTATCCCTACATATATATTGATATGGACATGGAATCTCCTAAGCCTAAACCCTAATTCAGTCAACAGTTTTTTTCAAAAAGAAGGAACTCAAATGGAAAAATATACTTTGCACATAATCAAAGGCAAAGGCTGGAGCTAAATCAACCCAACTTTCAGACACAATTTAAATTTTAAAAAATAAAATAAAAATTAAACCAAAAGATCCTGTTTATAACTGATCAAGCCATCCATCTCTTTCTTCTCGCCACTCTTCTTCGATTGCTGGGGAAGAACCGAGGAGGATGAAGATCGGTGATAATCCGGTGATGTTTGGCGGGGGAATTCCGAGAGCATTTGCACCACTTCTCTCATGGTGGGACGCTCAATACTGTTTTCTTGGCTACATAACATTGCTATGAAAAATAAATGCATGGCTTCTTCTTTCGGCACCATTGTTAGCCTTGGATCAGCTATGGCCATAGCATCTTCTCTGCGATTGTTTGTTGCTCGTTTGCTCCACTGTACAATATCAACTCCGTCGCCAAAGTCTCCGACCGGCCTCCTCCCCGTGAGAAGTTCCAGTAGAACCACTCCGAAGCTGTACACATCGCTCTTCTCATCAACCTTCAACGTGTACGCATATTCTGCATTGATTAAGAGATTTGACAGAAAAAATAATGAGATTTCCTTCCTAGCTTGCTTTACAGCTCATGCTTAGTGTTAAAATGATATATAATATAGATTAGAGAATAATATAAATTATATTTTAAAGTTTTACTTAATATAATTTAAATTTTTAAGTAAGATGATTCTTTTATATGATATCAGAGTCTTGTTGATCTAATGCTTATGAGTTTGAATTTACCATCCTCATTTTATTTGATAAAAATCAAACATAAAATAATATAAAGTCGTGTGTTAATTTCAAACCTAATTTTTTTTTTTTGCTTAAGAGATGTGTTAAAGAAAAGAATAATATAAATAATATCTTAAAATTTTATTTAATAATTTAAGATTATAGATAGATGATTCTTGATAGTATTAATTGACAACCTGTTTGTCTGCATGGTAAATGCTGCATTTTAAAATAATTTCAAGTATTTTTCCATTAAATCGCAATGTAAGAAAAAATATCTATATATATATATATATATATGTACCTTTAAAAGCAGGAAGACAAAGGGAAATGTCAGCATGCCAATAGAAACCAAAGCAGCCAAAAGGTACTCGTGGGTGGGAAACAGCAGGACAGGGAAAGGAACAAGAAGAAGAAAAGATGGCCCTTTACACGTAAGATCAAATGAGGAAGGCAATGCTTCAAGGCATTATAATATTTTTTTTTTAAAAAAAGAAAAACAATTTGATTAAAATAAGAGAAAGATGATGGTAATAGGTGTGCATGTCGGTTAGCTTTCACCACTCTCAACGCCTTGTTATGTTAGACATCATTGTCAGACAATAAGATTTGCTTCAGATTTCTAACACCTTAGATACTGAGATCAGAAGTTTTGTAGGGTCCCTAGCGACTGCTCTACTTTTTTTTC
Source organism: Salix purpurea (assembly GCA_027405865.1). NCBI lineage: Eukaryota > Viridiplantae > Streptophyta > Magnoliopsida > Malpighiales > Salicaceae > Salix > Salix purpurea. Next base: position 1,364,595 of record CM050328.1, on the reverse strand, counting down.
CTCCTTGTGTTTACCAAAAAAATTCTATGTTCCTTGTCTTGTTTGTCCCTCCGTCTCTCCGGCTGTAGCAAAAATCACGGGTGGTATTTTTAGCTGTTACTTTAGCAGAGACAGAGAAAGAGATGCAGTCTTTGCTAATTAGTGCAGCTGTACAGCGCCACCACTCGCTTTTTACAGCGGGATGAGAGAAGAGATGACCAGTTTTGTGATGAAGAAGATGGTCGTGGGATTTGAATACTAGGTATAACAAGTCAGACATCACCACTTGGAAATTTGAGCTTCATATTCTTAACTTGCCACTAATCCTAAGTTATAAAACCCAACTCAGTCGGCGGGTCACACGTTATCTGGCTCCGACCAGATTAATAGAAAAACCGATGATCAGTGATTTGAATCTTGGATCAGTCCCATGTCGAGTATATTAGTAATCAAGTTTACCAATGTAAATTAGAGTGTTTTTCTAGGAAGCTTTCTAAATTAACCAATGTAAATTGAATTTTGTTTACAATCATATTAAGAGTTTCAAGTTTGTTAGATGTTCAAGAAAAATGTAAGCATTTAAACATGTTGCAGAAAATGAAATTTAGATTGTTAAGGGAGTTGAAGATGGTGTGTACCGGGTGCTATGTAACCATAAGAGCCAGCAATTGCCGACATACACTGGGATGCACCACCATCGACCAAGAATTTAGCCAGTCCGAAATCAGCCACATGAGCTTCGAAGCTGGAATTCAAGAGAATGTTGTTTGACTTTACGTCCCGATGAACAATCAACGGAGAACAATCATGGTGAAGGTAGCAGAGGCCTTTAGCAGCTTCAATGGCGATTTTGTACCTCAAGTTCCATCCCAAGAACAATGCACCTTTTTTGCCATGCAGTGCCTCTCCTAAGCTCCCATTTCTCATGTACTCGTAAACAAGCAAGTTGGTGTCCTTGTTGGAACAGAATGCCAGCAATCTGACAATGTTTCGATGTCTAATGTTGCCAAGTGTTTGAATTTCTGCTCTGAAACCATGGTCATGGCTGTTGTTGCCAAAACCCAGTAGTTTTTTTACTGCAATTTCGACCCCATTTGGCATTTTCCCATGGTAAACAATCCCAGCCCCTCCTCTTCCGATCACATTTCCATCTTTCACGCATTCAATTATGTCTGTCACTGTGAATTCAAGTTTCTGGAAAGTTGTCAGCTTCCAGGAATCCGAACTGCTTTTCTTGAATGTCTTGGCCTTGATTAAGGCAGCAGTTGCAAATATCAGAGAGCATATCAGCAGGCCTAAAGCAAAGATTAGCTTGAAATTACTGGGGGCTTTTCCTGGTGTGTCGGTGACGGTGGTGAAATTGCAAGGGTTGTTAAGGAGAGGACCGCAAAGTAGAGGATTACCAGCAAAAGAAGAGGCATTGAACAGTGAGAATTGGCCAGATTCCGGGAGCTTTCCAGCGAAATCGTTGAAAGAGAAATCAGCAATGGTGAGGCTTTTCAAGGAACCAAGGGATTTTGGTATGGTTTGGTTCAAGTGATTTCTTGATAAGTTCAAGTAGTTCAAGTTATGAATGTTGGACATATCTGACGGGATTGGACCGGAGAGGTTGTTCTGGCTAATGTCAAGAAATGTAAGGTAGAAACAGTTGCCTATTTCAGGTGGGATCGGGCCGGAGAATGAATTTCTACTAAGATCAAGCTTAAGTACCTGGAGTTCTCCTATCATTGGCGGGATTGGGCCCGAGAATTTGTTTCCACTAAGTAGAAGAGTTTGGAGGGAAGAGAAATTTGAAAGCGAAGATGGCAATGGACCTGAAAAGAGATTGTTTGACAGATCAAGTTGCCCTAGTTTAACAGGTTTCGAGGAGCTATTACCATTTTCTGATAATGTCCCAGATAGGTAGTTGCTTTGAAACTCTGCCAGGTTCAGCTCAGGCAAGTAAATAAATCCGCTCGGAATGCTGCCATTCAAGTAGTTCTGACCCAACCTCACTTTGGTGAGACTATAACATGCTCCCAAGCCTTCTGGGATTGGCCCAAAGAGGAAATTCTTGAAGAGAATCAGCACCCTCAACTGATTGGATGAGCACAAGTCTTGCGGGATTGTACCGGTGAGCTTGTTCGAGGACAGATCAAGAATCTGGAGCTTCCCATTTCTGCCAAGGTTGCGGGGAATCACGCCGGTGAAGTTGTTATTCCACAGCTGCAATGTTTCCAAAGTGGGCAAGTCTGCAACGTAGTCTGGAATTGAGCCATGCAGTCTGTTCAAGAAGAGATTTAGGAGGTTGAGCTGCTTGAGATTGATAAACTCAGATGGGATTTCGCCGGTGAGAGCATTGTACGAGAGGTCAAGATTCACCAAGTTCGTCAAGTTTCCCAACTCCTTTGGTATGGAACCTGAAAGGAGATTTATATGCAGATAGAGAGTGTGAAGCAGCTTCAGGTTTCCAAGCTCGTTAGGAATCGGGCCATCCAATCCACAGCTTGAAAGATCCATGTGAACAAGATTCACCAAATTGCTCAACTCCACCGGAATCTCACCTTCAAAAACATTGAAGTTCCCCAAGTAAATCTCTCTCAAGCTAGTAAGGTTGCCTAGCTCACCTGGGATTTTTCCATGAAGATCGTTTCCCATCAACGAAAGATACTCCAGCCCCGCTAGTTTTCCATAGCTTGCCGGTATTCTGCCATAGAAATAGTTTCCACCAAGCTCCAAGTGCCTGAGTTTCTGCAAGTTCAAAATCCCAAGAGGGAGGAAAGCAGTGAAGTTGTTGTCAAAAGCATCAAACACTTCCAAGTCTGCAATACTCGTGTAGTTCCAATCTAAACCGCCATTGAATTGGTTGTTTGAGATGTTAAGAAACCGAAGCTTACTCAACCCGACCAGCTCAATGGTACCGCTGAAGTTGTTTCCTGCGAGAGATACGCTGGCGAGTTGATCAAGCTTCGATATTTCCGGCGAGACAGAGCCATACAGATTAAAACCCGTCAGGTCCAACGAAGATACTCGACCGCGAGAGCAATGGATTCCAACCCAGGAACAAACCGAGCTCGGATTCGACAAATCCCACGAGCTCAATACAGGCTCAGGGAATTCAAACCCTTGTTTAAGGGAGACCAAGGCACGAAAATCATCAACCAAAGAAGCAAAACAAGTGGTGCTTAGAAGAGAGAAGAGGGTCAGAACAACGAAGGGGACCATGTTTCGTTGGGAAAATTTCTCAGCGAGATTCGTGTTTGGAACGAATTGGAGAGAAGGGCAGGGAGATTTAAGTAGCTGAGAGATTATAGGGTTTCTACAAAAGAAAGGGAATCTGAAAAAAATTCCAAGTGTCTGTTTAGGGCCAAGGAATCAAACATCTTCACAGAGAGAGTCTTCAAATACAAGGAAGAAGCTTAGCCTCACCTTTTCTGTTCATCTCTTTTTCTGTGGCTTTCACCCCTTTTCTCTTAAAGAAGATGAAAGGGAAGAGGGGAGGAGAAGATTGAAATTCTTCTGAAAATCTTTTGTTCAACTTGCTAATTTATTCTTATGGAATAGTAATATTGTTTATAAATTAAGGAAGAGATTAATCATAAAGCCGTTGGATAACAGAAATTTAAAGATGAGATAGGCTAGGGGCCGGGAGAAAAAGTAAAGTTGATGCTGCTCGCTCGGTCGATCGCTGGCTGGCTGCTCTTCCTTTTCTTTTGTGTGACAAACCTGCCCTTTAGCTTTAATCAAAGGATGCTCTTTTATAGCTTTGATTCTTTGAATGGGAAATGTTGGAATTGCACTTTCAATGATTTGAAAATGGCTGCATTGTCCTGTTGCTTTTCATAATTGATACCCATGGATCCTCTTTTTCTTCTTCTCCATATTATGATTGCGAACAAGTGGGGATAATACTTGATGCATCTAGCTATTAATTAATTAATTCCATTGTTATTCTCTACTTATTTTACAGTCTCTAGATCAATCCAATGTTGCTATGAAAGCTCAAAATGGGCAAATGATTTTTTATTTAGGTTGTATTTGATTTTGAGTGTATAGTCGAAAAAAACTGATCTTACTCGTAAAAAAAATAAAGACTGAACAATGTATTTTTGTATAAAATTCCTCTAAAATTGTATTAAAAACAAATTTATTTTCTTATATCAATCTCTATCATATCATTTGAAACATGTTTTTATCATTTATGTTTCTAGAGACATCAACCAAACCAAACACAACCTAATTAGTATACTTTGTTTTTGCCATTGTAGGTACTAGCTAAAGAGTGATCATTTGACAATTGTTTGGATGACTTTGGTAGATGAGTCAGAAAATCATATTGTCCATAGAACAAGACTCCATCAGCAATAGCATCATAGCTAGCAATTGTTATCTTTAGCCATGGATATATACCTAGATGGAAAAACACATCGACACCCTATGCATATTGGACCCATAAAAAAGTTTCCTGGTCATGTTATACGATAAGTTGGACCAGAAAAAAAAGAGTGTACTTGATCAAGAGAGAACGTAGAATTTTGTGTACTTCGATGCAAAACCTACACATTTAAACTTGTGGGATAGTTTCTGAGTGTTAATTTATCTTGAGATTGCAAACATGTGCCTGCAACAAGCAGAGGGTTGTAAGAAGTAAAAGATGATGATTATTAATATATCATTACTATGTTTGTTTGCTGAATGATCAATATATAATTATGTTGTATGGATAGGTTGCATGGGAGGAGGAACCAGTGGAAGATTTTTTTTTCTTTTCCCGTCAACTTTATTCCTTCTTCTTCTTCCCTGCTCTACAGGGCTGGGACCGAAATTTGCCTTAGTTAATGTGCATTTGAGCTTTATTAGAAGATGGGATAGTCTTAAAGAGAGGGCTGAAAAGGAAAAGCAAGTGATTTTTGCTTTTGATCTTCCACTTCAAAAGAAAAAGTAAAGAAAAATCCATGACCCCTCCTCGTTCCCTCTTCTTTCACATGGAAAAGAGTGCTCTTGTATGAACTTGAACTCAATCCTCTAGACCTAGTGAAGACCTCATCTCTCTCTCTCTTGACCCCTCGTTCATGGGAAGGAGTGCTCTTGTATTGCCATGACTTCACTCGCTCCATCTTTTCTGTTACAAAATAATATAAATTATATTTTGATATTTTATCTCAATCAAGGTTATCAATTTTGTTTTGGTTGGTACTTTGTTTTTTTAATAAGAACAAAATGTTTTGATTTTGAAGCGTTTAGTCTAAATCATGGTTGTTAATTGAAACATAATGTTTAATCTAAAAAAGATACTGTAAAATGATTTTTCTGAATAAAATTATGAGCATGTATAATATTATGAGAATGTCATCATCAATCTTGCAAGATCATTATATTCTCTGATTGTTCTAAAATTTTAACATAATATGTATAAATATGTCAAGAGACTCCTCGTAAAATTTCATCTTAATTTAACGGTCGTATTAAGAAAAATGATTGATATTGTGAAATTATTCACTATTTAAAAAAAATACTATGGAGCCAAAACAACACAGGGGAAATGATACCGGCACGTTTCTGCCGGTATTTGGCCGAAAAATCCTGAATAGACCAAAATTTTAACCGAGGTATAAATAATGCTGTTTTATCTCGTTTTTTTAACTGGTACGAAACGTTTTGGCCGAAACAAAACTGACAATCTTCTAAACAACTAAAACTTTTAGACGAGATGATTCATTTATATGGTATCAGAGCTTTGTTGACCCAACAATCACAAGTTCGAATCTCATCAAAAGATAGTGTGGACCCGTGTACAAGTTTCAAGTCGATTTTTTTATTAAAAAATAATATAAATTATATTTTAGGGTATAAAAATAAGACGAGATGTTTGATTGAAACTCTCTTTTGCTTTAATGTGTGTATTGTCGTGAAACAATGCATGGTTAATTGGCTCCACTTGTTGCTAGGTAGTTTAGTGATCTCATGGCTACGTAGGGGGCTTGGTGCGAGGGGGTGATCTTAATTTAGAGGTGTCTCTGTCTGAATTATTGACGGGCAGGTCTGCCCTCTTCGAAGAGTCACTATCTTGTGGCTTGCCCTTACGTGGTCTCTCACTGTTTTCTTTGTCAATGGCAGGCTCGGGTTGAGTTCTTATAATATATGTTATGTTTAGCTAAATTCCAAGAGGAAACATCTCTACTTCACTTTTGTCTAAATCTCTCACGTCCGAATTCATCAAGCCACCACACCATTTTCCTTTGTTGCTGAAGGTTAGCCGAGCCACATAGCACAAAAGAAATGATCTTGCGATTTTTTTTAATGATAAAATGATCTTCTGATATGTATATATTGTTAAGAAACTATCCCACCTAAAAACTTAAGTTTATAGATGAGATCCTAGAGTATGATTTATATTATTCTCTAACACCCTCTCTTAAGTGAAAACTCTTTGGACTTTAAACTTGCACAAACTCATACTACATTGTACTTGATTTTTATCAAATAAAATGGGGATGATGAGATTCGAATTCGTGACCGCTGGGTCAACAAGGCTCTGATACTATATTAAGGAACCATCTCACTTAAAAACTTAAACTTATAGGTGAGGCCCCAGAATATAATTTATATTATTCTCTAATATATATTAACCAATATATTTCATAATATAAGTTGTTCATCTCCATTTGGAAAAGAGCGTAGATATGAAAGTGTTTGTAGCTCACCCACCGAGTTCGAGATAACTCACCCACCTAGTTCGAGATCAACCAACTAGACCGGGTTTACCCTGGATCAAAAAGCCAAGAGTGCTAAATGAACCATCTAATAAAAAACAAAAGGGATTAAGCATGGTATATATAATTATCATTTCCAGTTATGAATTAGATTAAATTTTGCTATAATAATGTTTTTGCACCGAAAACATGGTGTCTGACTCAAAAGCATTATCGTGGAACATTATGCGATATTCCATATTATATGCGAAAGGAAAGAGGAAAATTAAAGGGAGAAAAGAGAAGAACAATTGACATTCTGCCATAGAACGTGAAATAAGGTAGCATGCAAAAAGATGAGGGGGAGAAGAAGAAGAAAGAAAATGAAGGAGAAGAAGAAAAGAAAATGAAAGAGAAGAACCAGGTTCCTTGTCTTTCTTAAAGAAATTATAGTTAAAAGCAGCTTTAGAAGTCTTGGGCCGTGGTATGGCTACAATGGCAGCTCAATCAAAGCTGAAAAGAAAGCACATTTATTTTAGTTTCTCTCATAGGAATCATGTAAAATTAATTAATATGGAAATGCATATAATTGTAGTGGAAGTAGGTGGATATGTGGGTGTATTATGATATGGATGATTAGGTATTGTTTGACATTGTATTTCAAAAATATTTTTGAAAACATTTTTAAAAAAATTATTTTTGTTTTTTATTTTTTGGTTTTTAGATCATTTTCATGTTTTGATGAAATGATTTTTTTTAAATAAAAAATATCATTATGATGTATTTCTGAATGAAAAGTATTTTTAAAAGCAACCTCAATCACACTCTCAAACAAGTACTAAATATATCGCAACTGACATTGCGACGAAAATTTGGAAAAGAAATAATTAAGGAACCGCCATATAATTTATAGTAATTAGAAAGTCTTAATTGGTTCTTAACGATTTTTAGATAAATAGTTCATTATACTAAATAAGTAACCAAATGACCATGCTATATTTTTTATTTTAAAAATAAATAATATCATCAACTTAAATGTGACTTTGTTGGTAGGATACCATATTGATAGTAAAAGTAAGTTAGAACATATTTGAATTCACAACACTTTATTCTCTTTGTTTTTTTAATGGATTATAAATAGACGATCACAAATAGGAACACCCAAACACAAGATCAAAGAATCTAAAAATTATTTTCATAAAAACTTTTTTTATGGATAAAAAACAAGCAATTACATGCAGCACACATGCATGTGAGGAATATAGAGGTAATATTTATGGGCTTTTGGTGTGTTTTGTAAAGTTGGCAAGTGATGAAGATAAAAATTATGAATTTATAGCAACCATATTTTTTTTCCTTTCATTACTTAAATAATTATTCTCTATTCACATCTCTCTTAAAAAGGAATTATAATATTTTAAATAAGTATGGAATTCACTTTTAGAAAGAAAAAAAAAAAAGAAAACAAAAAAAAAACAGTTGAAAACTATTTTAAAAAATAAAAACAAATAAAGAAAAATAGTTGACTTTTTTCCATAGAAAAAGATGAAGAAGAATCAGGTTCCTTATCTTTATTGAGGAATTATAGGGAGAGAAAAAAAACAGCTTTTGAAGGTTTAGCCTGCATATTAATAATATATTTATGTGTATCCACTATTAGGTTATGAAATTTAATAAATGTGAAATAATATAACATTAAAAGAAAAGCTAAAACATTTGATATATATATATATATATATATATATATATATATATATATATATATATATATATATATATATATATATCTTTGTCACATATTGTAATAGTAAAATGACAATCTTGCTATGAAAAAACTCTCATATTCTTGTTTTTTTAGAGGTAAAATTGTAATTTTTGCTGGTTAATTTGTTATTGGAGAATTGTTAAGGAGTGTTATTGTCTTTGCATTATGTTTTTGGGCAATAAAATAACTTTTTTACCTTAAAAAAAAACATTTAAATTTGATCAAGGGTCTTTTAAGATATTTCACCTTTTGATATAAATTAAAAATATATATTTAGCATTGAGATAAAACAACATTAAGCCATGAAGCCATTAGTCTCTCCTACCCCTAAAAATCTAAATTCAGCCATCATTATTGTTGAGGTTTTAGAGTCTATTTTTTTATTTTTTATTTTAGTCATTTTTTTGTTTTCAATTTAATCATTTTTTATTTATTTTATCTTTGGTTATTTTTATCAAATTTTGTATAGTTTTTAATTTTATCATCCAAATAAAAATTTATAATTCTTTCCAAAAAAATTAAAAATTACCCCAAAATAGGGCTTAAAAAGAAGTCCTTGGAATCAACGATGATCGTACTCATAAGATCATTCTATATGATGGGAAAATAAGAGCACAGAAAGAATGGCTAGCTGTTGGTGTCGTCGAAAACTGACCTGACCTTTCATGAATACATAAAGACTGGGACCTGTTTGGGAGTGCGGTTGCGGTAGCTTTTCAAAGTGCTTTTCGTGTCGAAATACATCAAAATAATGTTTTTTTATTTTTTAAAAATTATTTTTGATATCAGCACATCAAAATGATCTAGAAACACCAAAATATATTCATTTAAAATGCAATTTTTGTTTCTTCAAATTTCGGCAAAACACCGGTGGGAACGCACAACCAAACAGGCTCTAGACCAGTTCTGTGCCGTGGGACACATCATATATATACATGGCCACTGGTTTCTTGTTCTGTGCATTTTATTTTTCCTTTTTGTTTTCAATATTACATTATTTTTTACATAATCATAATCATAGACTATGGAATACATTCAGAATAAAAAAAACATTTACCATATGATTTTTTTGATTAAAGAAGATATCCGGGTCAGTTTATGCAATCTCGATTAATCCTATAAGCCCTAAAATTAACAATTGATTGTATTTACCATATGATTAAAGGCATGGGTGGTGGGTGAAGAACACGATCCAATTGCCCAAGAGGAAAGTGCCTCCACATCAGCTGCCCCTGCAAACCTTATCCCTTCTCATGCCATGGAAGTACTCGTGCTACTGCCACTAGCCAACCAATCCCTCGGTACTCTTCAGTATCCTTTCAAGTTCACAAGTACCCTTTCTTTTCTTTGTCCAATCAAATTTTGATCAAACAATCAATAAAATAAATAATGCAATCAATTATAAAAATCATCATTAATATTTTTACGTGAAAAACCACAAGATCATAGTCTATCAAAATCTTTCACTATCAATATATAATGGGGTTTTCATTGTTTTTCTCAGATTTAATTAAGAGCTACAACATAAAATACAACAAAGTTAAAGAAAAAAGATCTAGTTGTGTAAGATTATGTTAGAACTTTAAACTAAGATAACAAAAGATCTGATCATTGAATCAATTTAAATTTTTTCCTGTGTTGTTCTGAATTTATTGTTTTATTATTGATTATGTTTTAATTTCTTTAATGTTTTCGGACTTGAGGTTGTTTTTTTCTGACATATTTAAAGGTCATGCAACCTTTTAAAGAGACAACTACTATATCACTAAAATTAAGAAAATAAATTTATGAATTTTAGGTTTATATATACAATCTTTTTTGCTTATTGAATTCTTAAGTTTTATGTATTTTTTTTTGCTTATTGAAGTCTTATTAAATAGATTGTAATCTTAGTAATTCATATATATACAACCCTATTTAACTTCCACCTCATCACATGAGCATGTGAATTACGAAGATTACAATTTATTAATTAAGCTTCAAAGATCTATATTCGGTTTCCTCATTCTTCCTAGTCTCCATAGGCTAGTGTATTTTTCCGAATTTGTTTGGTAATACAATTATTATTTTAGATTGAAAAATTATTAAATTAATATCTTTTTAATTTATTATGAAACATATGCATCGTTTATTTTTTTATTATATAAAACTTAATAAGCTTCGAGGCTCAAAAATGTATAATTGAAGCACAATTAACCTTATGCTAGCTCATCCAAACATGCAAGCTAGGCATGCATTCTTTTATGTTGTCAAAACTATGAAAAAACAAATTAGAGAATTAGGGGGTCCAAATTTAATTATAAAAAGCAGGAAAAAAAAAGTTAGGGCAAAGGTGTTGGCTGGTTAACGGTATAATAGACAACATTATTGGTATCACATATATAAAAAACAAAGCAACAACACAGAAAGATAAAGCTCTTGCTAGGATCTTTCGGGCTTGAACACTTGGAACACCTTTAGCCATGGCCAAATAGGTCCTTTTTTGTTTTTAGAAAAAAAGAGAGGATGGGAATCATTGGGGGTGGTAATGGTCCTATTTGATATTACATTTTAAAAATGTTTTAAAAAAAATAAAAAATATTTTTTTGATGTTTTGAGATCATTTTCACGTGTTGATGTTAAAAATAATTGTTAAAAAAAACATAATTTAGATCATTCCTGAATGAAAAACACTTTAAAAAACAACTTCAACCATACTCTCAAACAATCACGAAATGTTCCTCCTCCTATTATGCAACTGTGTAAGCACAGGAAAATAAAAAATAAAAAAAGGTAAAAAGAAGGAAAGAAGAAAAGAAAAGATCAAAAGAGATGCTATGAATAATTAAGTCCTGTAAATAAAGCTATCTATATATTTCAAAGAGGATTTTCAATTAAATTCAATAACATTATATTTTATTCATTACCTAATACCTATAATGTAAATTAAATATTTTAAAAATTTATATATGTATAAGTTAATTCAAGTCAAGTCAGTATCATTATCTACCGGCTTCTCCAATTAAACTATTTCTTAATCATTCCAAGAACAGTTTTATTACTAATGAAGGATATTTTGGCGTAATTATAGACTTCTGTCTATTCAATTATTATTATCAATAATAATAATAATAATAATAAAGTTATTAAAGGAGGGAAAAATAAAAGTAGGTTAAAAGATGAAAAATTAGTGGGGTTTCTTTTCTACTATACAATGGCAGCCATAGCTCCTTGATTAAAGTGGGCACAAACTACCCAGCAAAAGAACCTAAGTAGACTGCCCACGAAAACAAAGGAGAGAGCACATCTTCCTATAGTAGTGACTAGAAGTTCTCACGCACTCAAATAAAGCTACACAACTCATGACTCATCAATGGAAAGCCTTTTTTTTTTTTTTTTCTTTTTTAATGTCGAATCACTGCAAATTTATTAAACCATATCTGAAAGTTTATATTTTCTTAAAATAAAATCTCAAATATCATTCTAATTGTTAATGAATCATCTCACATAAAAGCTGAAGCTATTAGGTGAGACCCCAAAATATAATTTATATTATTCTCTAAAACATCCCCGCAAGTGAAAATCTTTTGGGATTGAAACTTGCATATATTCACACTACCTTGTGCTTGATTTTTATTAAATAGAATGAGAGTGGTGAGATTCGAACTCGTGATTGCTGGGTCAACAAAACTCTGATACCATGTTTAGGAACCATCTCTTTAACACTAATAATATCGATCAAGTTACGGGTTGAATCTTCATATTAACTGAATCATTTTAAATGAACTCTTATTTGATTTAATTTGAAGTCCAATTCAGGTTAAGAGTTGAGTCTACGAGCCATTGGTTTGATTTATTAGTCCGAGCTACATGTTTAATAACACTACCGGTATGAGTTACTATATAACAACACGTTTTTAGAAAGAAAAGAAAAAATAACTTGTATCACAAGAAAAAAACTAGGTTTTTCATTTTTTCTTAGGTTCTTAGTGTCCGATAAACCCTTCCTTCAAATACCAATTAATTAGAGAATACTAATTAATATTCCTCTTTATTTATTAGAATGAAGTTTGAATTTTCAAAATCTATTTTGTGTATTATATATATATATATATATAGAGAGAGAGAGAGAGAGAGAGAGACAAAAAAAAAAAAGTAATCTAACCTCTGAAAAGCATGAACTCCACATATATTTGTTGAGCAACAAGACAATAATCTTTTGAGAAAACCTTTGGAGGTGTCACTAACCTTGTCATTTGTCCAAGTCTTTGCAAGAGAAAATAACCTCATAATCTTCAACATTTTTGTCTCTTTGTTGATGGGTCATATTTATATATTTATTAGCATTGCTTTTGGTTCCATCGTAAACATTCCTAAGACCAATATCACTTTAAAAGATCACATTGATACTATTTTTTACTCAAGATTTTCTGGCTGAGGATCTCGTACGTGCTCCATGGAAATGTTAAATGGCCCTGAAAATTGCATGCACCGAGAACAGGAAACTATAAAGCACTTATTCTGTGAAATCTTGTCATCTTTTAGGTTATAAACTAAATAATTGATCTGAGTTACTCTGTAGTTGACATCCACTTTTTTTTTAACTATGTAAACAAAGTAAGTTTAGCATGTTTTCTAGCTAAAAAAAGAATCTAATAATTAAATTAAAATTTATTATATAGTGGATGATGTTATTTTTTAATATTAAAAACATGATATATTAGACTTGATTATAAAAAATAATCTAATGTATTTTCTAGCCGATTCTTTCAAATCATGGACTCAGGATTTGATGTATATTTGACAACACATTTAATTTTAAATATTAAAATGGATATATATTGGATTGATTTGAGTTTAAAAATTTTAACCTATGAAATCCATAATTCAAGTAATGAGACTGCGATAACCTAATAAAATAAATTCAAAACAAGTTAAAAAACTCAATTCACAATTAACCAATGTTCAAAGACAATAATGAAAAAAAATATTTAATAGAAAAAACACTCAAGTAAACTTGGATTGACTTGTTTTCCTAAAATGTGATCAACCGACAACTTTCTCTCTATTTTGTTGTTTTTCGGCAACTTTTCTCTCCTCTCTTGAATTAAAAAATTAAAAAATGAACAATATAAACTTTTGGGATCAAAATCAAAATTCTATTGAAACTAACCCAATTGTTGCATACTAAATTACTAAATTTATGTTAGCAAAACTTTATCTTTTTCAAATTGTATTTTTAGGAGAATTAAAAACAATTGCCTTAGATTTTATTGTTAATTGAATTGCAAGGTGGTTTGTGAAAATCTTGTTACAATAATATATTAGAAACATAGCATATATGTATATATAGACTTGATTTGAAGTTGCATCTATGTTAGGTAGAACCGAGTTGATCTTGAGTCGAGTTAGATTTAATAGCACTATTTTCATGGGTTAGTATACGATTTGGAATTTTATTTCCCAAAATAAAACATTTTTTTTTTCTAAAGAAAGACCATTTTTTTTTTATTGAAAGAAGAAAACAACATTTGTAATTGTCAAGGCTCTTGGCATACAATAAACCCTTCCTTCATACACCAAAGTAATTAGAAAACAAATTGCAATGCTCTTTTAATATTCATATTTTATCTGCTAGTAATGAAACTTGGATTTTCAAAACCTTTTTTTTTTGTATTATATATAATAATATAGAGATAAATCTCACCTCTCAAAAGCATAAACCCCACGTATATTTGTTGAGCAACAAGACAAGAACTCTTTTGAGAAAACCTTTGGAGTGGTCACTAACCTTGTCATATGTCAAGAGCTTTGCAAGGTACAAATAACACCTCATAATCAGCAAAGTTTTTGTCTCTTTATTATCGATAGGCCATATTTATATTAACTTTGCTTTTGGCTCCATACTTCTTCCATTATAAACATCCCTAATACAAATCTCTCTTTAAAAGATCACATTGATCCTACTTTTTATTCAAGATTTTGGGGCTCAAGATCTCTCAAGATCTTGTACATCCTCCATGGAAATTTTCAATGGCTGTGCTCGGAGAATAGTAGACTAGATAGCACTTATTCTGTAAAAAATTGTCATATTATGAGGTTGTTTGGGAGGGCGGTTGTACCGCTGTTTCTTCAAAATTTGTTTTTTTTTTTTTTCATTTTAAATGAATTTTTTTCGTGTTTTTAAATCATTTTGATGTGCTGATGTCAAAAATGATTTAAAAAAAATATTATTTTGATTTATTTCTAAATAAAAAGCATTTTCAAAAGCAACCGCAACCGTCCTCCCAAATAGGCCCTATAACTAGGTTACTTTCTATCGTAATTTTTGTTGTTGTTCTCATTAAACTTGAGATGAAGTTTAAACCGTGTCGAGAACTATATGATCTTCTTATAATCTAAGTTTCAAATTAAATCATATAAAAGTTATTCTATCATTACATTGCCCACTTAGAAAGTTCAAAGAAAGAAAATTAAAAGAATTAGTCAGCCATGGGTTCCATTAATTTGTTTGGGACTGAGTCCTTTTCCCGTGAACTCAACCCACCCTCCATGGATGGCTGAGTCCAATTGCATTACACGGGCCAGTGATTTCTTAAACCATTGGACCCTTTAATATTTATGCTCAGGTTTTATTAAAAAATATCCTATTATAAAAGTATTAATCAACCATCCATTAATTAGTATGCAAGAAATATGCATTTATCTCAAGAAAATTAACTTTTTTCTGTCGCTGCTGTTTTACAAACTGCCCACATGACTTGGGGCTTGGTGTCAAGAGGCAAACGCCATAGTCGAACCAGTAATCTCGCGATCGGAAAACGTCAACACGCAACCACTTCCTAAGAACTTTGTGAAGCTCAACTCAGATACAGATCTTTGTTCTACAGGCTGTGGACTCGAAAAGATTGCCAGAGATCATCGTCCTTCTGATTGCTCATAAACGGATTCAACCCCGTCTACCTGTTGATTATTATATATGTTTTTTTTAATCCCATTACCTTGAGTAACATAGGGATGGCAATTTTGAATGCCTCACTAGCGACATTTTTGGATAAGCTAGATGTTAATTCCAATTGATTGTTGCTTGTTGTATATCACATGATTTCGTATCTCATTCAATTTAATACTGTGGAAAAATTATGTAGAAATCTTTCAAAATAATGATAAAAAATATTTGTGCATGTCAAAATATTAAAAAAATCATGACGGGTGTGACTTATTGATCATGCTCTGGGTTTGTTCTTTATAAGTCACCGGTTTGAGTCCCGCATCAGGGCTATTAGAGATTTTAACTGTTCATTTATTTCAGGAACCGTGAGATTAATCGAGTTGTGTGTAGGTTGATCCGGACACCCAAATTCCAAAAAAAATAAAAAATATTAAGATAATATCACAGAAAACATGTTTAATTTGAACATGATTTCCATTTTGCCATTTTTCTTGAAATGGAAAACAATATAAAATGAACACATTTTCCAGTTTTCTGGGTTGAAAAAAATGATCAGAAACTTTGCGAAATGAACATGTTCTCTGATTTCCCTTAGAGAAGAAAAACTAGAGAAAGAGAAGAAAATTGAAAATGACAAGGGAAAATTGTTTTGTGTTACTGAACAGGGTCTAAGTGGCTTATTGCTAAACCGGGTTTCCTTTTTCTGGTTATTTTATACGGTATTGTCATGTTCGCTTCAAGCAAATGTAAATTTCGAGGACATGCAGCATGTTCTGTTTTTTTTTTTTCTCTTCTGAATCTTAAAATACAGTGGTTGCTGATGAATTTGTGTTGCTTCAGGAAATTAAGGCATGGAGGAAGAGGATAACTATGTGGAGTACGTTCCTGTGGCGAAGCGTCGAGCATTGACAGCTCAAATGATTCTTCAGAGAAGAGGAAATCCTCAGCTGTAGAGGATGAACTCGAAAAATCAAAACTTGCAGAAGCCAAACCCAGTCTCCTGGTCAAGGCATCTCAGCTCAAGCGTGACCAACCTGAAATTAGTCGGACGGAGCTGATTATACAATGTCAGAGAATAATATAAATTTTATTCTGTAGCTTCATCTGACAGCTAAATTTTTAGGCAAGATGGTTCATTGATATGGTATCAGAGCCTTGTTAACTCAGCGGTCACGAGTTCGAATTTCACAATCCCTATTTTATTTGATAAAAATCAAGTAAAGGTAGTGTGGGTCTATGTAAGTTTCAAGTTCAAATAACTTTTACTTAAGAGATTGTGTTAGAAAATAATATAAATCATATTTTAGGATCTCATCTAATAACTTAAAACTTTTAGATAAGATAATTACTTTGACATACAACAAGAAAAAGAAATGATCAAGCATCTATCTGATAAGAAAACACTCATGTCAGTTCTTGTGCTTGATTTTTATTATCAAATAGAATGGGGTGATAAGATTCAAACTCGTGACTGGTGGTCAACAAGGCTCTGATACCATGTCAAAAAACCATTTCACTTAAAAGTTTAAACTGTTAGGTAAGATTCTAGAATATGTTATATTATTCTCTAACAAAACGGTAAGAATTTCAACCCGTGTAAGCCTATTAATGGACTTGTACAAGCATATATAGACTAGAATCAAAAGTTAATACAGCGAGGAATGCTATGATTCTATCCTCGATTCTAGGAAGCATACATATTAAATAATAAAAACATCATGTATACTAGGTAATAGATAAACTATACCTCCACCATTAATTTGTCATATCTGCCATCTCTAGCAGATGTTCAAATTGGACCAAGTGGATTAATTGATCCAAAATTGATGTTCACCACATTGCTATAAAAATGTTCTCCATTCCAAGTAACCTTAGAATAATACGAAAAACATGAAATTATCTTAAAGCATGAATTTATAAGTTTTTGCGATCCCTCTTTCACAGAAAACTTAGTAACAGATATTAAATTCTGAAGCATTAAGAAAAAAAGAATTTCTTAATAGCAGTCTAGTCTAAGATTTTTACCCGAAGAAATGTTATTGATCTAATTATAAATTGATTTGTTATTGTTTCAACTTTGTCGTGCTGCATAATTAAATTGCCCGCCACCATATATGTGTTAGAGAATAATATAAATCATATTATGGGGCCAAGCTTAAGCTTTTGGGTGAGATAGTTTCTTAACATGGTATCAGAGTCTTGTTGACCCAGCGGTCACGAGTTCGAATCTCACCACCCCCATTCTATTTGATAAAACCAAGCACAAGGTGATGTGGGCCTGTGCAAGTTTCAAGCCCAAAGAACTTTAACTTGAAGGGATGTGTTCGAGAATAATATAAATCATATTATGGGGCCTCACTTACAAGCTTAAGCTTTTAGGTGAGAGATTTCTTAATAATATGAACAGCGAAAATTACAGTCAACGGATAGTCAAAAGTTGAAAAATCAAACAAAGACCGATTATTTCTTAATAGCAGTCAACATTAACAATTGTCCTTCATCGACTTGAGAATTGAGATGGTGTCGAGCCAATCCAGGAGATAATTCAAAAGGTTGCATGCCTTGTTCAAACCTACACAGCACCTGGACCATTGCTTTTCTATTCATTTCAGATATAAATAACGAATGGATAAATGTTAATAAATAGTCAATATTCCCTGATTATTTTTATCTTAACAAAATGAAGGTCAAGAAGGACACCAAAAAAGCAATCCCTGTAGCGATCATGTGAATGACTTTACAGCCAAGTGGAATTGAGGTTATGGGTCGAAAAAAGTCATTTTGATGATGAATATTTAAAAACATGAAATTATTCAATGTTCTTGAAAATCTACATGCACTCTTATGAATTATTTTTACTTCATAAATAGCTGTACTACTGGATGACTTAAGACAGAAGCACGTTTAGAGATGGGCGAGCTTTACACATGAGCTCTAAGGGGTCGACTTTGAACATGCTTATCCCTGTCTTCTCAGTCATATCAATTTTATCATCACCAACCCGTTCCCACTCAAAGAACTGTATCAATGATCCTAAAGTTAAGGTCATCATCCGGTTTGCCAGGCCATCCCCGGGACAAGCTCTCCTTCCCATCCCAAATGGAATCAAATTGTATGCACCAACTCTCCCCGATTCAAATCTCTCCGGGTTAAAACTTGTGGGATCATCCCATAATGTCGGATCTCTGTGAATGGCCCAAGCATTTACAAACAATGTTGTCCCCGCTGGGACATCGTATCCTCCGATGTTACAGTCGGTGGATGCCACATGAGGTGCAAGAAGGGGTGCTACAGGATATAAACGTAAAGTCTCGGAGATGATGCATCGAAGGTATTGTAGGTTTGCAAAATCTGACTCTTCGATCAAGTGGTCTCCAACTTGAGTGTCGAGTTCTGTTTTAGCTTTCTTTAACACTCGTGGATGGTTGAGTAGATTGGCTAACGCCCATTCCATGGCTGTGGCAACTGTTTCTGTTCCCGCAAGCAACATCACCTGCACAAAATATTTACTTGGTAATACATTAACTTACCTTAGGATGTAAGAACTTAATACTAAAATACCTTTTCGATTCAAAAACTCAAGTGAGCGAGCATATAGAACCGATTTTATTCTAGTTCTTTAATAGTAATATATAATTACGTACAAATGGTTAGTTAACAGCCTAAATAAAAGAAGCGGTTTAAAAACTTGTATCTCCGCAATTGCAACATCACCTTCCCGGAATATTTAGTTAGTAAATCATTACATTAAGACATCAAATTGATGAATAGGATAATTTTTCCTAGAAAAAGTTCGGAATATGGCAGCGGCCATGATCGATCAAAAGAGGGAGTAGGTTTGACTAACCAGAATATGGCCTTTGATTATTTCATCCGTGTAGTATTCAGGCTGTTGTTCCTGCAAAGTAAGAAAAGTGTTTATCATTGTGTCTCTCTCCCTGTCATGTCGATGTTCATCAATCAATCCTTGCAGGAACATGTCCATCCTTTTATTCAGCCTATCCAACTTCTTAAAATCCTGAGTAAAATCAACCCACTGCAAGATTGGAATCATATCCCCCACTCGTATCATGGCAAGATATCCAATAAACTCTTTCAAAATCTCCCTAAACAGCCTAGCCTCATCAGTTTCCGCGACATCTTCGCCATAATACCTCTTCCCTGCAACCATTCTCATTATAACATTACTCGTTAGGTCAAAGAACATTGACCTTAGCTCTACCTTAGCGTAACCATGGCTGGAAACACTGTAAAGTCTACGCGTTAATATATTGACCTCGTCCCTGCGGATGGAAAATAATGAAGTAAGGCGAGAAGTAGAGAAGATTTCAAGAGCGCTTATGCGGCGAAGGTTGCGCCAATGATCACCGTAATCGGTCGAGCCCATGTCCGAGTTGTTGTAGTTTAACAAGTTCCTGCCACCCAAAAAGCGAGGACGATTGGCCAAAACAATATCGTTCTTGGTGAAACACTCTTCCACTAGTGATGGAGAAGAGACGACCACGGCAAGGTAGGATCCGAGTTCAAGGGAGAATATTGGACCGTATTTTTTTGAGAGAGAATCGAGGGTTCGATGGATAGGTAGCTTGAGGAGATGGAGATGGCCTATGATTGGAAGAGCAAACGGGCTTGGTGGGAGATTTCTTTTCTTTCTTTTCTGTAGCAAGAACTTGGTAGAAAGAAGGAGAAACAGGACGCATGGAAGAAGAGAGTAGGATAAGATTTGCTTTGTACCCAGGTGTTCTTCCATGTTTGATTAAATTGTCTAGCTAGTTACTCCTAGCCCCTTATTTATAAGCAATGTTATGTACGGAGTTCAAATCAGGATTGTCAATGCGTTTCGGTTGATATTTTGTTTTTTCAATTTTGATATAATAGATTATTTGTTTAAGTTAAAGCTACGAATTAAAAGTTATAACCAATATAAACAGACTAATTAAAGGTATAAAATTTTGATCTAATAATGGAGAAATATGTTAGACTGATATTGTGACTAGAGTAACAATAATTTTTGTTTTTACTTTGAATGATATTGTGCAATCCATGTTTATGTTATACATAAATAAATGTTTTTGTGCAATCCATGTTTATGTTATAAATAAATAAATGTTTTTTCAAGATTGTCAAAGTATTTCGGTTTGAGAGCATTTCATTGTGCAGTTTCAGGGTTGTACTGTGTGTGTGTGTGTGTATTTAAACTGTAACTTCCAAAGAAATGGAGAAAATTAAAAAAAAAAGACTAAAGTTATTATTAACCCTTTTTGGGGACCCACGTGAACAAATTTTTTTAAAAAAATACAGAAGAAAAAAGAAAACGAAAAAAGTTCAAAAAATATATTAGTGAGAAGAATAATTACCAAAGACTAAATTATGAAGATAAAAATAAAATAAATTGAAAAATTTGACAATGTATTTTCAACATATAAAGGCCCTATTTGCAAGAACAAACAATTTAAAGAGGAAAAATTCAATATTGGACTTATAATTAAATTAGATTTTTGCAAGGTTTATTTAATCATTTTACATTATGTTTACTCGGAATTGCATTTCATGTTTAATTTTGATTGTCTTTATAAGAGACTCTTGCGATGTTAACCTTAGCACATAAACATCGAAGAAGGCTACAATATCTTTCTCTTCCCATGAAACTATGTTATTTCATTAGTGTGGACACTATGATTGTTAGTTGGTTAGAGTTAGTTATATAGCGGATCTATTAACTAACTGATGTTAAAAAAGATAAAAATTCAGAATATAAATTGAAGTTTTAATTCAAGGATCGATTTTGATTTCCGTAGATGGATGTTTACTTGCAGCCAATGTTTGTTTTCTCTATAAATTTCAATTTTATTTATTTTTTCTCTATTCTTTAGTTCTGTCTTAGTTTAGATAATCACCAACGAAACCCCTCAAGTGCATAAAAAAATGAACTAAACCTTCCTCGTGGGATCAATTTCTTGTTTATTATATATTATCTTATGTGTTTCAACTAGAGTATTAATTTGTGTGATAGTGACATCACAACACTTTTAATAAGAAAATAAATGATTTTTTTTGCCGATCTTCGGTTCTTCTTACATTTTTTTTTCAAGATATATATTTTATGTAGTTTGTTTTTTTGTGAGGTCCAAAAATAGGTAGCAACACTCATCCATCCATTTCTACAATGAAAAGAATCCTATAACAAATAACCATGTAGTTGACTTTTCAAACTCATCAAAATCACATATCCACGCAAACTCAAAACTTTAAATACTGTAAATTACTCAGTAGTAAAAGAATATTGCAAAATAATATTAAAGTACATTTATATTGGTGAATTCTTTTTCGTATGGAGATGAGGATGAAAATTAATATTAAAGACATCCTATCATCGTGGAATCCGAAATAATTTGGTACCACAGATTTATGGTTCAATTAATTGTCACCTAACCTTTTTATTCCCAATTTAATCCTTTTACATTTTGTTTACTCGGGATTGAATTTCATGTTTAATTTTGATTGTCTTTATGAGAGACTCTTGCGATGTTCACCTGAGCACACAAACATGGATGGAGGCTGAAATATCTTTCTCTTCCCTTGCAGCTATGTTATTTCATTAGTGTGGACACTGTGATTGTTGGTTGGTTAGAGTTAATTATATAATGAATCTATTAATTAACTGATGTTAAAAAAAAGGATAAAAATTAAGAATATAAATTGAAGTTTTATTTCAAGGATCGATTTTGATTTCCTTAGGTGGATATTTACTTGCAATCAAGGTTTGTTTTCTCGATAAATTTCAGTTTTATTTATTTTTGCTCAATTCTTTAATTCTGTCTTAGTTTAGATAATCACCAACGAACCCCCCCAAATGCATAAAATTTGAACTATACCTTGCTCATGGGATCGATCCCTTGTTTGTTATATATTAACTTATGTGTTTTCAAATAGAGTATTAATTTGTGCGATAGCGACATCGCAACACCTTTAATAAGAAAAGAAATGATTTTTTTTTGCCGAACTTTGGTCTTCTTACTGTAAACTAATCTTTAATGAAATAATATTGGAAAATAATATTAAAATACATTTATATTGATGAAGTCTCTTTCGTATGGATATGGGGATGAAAAATAATATTAAAGACATCCTGTCATCGTGAAATCCGAAACAATTTGGTACGAAAGATTAATGGTTCAATTACTTGTCACCTAATTTTTTATTGCCAATTTAATGCTTTGACATTATGTTCACTCAGGATTGAATTTCATGTTTAATTTTGATTGTCTTTATAAGAGACTCTTACGATGTTAACCTGAGTACATAAACATGGATGAAGGCTACAATATCTTTCTCTTCCCATGCAACCATGTTATTTTATTAGTGTGGACACTGTGATTGTTGGTTGGTTATATAGCGAATCTATCAAGTAACTGACGTTAAAAAAAAGGATAAAAATTAAGAATATAAATTGAAGTTTTATTTCAAGGATCGATTTTGATTTCCTTAGGTGGATATTTACTTGCAACCAAGGTTTGTTTTCTCGATAAATTTCAGTTTTATTTATTTTTGCTCAATTCTTTAATTCTGTCTTAGTTTAGATAATCACCAACGAACCCCCCCCAAATGCATAAAATTTGAACTATACCTTGCTCATGGGATCGATCCCTTGTTTGTTATATATTATCTTATGTGTTTTCAAATAGAGTATTAATGTGTGCGATGATGACATCGCAACACCTTTAATAAGAAAAGAAATGATTATTTTTTGCCGAACTTTCGTTCTTCTTACTGACATTTTTTTTCAAGATATATATTTTTGTAGTTTGTTTTTTTGTGAGGTCCAAAAATAGGTAACAGCAAGCATCCATCCATTTCTACAATCAAAAGAACCCCATAACAAATAAACATATACTTGACTTTTCAAACTCGTCAAAATAACATATCCACACAAACTCAAAACTTTAAATACTGTAAATTAATCTTTAATGAAATAATATTGGAAAATAATATTAAAATACATTTATATTGATGAAGTCTCTTTCGTATGGATATGGGGATGAAAAGTAATATTAATGACATCCTGTCATCGTGGAATCCGAAACAATTTGGTACCAACAATTAATGGTTCAATTAACTGCCACCTAACTTTTTTATTCCCAATTTAATCCCTTTACATTATGTTTACTCAGGATTGAATTTTCATGTTTAATTTTGATTGTCTTTATAAGACACTCTTGCGATGTTAACCTGATATAATTAGCAGGAACCGCTCCTTCCGTTCAGGAAGAGCATACAAGCATTACGGGCCTTTTCCATAGAAAAATGAATAGGACAATTCCATCCAAAACGAGTCGAATCTGGTGGTAAACACAGAGTCTCTAGTAAAGCAGAAGGGGATGGTGACCAAGATGGCTCCTCTGAAGACGGGAGTAATCGAAGTGAATCCTCCCCTGAATATGTTAAGGGCCGCGTCTTGAAAGCTGGAAGTAGGTCCTACACCCCTGTTACTCCCATTCCATTGGCTTCGACCTCTGTGGATCCTACCTCACAATGTTTTGGTGAGGGGACTATGGCTGTGACTCCTGCATCCCTACCCTGTTAAGGAACTGTCTCACCTAAAAGCTTAAGCTTGTAAGTGAAGCCCCATAATATGATTTATATTATTCTCTAACACACACCCTAAAGTGAAAGCCCTTTGGGCTTGAAACTTGCGCAGACTCACATCACCTTGTGCTTGGTTTTTATCAAATAGAATAGGGGTGGTGAGATTCGAACTCGTGACCGCTGGGTCAACAAGGCTCTGATACCATGTTAAGGAACCATCTTACCTAAAAGCTTAAGATTGTAGGTGTGGCCCCAGAATATGATTTATATTATTCTCAACCCCCCCCTCTCAAGTGAAAGCCCTTTGGGCTTGAAACTTGCACAGGCACACATTACCCTGTGCTTGATTTTTATCAAATAGAATGGGGGTGGTGAGATTCGAACTCGTAACTGCTGGGTCAACAAGACTCTGATACCATGTTAAGGAACCATCTCACCTAAAAGCTTAAGCTTGTAAGTTTATATTATTCTCTAACATACCCTACCACCTATAGACAGTCGTCCGTCCAACAGCCGCCCGAAAAGGAATTGCAGTCATCTTGAATAGGAATCATACATCGATACAAAGAATCCCCATAAAAATACCACTTGATCGAGCACCTTTGTATCCGGTCAAAATCTTGGCTAATTGATCGAAGAGGGTAGCTCCAGTAGACCCATAGATCATGGAACAAATAGGGTGGGTAGGTCCAAGCACATAAACATGGAAGAAGGCTGCAATATCTTTCTCTTCCCATGCAGCTATGTTATTTCATTAGTGTAGACACTGTGATTATTAGTTAGTTAAAGTTAGTTATACAACGGATCTATTAACTAACTGATGTTAAAAAAAGATAAAAAATCAGAATATAAATTGAAGTTTCTTTTCAAGAATCAATTCTGATTTCCGTATGTGGATGTTCACTTGCAACCAAGGTTTGTTTTCTCGATAAATTTCAGTTTTATTTATTTTTGCTCTATTCTTTAATTCTGTCATAGTTTACATAATAACCAACAAACCCCCCCAAGTGCATAAAAATTGAACTAAATCTTCCTCGTGGGATCGATCTCTTGTTTGTTATATATTATCTTGTGTGCTTTCAACTATAGTATTAATTTCTGCGATAGCGACATCGCAACACCTTTAATAATCAAGGAAATGATTTCTTTTGCTGATCTTTGGTAGTTCTTACCGACGTTTTTTTTCAAGAAATATATTTTTTGTAGATTGTTTTTTTGTAAGGTCCAAATACAGGTAACAACACTCACCCATCCATTTCTACAATGAAAGAACCCTATAACAAATAAACATGTATTTGACTTTTCAAACTCGTCAAAATCACATATCCAAGTAAACTCAAAACTTTAAATACTGTAAAGTAGTCAGTAATAAAAGAATATTGTAAAAAAAATATTAAAGTACATTTATATTGGTGAAGTCTCTTTCGTATGGAGATGAGGATGAAAAATAATATTAAAGACATCCTATCATCGTGGAATCCGAAACAATTTGGTACCAACAATTAATTGTCAACTAACTTTTTTATTCCCAATTTAATCCTTTTACATTATGCCTACTCATGATTGAATTTCTAGTTTAATTTTGATTGTCTTTATAAGAGACTCTTGCTATGTTAACCTGAGCACATAAACATGGAAGAAGGCTCCAATATCTTTCTCTTCCCGTGAAACTATGTTATTTCATTAGTGTGGATACTGTGATTGTTAGTTGGTTAGAGTTAGTTATACAACGGATCTATTAACTAACTGCTGTTAAAAAGGATAAAAAATCAGAATATAAATTGAAGTTTCTTTTCAAGGATCGATTCTGATTTTCGTATGTAGATGTTTACTTGCAACCAAGGTTTGTTTTCTCGATAAATTTCATTTTTTTAAATTTTTTGCTCTATTCTTTGATTCTATCTTAGTTTAGAAAATCACCAACGAAATCCCCCAAATGCATAAAAAATTGAATTAAACCTTCCTCGTGGGTTCGATCTCATGTTTGTTATATATTATCTTCTGTTCTTTCAACTAGAGTATTAATTTGTGTGATAGCAACATCACAACACCTTTAATAAGCTAGAAAATGATTTTTTTTGCTGATCTTTGGTACTTCTTATCGACATTTTTGTTAATATATATATTTTTTGTAGTTTTTTTTTTGTGAGGTCCAAATATAGGTAACAACACTCACCCATTCATTTCTACAATGAAAGTACCCTATAACAAATAAACATGTATTTGACTTTTCAAACTTGTCAAAATCACATATCCATGCAAACTCAAAACTTTAAATACTGTAAAGTAGTCAGTAATAAAAGATTATTGCAAAATAATATTAAAGTACAGTTATATTGATGAAGTCTCTATCGTATGGAGATGAGGATGAAAATTAATATTAAAGACATCCTATCATCATGGAATCCAAAAGAATTTGGTACCATATATTTATGGTTCAATTAATTATCACATAACCTTTTTCTTCCCAATTTAATCCTTTTACATTTTGTTTACTCGGGATTGAATTTCATTTTTAATTTTGATTGTCTTTATAAGAGACTCTTGCGATGTTCACCTGAGCACACAAACATGGAAGGAGGCTGCAATATCTTTCTCTTCCCTTGCAGCTATGTTATTTCATTAGTGTGGACACTGTGATTGTTAGTTGGTTAGAGTTAGTTATACAACAGATCTATTAACTAATGTTAAAAAAGGATAAAAATTCAGAATATAAATTGAAGTTTCTTTTCAGGGATCGATTTTGATTTCCATAGGTGGTTGTATACTTGCAACCAAGGTTTTTTTTCTCGAAAAATTTCAATTTAATTTACTTTTGCTTTATGCTTTAATTCTGTCTTAGTTTAGATAATCACCAACGAAACCCCCCAAGTGCATAAAAAATTGAACTAAACCTTCCTCGTGGGATTGAGATCTTGATTGTTATATATTATCTACAAATACTTCCTTCATGTCACACATATGATTTGATGCTCCTGTGTCTAGATACCAGGTGCTAGAGTTGCTGCCATCAAATTTTCCTCATGCCAGCAGTAATACAGGTTCTTCTGAATCACTCACCTTCTCAGCAAAGTTGATAATTTTGTCTTCAAATTTGTAGTGTGAACAGTCTGAGACAAAGTGACCATATTCCTTGCAGTTATAACACTACACGCTTGCATTGTTATTTCCAGTTTGAATATCCTCTATGACTTCTTCCGTTGTATCTGCCTCTGCCTCTGCCATTGAAGTTTTGATTTCGTGCACCATGAAATTCTTGATTTCTATATGATCTTTCTCCTCTTCCTCTTCTATGCAGAAACCTGCCTCTTTAAAACGCACCTCTGCTGGATTCACTGGAATTCTTCAAAGTTAGTTGTGTTTGCAAAGCATGTTCAAGAGTTCTTCCTTCTCCTCTTCTGTCAATTTTCTGCTCATGGGCTTGTAGTGATCCCATTAACTCTTCTACTATCAGCTCTCCTAAATCCTTTGATTCTTCAATTGCTACAACCATATGGTAAAACTTTGAATACAGTGATCTCAGAATTTTCTCGATCACACACACATCATCAATATTTTGACCATTCCTTCTCATCTAGTGAACCAAAGAGATTACTTTTGTAAAGTAATATGAAATTGTCTCATTACTTTCTTTGTTCATCTTTTCAAAATCTCCTCTTAATGATTGTAACTGAACTCTTTTTGTTTTTTCAACTCTACTGTAAGTCTTGCTAAGCATTTCCCATGCCTCCTTTGATGTCTTTGCTGGTGCCACCATCTCAAGGGTTGCTTCATTAAGACCTTGATAAATCGTGAATAACACCTTTTTATCTTTCTTCCTTGATTCTCTCAGTGCTTGCCTTTCTGCATTACTTATCACTGTATCTACTCTTGTTGTGTCTTGTTCAGTGTAACCATCTTCAACTAGTTCCCATAATTCTTATGATCTAAGTAGTGCTTTGTATTGAATACACCACAAATCATAGTTTTGTTTGGTAAGTTAGGGAATATGGAATTGGGAATTATTGTTGTTGGAGGTCATTTTGTCTCTCGGGCTCTGATACCACTTTTGTTGGAAATATAGCAGTAATAGAGGATAGGAAAATGAAATGGTACTCTCACACTTTTCATTACGGAAATCAAACAACATATAAAAACATTACAGCATGTCTGTTACAATCTTCAAAGAACTTAATAAATATAGAAACTCTTCAATACTTGCTATCGATTCATTTTATTTTTAATGTGTATGAAAGTGCATTGTATTAACTTTAATGCATGAAAACTTAATAACCAAGTTTAATAACTAACATATATAGACTAGAATCAGAAGTTAAGCCTATTAATGGATTTATACAACCATATATAGACTAGAATCAGAAGTTAATACGGCAATGAATGCTTTGATTCTATCCTTGATTCTAAGAAGTATGCATATTAAATTGTGAAGGAACCATCTCACCTTAAAGCTTAATGGTATCAGAGCCATCTTAACCCAGCGGTCACGAGTTCGAATCTCACCATCCTCATTTTATTTCATAAAAATTAAACACAAGGTAGTGTAGACCTGTCTGTGCAAGTTTCAAACCCAAAGAGTTTTCACTTGTGCGGGGGTGTTAGAGAACAATATAAATCATATTCTTGAGCCTCACCTAACAGCTTAAAGTCTTAGGTTAGATATTTCCTTAACATAAATAATAAAAACATCATCTAAAATAGGTGTATCTGCCATTAATTTGTCATATCTGCCATGAAATTATTCAATGTTCTTGAAAATCTACATGCACTCTTATGAATTATTTTTACTTATTAAATAGCTGTATTATTGGATGACTTAAGAGAGAAGCACGTTTAGAGATGGGCGAGCTTTACACATGAGCTCTAAGGGGTCGACTTTGCACATGCTTATCCCAGTCTTCTCAGTCATATCAATTTTATCATCACCAACCCGTTCCCACTCAAAGCACTGTATCAATGATCCTAAAGTTAAGATCATCATCCGGTTTCCCAGGCCATCCCCGGGACAAGCTCTCCTTCCCATCCCAAATGGAATCAAATTGTATGCACCAACTCTCCCCGATTCAAATCTCTCCGGGTTAAAACTTGTGGGATCATCCCATAATGTCGGATTTCTGTGAATGGCCCAAGCATTTACAAACAATGCTGTCCCCGCTGGGACATCGTATCCTCCGATGGTACAGTCCCTGGATGCCAGATGTGGTACAAGAAGGGGTGCTACAGGATATAAACGTAAAGTCTCGGAGATGATGCATCGAAGGTATTGTAGTTTTGCAAAATCTGACTCTTCGATCAAGTGGTCTCCAACTTGAGTGTCGAGTTCTGTTTTAGCTTTCTTTAACACTCGTGGATGGTTGAGTAGATTGGCTAACGCCCATTCCATGGCTGTGGCAACTGTTTCTGTCCCCCCAATCATCATCACCTGCACAAAATATGTAGTTGGTAATACATTATCTTACCTTAGGATGTAAGAACTTAATACTAAAATACCTTTTCAATTCAAAAACTCAAGTGAGCGAGCATATAGAACTGATTTTATCTTAGTTCTTTAATAGTAATATATAATTAAAAATGGTTAGTTAAGAGCCTAAATAAAAGAAGCTGCTTAAAAAACTTGTACCCCCCCAATTGCAACATCACCTTCCCAGAATATTAAGTTAGTAAATCATTACTTTAAGTCGTCAAATTGATGAATAGGATAATTTTTCTTAGAAAAAGTTCGGAATATGGCAGCGGCCATGATCGATCAAAAGAGGAGGTAGGTTTGACTAACCAGAATATGGCCTTTGATTATTTCATCCGTATAGTATTCAGGCTGTTGTTCCTGCAAAGTAAGAAAAGTGTTTATCATTGTGTTTCTCTCCCTGTCATGTCGATGCTCATTAATCAATCCTTGCAGGAACATGTCCATCCGATTATTCAGCCTATCCAACTTCTTAAAATCCTGAGTAAAATCAACCCACTGCAAGATTGGAATCATATCCCCCACTTGTATCACGGAAATATATTCAATAAACTCTTTCAAAATCTCCCTAAACAGCCTAGCCTCGACAGTGTCCTTGACATCTTCGCCATAATACCCCTTCCCTGCAACCATTCTCATTATAACATTACTCGTTAGGTCAAAGAACATTGACCTTAGCTCTACCTTAGCGTAACCATGGCTGGAAACACTGCAAAGTCTACGCGTTAATATATTGACTTCGTCCCTTCGGATGGAAAATAATGAAGTAAGGCGAGTAGTAGATAGGATTTCAAGAACGCTTATGCGGCGAAGGTTGCGCCAATGATCACCGTAATCGGCCGAGCCCATGTCCGAGTTGTTGTAGTTTAATAAGTGCCTGCCACCCAAAAAGCGAGGACGATTGGCCAAAACAATATCGTTCGTGGTGAAACATTCTTCCACTATTGACGGAGAAGACACGACCACGGCAAGGTAGGATCCGAGTTGAAGGGAGAGTATTGGACCGTATTTTTTTGAGAGAGACTCAAGTGTTTGATGGATAGGTAGCTTGAGTAGATGGAGATGGCCTATAATTGGAAGAGCAAACGGGCTTGGTGGGAGATTTCTTTTCTTTCTTTTATAAAGCAAGAACTTGGTAGAAAGAAGGAGAAACAGGACGCATGGAAGAAGAGAGTAGGATAAGATTTGCTTTGTACCCAGGTGTTCTTCCATGTTTGATTAAATTGTCTAGCTAGTTACTCCTAGCCCCTTATTTATAAGCAATGTTATGTACGGAGTTCAAATCAGGATTGTCAATACCGTTTTGGTTGGTATTTTATTTTTTCAATTTTGATATAATAGGTTATTTGTTTAAATTAAAGCTACGAATTAAAATTTATAACCAATATAAATAGACTAATAAAAGGTATAAAATTTTGATCTAATAATGGAGAAATATGTTAGACTGATATTGTGACTAGAGTAACAATAATTTTTGTTTTTACTTTGAATGATATTGTGCAATCCATGTTTATGTTATAAATAAATAGATGCTTTTGTGCAATCCATGTTTATGTTATTAATAAATAAATGTTTTTTCAAGATTGTAAAAATATTTTGGTTTGGGAGCGTTTCAGTATGCATTTTCAGGGTTATACTGTTTGTGTGTGTGTGTATATTTCAACCGTAACTTCCAAAGAAATGGAGAAAATTTAAAAAAAGACTAAAGTTATTATTAACCCTTTTTGGGGACCCATGTGAACAAAATACAATTCAAAAATACAGAAGAAAAAAGAAAACAAAAAAATTTCAAAAAATATATTAGTGAGAAAAGTAATTACCGAAGACTAAATTATGAAGATAAAAATAAAATAAATTGAAAAATTTGACAATGTATTTTCAACATATAAAGGCCCTATTTACAAGAAAAAACAATTTAAAGAGGAAAAAATTAAAATTGGACTACTTATAACTAAATTAGATTTTTGCAAGGTTTATTTAATCATTTTACATTATGTTTACGCGGGATTGAATTTCATGTTTAATTTTGATTGTCTTTATAAGAGACTCTTGCGATGTTAACCTTAACACATAAACATTGAAGAAGGCTACAATATCTTTCTCTTCCCATGCAACCATGTTATTTCATTAGTGTGGACACTATGATTGTTAGTTGGTTGGAGTTAGTTATATAGCAAATCTATTAACTAACTGAGTTAAAAAAGACAAAAATTCAGATCTTTTAACTAACTGAGTTAAAAAAGACAACAATTCAGAATATAAATTGAAGTTTCTATTCAAGGATCGATTTTGATTTCCGTAGGTGGACGTTCACTTGCAACCAATGTTTGTTTTCTTGATAAATTTCAATTTTATTTATTTTTTCTCTATTCTTTAATTCTGTCTTAGTTTAGATAATCACCAACGAAACCCCTCAAGTGCATAAAAATTTGAACTAAACCTTACTCGTGGGATCAATCTCTTGTTTATTATATATTATCTTATGTGTTTCAGCTAGAGTATTAATTTGTGTGATAGCGACATCACAACACTTTTAATAAGAAAATAAATGATTTTTTTTGCCGATCTTCAGTTCTTCTTACGTTTTTTTTCAAGATATATATTTTATGTAGTTTGTTTTTTGTGAGGTCCAAAAATAGGTAGCAACACTCATCCATCCATTTCTACAATGAAAGAACCCTATAACAAATAAACATGTACTTGTCTTTTCAAACTCGTCAAAATCACATATCCACGCAAACTCAAAACTTTAAATACTGTAAATTACTCAATAGTAAAAGACATCCTATCATCGTGGAATCAGAAATAATTTGGTACCACAGATTTATGGTTCAATTAATTGTCACCTAACCTTTTTATTCCCAATTTAATCCTTTTACATTTTGTTTACTCGGGATTGAATTTCATGTTTAATTTTGATTGTCTTTATGACAGACTCTTGCGATGTTCACCTGAGCACACAAACATGGAAGGAGGCTGAAATATCTTTCTCTTCCCTTGTAGCTATGTTATTTCATTCGTGTGGACACTGTGATTGTTGGTTGGTTAGAGTTAATTATATAATGAATCTATCAATTAACTGATGTTAAAAAAATGGATAAAAATTAAGAATATACATTAAAGTTTTATTTCAAGGATCGATTTTGATTTCCTCAGGTGGATATTTACTTGCAACCAAAGTTTGTTTTTTCGATAAATTTCTATTTTATTTATTTTTGCTCTATTCTTTAATTCTGTCTTAGTTTCGATAATCACCAATGAACCCCCCCCAAATGCATAAAATTTGAACTATACCTTGCTCATGGGATCGATCCCTTGTTTGTTATATATTATCTTATGTGTTTTCAAATAGAGTATTAATTTGTGCGATAGCGACATCGCAACACCTTTAATAAGAAAAGAAATGATTTTTTTTTGCCGAACTTTGGTCTTCTTACTGTAAACTAATCTTTAATGAAATAATATTGGAAAATAATATTAAAATACATTTATATTGATGAAGTCTCTTTCGTATGGATATGGGGATGAAAAATAATATTAAAGACATCCTGTCATCGTGGAATCCGAAACAATTTGGTACCAAAGATTAATGGTTCAATTACTTGTCACCTAATTTTTTATTGCCAATTTAATGCTTTGACATTATGTTCACTCAGGATTGAATTTCATGTTTAATTTTGATTGTCTTTATAAGAGACTCTTACGATGTTAACCTGAGTACATAAACATGGAAGAAGGCTACAATATCTTTCTCTTCCCATGCAACCATGTTATTTCATTAGTGTGGACACTGTGATTGTTGGTTGGTTATATAGCGAATCTATCAAGTAACTAACGTTAAAAAACAAGGATAAAAATTAAGAATATAAATTTAAGTTTTATTTCAAGGATCGATTTTGATTTCCTTAGGTGGATATTTACTTGCAACCAAGGTTTGTTTTCTCGATAAATTTCAGTTTTCTTTATTTTTGCTCTATTCTTTAATTCTGTCTTCGTTTAGATAATCACCAACGAACCCCCCAAATGCATAAAATTTGAACTATACCTTGGTCATGGGATCGATCCCTTGTTTGTTATATATTATCTTATGTGTTTTCAACTAGAGTATTAATTTGTGCGATGACAACATCGCAACACCTTTAATAAGAAAAGAAATTATTATTTTTTGCCGAACTTTGGTTCTTCTTGCTAACATTTTTGTTTTCAAGATATATATTTTTGTAGTTTGTTTTTTTGTGAGGTCCAAAAATAGGTAACAGCAATCATCCATCCATTTCTACAATCAAAAGAACCCCATAACAAATAAACATATACTTGACTTTTCAAACTCGTCAAAATAACATATCCACACAAACTCAAAACTTTAAATACTGTAAATTAATCTTTAATGAAATAATATTGGAAAATAATATTAAAATACATTTATATTGATGAAGTCTCTTTCGTATGGATATGGGGATGAAAAGTAATATTAATGACATCCTGTCATCGTGGAATCCGAAACAATTTGGTACCAACAATTAATGGTTCAATTAACTGCCACCTAACTTTTTTATTCCCAATTTAATCCCTTTACATTATGTTTACTCAGGATTGAATTTTCATGTTTAATTTTGATTGTCTTTATAAGACACTCTTGCGATGTTAACCTGATATAATTAGCAGGAACCGCTCCTTCCGTTCAGGAAGAGCATACAAGCATTACGGGCCTTTTCCATAGAAAAATGAATAGGACAATTCCATCCAAAACGAGTCGAATCTGGTGGTAAACACAGAGTCTCTAGTAAAGCAGAAGGGGATGGTGACCAAGATGGCTCCTCTGAAGACGGGAGTAATCGAAGTGAATCCTCCCCTGAATATGTTAAGGGCCGCGTCTTGAAAGCTGGAAGTAGGTCCTACACCCCTGTTACTCCCATTCCATTGGCTTCGACCTCTGTGGATCCTACCTCACAATGTTTTGGTGAGGGGACTATGGCTGTGACTCTTGCATCCCTACCCTGTTAAGGAACTGTCTCACCTAAAAGTTTAAGCTTGTAAGTGAGGCCCCATAATATGATTTATATTATTCTCTAACACACACCCTAAAGTGAAAGCCCTTTGGGCTTGAAACTTGCGCAGACCCACATCACCTTGTGCTTGGTTTTTATCAAATAGAATAGGGGTGGTGAGATTCGAACTCGTGACCGCTGGGTCAACAAGGCTCTGATACCATGTTAAGGAACCATCTTACCTAAAAGCTTAAGATTGTAGGTGTGGCCCCAGAATATGATTTATATTATTCTCAACCCCCCCCTCTCAAGTGAAAGCCCTTTGGGCTTGAAACTTGCACAGGCACACATTACCCTGTGCTTGATTTTTATCAAATAGAATGGGGGTGGTGAGATTCGAACTCGTAACCGCTGGGTCAACAAGACTCTGATACCATGTTAAGGAACCATCTCACCTAAAAGCTTAAGCTTGTAAGTTTATATTATTCTCTAACATACCCTACCACCTATAGACGGTCGTCCGTCCAACAGCCGCCCGAAAAGGAACTGCAGTCATCTTGAATAGGAATCATACATCGATACAAAGAATCCCCATAAAAATACCACTTGATCGAGCACCTTCGTATCCGGTCAAAATCTTGGCTAATTGATCGAAGAGGGTAGCTCCAGTAGACCCATAGATCATGGAACAAATAGGGTGGGTAGGTCCAAGCACATAAACATGGAAGAAGGCTGCAATATCTTTCTCTTCCCATGCAGCTATGTTATTTCATTAGTGTGGACACTGTGATTATTAGTTAGTTAAAGTTAGTTATACAACGGATCTATTAACTAACTGATGTTAAAAAAAGATAAAAAATCAGAATATAAATTGAAGTTTCTTTTCAAGAATCGATTCTGATTTCCGTAGGTGGATGTTCACTTGCAACCAAGGTTTGTTTTCTCGATAAATTTCAGTTTTATTTATTTTTGCTCTATTCATTAATTCTGTCATAGTTAACATAATAACCAACAAACCCCCCCAAGTGCATAAAACATTGAACTAAACCTTCCTCGTGGGATCGATCTCTTGTTTGTTATATATTATCTTGTGTGCTTTCAACTATAGTATTAATTTCTGCGATAGCGACATCGCAACACCTTTAATAATCAAGGAAATGATTTCTTTTGCTAATCTTTGGTAGTTCTTACCGACATTTTTTTTCAGGATATATTTTTTTTGTAGATTGTTTTTTTGTAAGGTCCAAATACAGGTAACAACACTCACCCATCCATTTCTACAATGAAAGAACCCTATAACAAATAAACATGTATTTGACTTTTCAAACTCGTCAAAATCACATATCCACGTAAACTCAAAACTTTGAATACTGTAAAGTAGTTAGTAATAAAAGAATATTGCAAAAAAAATATTAAAGTACATTTATATTGGTGAAGTCTCTTTCGTATGGAGATGAGGATGAAAAATAATATTAAAGACATCCTATCAACTTGGAATCCGAAACAATTTGGTACCAACAATTAATTGTCAACTAACTTTTTTATTCCCAATTTAATCCTTGTACATTATGCCTACTCACGATTGAATTTCAAGTTTAATTTTGATTGTCTTTATAAGAGACTCTTGCTATGTTAACTTGAGCACAAAAACATGGAAGAAGGCTGCAATATCTTTCTCTTCCCGTGCAACTATGTTATTTCATTAGTGTGGATACTATGATTGTTAGTTGGTTAGAGTTAGTTATACAATAGATCTATTAACTAACTGCTGTTAAAAAGGATAAAAAATCAGAATATAAATTGAAGTTTCTTTTCAAGGATCGATTCTGATTTTCGTATGTAGATGTTTACTTGCAACCAAGGTTTGTTTTCTTGATAAATTTTATTTTTTTTTAATTTTTTGCTCTATTCTTTGATTCTATCTTAGTTTAGAAAATCACCAACGAAACCCCGCAAATGCATAAAAAATAGAACTAAACCTTCCTTGTGGGTTCGATCTCATGTTTGTTATATATTATCTTCTGTTCTTTCTACTAGAGTATTAATTTGTGTGATAACAACATCGCAACACCTTTAATAAGCCAGGAAATGAATTTTTTTACTGATCTTTGGTATTTCTTATCGACATTTTTGTTAATATATATATTTTTTATAGTTTTTTTTGTGAGGTCCAAATATAGGTAACAACACTCACCCATTCTTGCGATGTTCACCCGAGCACACAAACATGGAAGGAGGCTATAATATCTTTCTCTTCCCTTGCAGCTATGTTATTTCATTAGTGTGGACACTGTGATTGTTAGTTGGTTAGAGTTAGTTATACAACGAATCTATTAACTAACTGATGTTAAAAAAGGATAAAAAACCGGAATATAAATTGAAGTTTCTTTTCAAGGATCGATTCTGATTTCCATAGGTGGTTGTATACTTGCAACCAAGGTTTGTTTTCTCGAAAAATTTCAGTTTAATTTACTTTTGCTCTATTCTTTAAATCTGTCTTAGTTTAGATAATCACCAACGAAATCCCCAAGTGCATAAAAAATTGAACTAAACCTTCCCCGTGGGATAAAGATCTTGATTGTTATATATTATTTTGTGTGCTTTCAACTAGAGTATTAATTTGTGCGATAGCGACTGTCATAACCCAATTTTGGGTTATTCTAAAATAAAAAAAATAAAATAAAAGAGGCTAGTGTTTGTCGGAGAATCAAGGTGAAATTTTGATTTGTTTCGAGAGCTCGATCGTACTTTTTTCTGTCCAAAATGAAGGAAATCGCAGATTGAAGGCTAAACTAATTTATTATCGGATAAATCTGTGTAAAAATTAAGTCAACATCTATGATTATATTTTTATTGGTCAATTTCATTTAATCGTTGGTCGATTTAAAAGTGTAATTATGTTTGAGAACTAATTTAGAGTCTAATTGAAAGATTTAATTAAGTGCAAGGGCTTGGATATATTTTAAATTGGCCAAATTAATTTTATTAAGGGCTTAATCGATGAGAAATCAAGTTATTGAATTTAATTCGGGTTCAATTGATGAGATTAGAATTTTTGGAGACCGAGTTAAATTTTTCCAAGCCAATTATGCGAAATCAGGGGCCGAATTGAATGAATTGAGAGTCTAATGGTTAATTGGGGGTTAAATCGCGCAAATCATAAACCAAGGACTAGAATAAAAAAGGCGCGCAAAGCTGAGGTTACTCTCGAAATTTTAACGGAGATGCATTTGCATAAAAAATAAAAATTTAAATTCAATTGAGGGTGCAATTAAACAAACAATTATAAATTGAGAACCAAATCATACTTTGACCTTCCTAAATATTTCGAAAATTGCACTGTTCAGGCATGCCTGCACTGCATGTTCAGGTTTGGTTGGCCTTTGATTATTTCATCCGTATAGTATTCAGGTTGTTGTTCCTGCAAAGTAAGAAAACTGTTTATCATTGTGTTTCTCTCCCTGTCATGTCGATGCTCATTAATCAATCCTTGCAGGAACATGTCCATCCTTTTATTCAGCCTATCCAACTTCTTCAAATAAAATCAACCCACCGCAAAATTGGAATCATATCCCCCACTTGTATCATGGCAATATATCCAATAAAATCTTTCAAAATCTCCCTAAACAGCCTGGCCTCGACAGTTTCCTTGACTTCTGCGCCAGAGAGAAAGAGAGGGCTGACTGTCGACGAAGGTGGAGGGTGTTGCTGGATTGGCCTCTCCGGTGGTGCTAGGTGAGTGGCTGGTTGTTGTCAGAGGAGAGGAGGAGCTGTTGCACGTCTGTTTTTTAGAGAGAGAGGAGAGCTTTCGGGGAGAGAGAAAGAGAGGTTGCAGCGGGGAAGAGAGAGGAGGGATCCGTCACCGGCGTAGGAGCTCTAGCCGTGGTTTGGCTAGAATGCTCTCGTGTGTCGTGTGTCTGTGTTCGTCGCCTCCTCGCTGTCAAAATTTTCTCCCCTAGTTTTATTTCATCCTCTGCCAAAGTTTCCCCAGTTTACCCGTCTGTGTATTCTCCTCCCCCAGTCGTGACTGAAAAATTTCTCCTCTATTTTTCCCAGTTTTCACCCGTTCCCTCTCTGTAAATTTCCCCGTCCAAAAACTCCCGGGACTGCAAAATTTCTCCACCCAGTTTTAAAATTTTGTTTTCCTCCCCCTCCTTTGCCTTGCTTTGTTTTCTCGTGTCTATTTATAGGCGAATGAGGCATGGTGCACGGCATGGGGGTGTTGTCCAGGGGATGGTGTTGAGAGGGAGTGGATTGAAGGAATGGTGTAGCTGGTATGGCCAAGCATGGCTTTGGCAATTTTATTTTATTTTTTTGAAAATTTTAAATAAATAGGTTGTGATAAAAGAGAGTTTTTCGATGGGAAAAAACAGGAAGAATTATGTTTTTATCTTTAGTTTTGACTTTTGATTTTACCTGAAAAGTTTTGTCACTGAAAATTCTGATTGTCTCAATTTAACCCACATTAAGCTTTCAAAATTAATTTCTTATTAATTAAGCCCTTAGTACAGTTAATTTGACTCATTTAAAGTATAATTAAGCCCTTGCGCTTAATTAAATCCTTCAATTGGGCCCTCAATTAATTCCGAAGCATAATTACACTTTAAATTGGTCAATGATTAAATCAAATTAGCCCATAAAAATATAATTATGTCTTTCGATTTAAGTTTTAAGCAGATTTATCTAGTAATAAATTACTTTATTACACTCATGTCAGTTCTTGAATCGGCCATGGGAAGCTGAGATACTGCATGCCAAGCCCACCAGTACTCTTTTGGATGATAAGATCAAATTCGACACCGCAAGCAAACCTCATGCCATTCACCACATATCAAAAAATTATTGAGAAATTAATTTATTTAACAATTGCTAGACTAGACATTATTTTTCCGATAATTTTATCAAGTCAATACATGCATGCTCCCACAGTTCAACACCCTGGTATAATGAAACTCATTTTGTGATATTTGAAGGGAACAATGGGTGAAGGGAATGTTAGGACATGTAATGGGCATAAGGACATTAAGGGCTACACAGACTTCAATTGAGTAGGTTTACCTACACTAGATAGACAATCCACCATCAGATATTGCATGTTTGTTTGCAGTAATTTAATGTTGTGGAAAAGTAAAAAACATGTGGTTGCTCGTTCAAGTGATGAAGCTGAATATCATGCTGTGATATTTGTCTTGTGTGAATTGATTTGGTTCATGAATCTACTTACAAATCCTGGTTTCCACAATATTACACCAGTGCTACTATTTTGTGATAACCAAGATGCAATACATATTGCGAGAACAAAACATCTTGAAGTTGATTGTCATTTTATTCGCCAACAAGTTTAAGATAAACTTGTTTGGATTTAGTACGTGCGTCCTTGAGATCAACTTACTAATGTGTTCATCAAAATTCTACATTCTACTCCATTTCATCGGCAATTAATCAAGTTTGGATCAATTAGTCCACTTGATCCAATTTGAGGGAGAGTTTAGAAGATTTGCTAGAGATGGAAGATATGACAAATTATTGGTAAGGATAGAGTTTATCTATTACTTAATTTAGAGGATTTTGTAATTACAATTACAAGTAACCTTTCTTACAAATACAAACCATCAACATTAGCTAAATGAAACCATGGGATTGGCGGATCCGATGGAAAATCTACATGCACTCTTATGAATTATTTTTATTTAATAAATAGCTGTATTATTGGATGACTTAATTAAGAGAGAAGCATGTTTAGAGTTGGGCGAGCTTTGCACATGAGCTCTAAGGGCTCAACTTTGCACATGGTTATCTCAGTCTTCTCAGTCATATCAATTTTATCATCACCAACCCGTTCCCACTCAAAGAACTGTATCAATGACCCTAAAGTTAAGGTCATCATCCGGTTTGCCAGGCCATCCCCAGGACAAGCTCTCCTTCCCATCCCAAATGGAATAAAATTGTATGCACCAACTCTTCCCGATTCAAATCTCTCCGGGTTAAAACTTGCGGGATCTTCCCATAATCTGGGATCTCTGTGAATGGCCCAAGCATTTA
Source organism: Salix purpurea (assembly GCA_027405865.1). Classification (NCBI taxonomy): domain Eukaryota; kingdom Viridiplantae; phylum Streptophyta; class Magnoliopsida; order Malpighiales; family Salicaceae; genus Salix; species Salix purpurea. The sequence continues at coordinate 1,324,172 of CM050328.1, read as the reverse complement.
CAAACAATGTTGTCCCTGCTGGGACATCGTATCCTCCGATGGTACAGTCCGCGGATGCCAGATGTGGTACAAGAAGGGGTGCTACAGGATGTAAACGTAAAGTCTCGGAGATGATGCATTGAAGGTATTGTAGTTTTGCAAAATCTGACTCTTCGATCAAGTGGTCTCCAACTTGAGTGTCGAGTTCTGTTTTAGCTTTCTGTAACACTCGTGGATGGTTGAGTAGATTGGCTAACGCCCATTCCATGGCTGTGGCAACTGTTTCTGTTCCCGTAACCAACATCACCTGCACAAAATATTTACTTGGTAATTAATACATTATATTATATTACATTAGGAAGTAAAAACTTGGTATTGAAAAACTATTTCAACTCAAAAACATTGTTATTATCGATAAATCAGTTTTATGCCTTAAAAAATGTGGAATGAGCAAGAGAAACATAAATAATTATTACATTTCGAGGTATCACGATTAATCTATAGAAAAAGAGGTATTTTGATTTTGACTAACCAGAACATGGCCTCTGATTATATCATCCGTGTAGTACTCAGGCTGTTATTCCTGCAAAGTAAGAAAACTGTTTATCATTGTGTTTCTCTCCCTGTCATGTCGATGTTCATCGATCAATCCTTGCAGGAACATGTCCATCCTTTTATTCAGCCTATCCAACTTCTTAAAATCCTGAGTAAAATCAACCCACTGCAAGATTGGAATCATATCCCCCACTTGTATCATGGCAATATATCCAATAAAATCTTTCAAAATCTCCCTAAACATCCTAGCCTCGACAGTTTCCTTGACATCTCCGCCATAATACCTCTTCCCTGCAACCATTCTCATTATAACATTACACGTTAGGTCAAAGAACATTGACCTTAGGTCTACCTTAGCGTAACCATGGCTGGAAATGCTGTGAAGTCTACGCGTTAATATATTGACTTCGTCGCTTCGGATGGAAAATAATGAAGCAAGGCGAGAAGAAGAGAAGATTTCAAGAGCGCTTATGCGGCGAAGGTTGCGCCAAAGTTCACCGTAACCGGCTGAGCCCATGTTAGTGTTGTTGTAGTTTAATAAGTGCCTGCCTCCTAAAAAGGGAGGACGATTGGCCAAAACAATATCGTTCTTGGTGAAACACTCTTCCACCATTGATGGAGAAGAGACGACCACGGCAAGGTAGGATCCGAGTTGAAGGGAGAATATTGGACCGTATTTTTTTGAGAGAGAATCGAGTGTTCGATGGATAGGTAGCTTGAGGAGATGGAGATGGCCTATGATTGGAAGAGCAAACGGGCTTGGTGGGAGATTTCTTTTCTTTCTTTTCTGTAGCAAGAACTTGGTAGAAAGAAGAAACAGGAGGCATGGAAGAAGAGAGTAGCATAGGATTTGCATGGTACCGTAGTGTTCTTCCCTGTTTGATTAACTTGTCTAGCTAATTAATCCTAGCCCCTTATTTATAAGCAATGTTAAGTGCTAATGGAAGTCAAACTCCATGCCAATACTTGTGATTTTGAAAAGGTATTTGGTGAACAAAGGAGAGGTAGCTTGATGGATTGCTTGATTTCAAATTATTTATCTTTATAAATTAAAAAAATTCAATACGTGCATTTAAATTTATTTTTTATTCTGTTTTAATACTCAATATATATATATATATATATATATCAACTATAATATCCAAAGCAATGTAGACAAATTAAAAACAAAAGAATAAAGTTATTGCTACCCATTTTGGGGGGCCATGTGAACAAAAAACAATTAAAAATAAAGAAGAAAAAAATATGAAAAAAGTTCAAAAAATATATTAGTGAGAAGAGTAATTACCAAAGACTAGTTTATGAAGATAAAAATAAAATAAATTGAAAAATTGACAATGTATTTTCGACATATAAGGACTTTATTTACAAGAAAAAATCAATTTAAAGAGCAAAAGTTCAAAATTAGAGTTTTGATGACTAAATTAGATTTTCTTAAGGTTTATTTGAATTTATTGAGAGCTATATTGCCTGGAAAACTAATTTTTGAAGTCAATTTATACTTTAATTGATAGAAATTGAATTTTGAGCATCGAATCATAATTGTTAATTGATTAAAGAATTCAAAATCAAAAAGGAAACTGAAAAAACAAGTGAATGCAACGGTTGAAATTGACCACATTAAAGGTGAAATTGAAAAAAATTAAAATTTTATTAGCCAATTAAAGGTCAAATTGCATAAATTCAAAACAAAAAACTAAAATGGAAAAAATAATTTTATAAGGGTTTTTCTAGCTTTAGGATTTACATTTCAATAATCATAAATTTGGGTTTTTTTTTTGGTTAAAATGAGTTATAGCAATATATATTGGAATAAATTAACAATGCTTAACAATAATTAAATGTACTAGTATCAAATTTCAAAATCTTGATTTGAATTTCTTAGGACAAGGGAGAGAAATATTCTGTAAAAGAGAAAGGATCATAACTTGAAGACAGAGAATATTGCTTTCCATTCTTATTTAATATTATTATGGATTTATTGAGAATGATTTTAATCTAAGTTATGCATGAATGATGGGATCTTGCAATTAATTTAGTGATGATCAAGTGACCTGCAAACCAAAAAATCATTTAGAATAATTTTCTTCTTGAATCACACACGTGGGACTCATTTTTGAGTATTACCATATCTGGCTATTTATTTAATTATTTCTGTAATAAATAAATAAATAAAAATACATGATACATATTTACTGGATTGTTTAGAAAAAGTCAATGAACGATTTAATCAGCAATCTATATTTTATATATATATATATATATATATATATATATATTTCTCCATGTCCAACCGAGATCTAGATCTAGATCTAAACAAGGAAAGGAAAATTGACACGTCATGTTTGGGATGAAGTTTTTTTTATTATTATTATCTTATTGCTTCAAAATAATGCATGCATTGTTAATTTTTTTTTGTTTGCTTTTTTAAGTAAAAGTTAAAAATTCCACACGTGTAGAAGCAATTACACACTGCTCTCAACAGACTCAACAACTATTAGTCAGTTTTTGGTTATTCTGTTATATTGATAAGCACATGTGATTGTTGCAGTAGAGATAATAATGTTAGAGTTAGTTATATTTGTTAGAGTTAGTTACACTAAGGGCTATATAAGCCGAAAACTATCATTCAATAAACTGAACTCATAATTTCCATTTCTTACATTTGAAGTCCTCTGTTTTCTCTTATCAAAACAAGTATAGTCTTCTGCTTCTTGTAACAAACTGGTATCAGAGCCTAGGAATCACAGTTTATAACTGGAAGAAAGATGGATTCAAGCAATTTTGCACAACCTAGCATTCCCAAATTTGATGGAGACTATGAACATTGGAGTATGTTGATGGATAATCTGTTACGATCGAAGGAGTACTAGTGTGTTATTGAGACAGGCTATGAGGAACCATCACTAGGGGAAGTTCTCACAGCTGGACAGAAGAAGAACTTGGAGGAGATAAAATTGAAGGATTTGAAAACCAAGAATTACCTGTTCCAATCAATTGACAAATATTCTGGAAAAAAATGCGTAGAAGAACACAACCAAACAACTATGGGATTCTATGAAAATCAAATATCAAGGAAACACTAGAGTGCAACGTGCTCATCTTCAAATTCATCGTAGGAATTTTGAATTACTGGAGATGAAGATTGGAAAGTCTGTGACAGGATATTTTTCCAGGGTGCTGTTGACAACAAATAACATGAGGAATTTTGGAGAAGATGTGTCTGAGGTGAAGATTGTGGAAAAAATATTGCGTACATTAACTGAGAAGTTCAACTACATCGTCTGCTCAATTGAAGAATCGAAAGATATAAACAAACTAACAGTAGACGAACTGCAAAGTTCACTGCTGGTTCATGAACAAAAATTCCGAAAGACTAGAGAAGATGATCAAGCATTGAGAGTGTATAATGAAAGAACAAGGAGCAGAGGTAGAGGGATGAACACCTTCAGAGGAATAGGTCATGGAAGAGGAGCTCAAATTTATAACAGAGCCACAATTGAATGCTTCAAATGCCATAGACTTGGGCACTTCCAGTATGAATGCCCAAACTTGAACAAGGAGGCACATTATGCAGAGTTGAGTCAAGAGGATGAGATACTGCTCATGACCTATGTTGACTTGCACAACCAGAAACGAAATGATGCATGGTTCTTGGATTCAGGTTGTTCAAATCACATGTGTGGAGAACGAGGTAAGTTTACAACTTTACATGAAACCTTTCAACACTGTTAAATTGGGAGACAACAGTAGGATAAGTGTGACTGGAAAGGGGAGCATGAAATTGATCTTGAATGGAATAAATCATGTGGTAAATGAAGTGTATTATGTTCCTAAGCTTAACAACAATCTTTTGAGCATTGGACAACTCCAAGAAAATGGCCTGGCAATAGTGTTTAAAGGAGGAACTTGTAAGGTTTATCATCAGAAATGGGGATTGATTGCTGAAACCACAATGACTGTAAATAGAATGTTCATTCTATTGGCTGAAACTCGACTGGTTTCCAATGATCAAAGATTTCTCTATGCAAACTCTCAAGATCTTTCTTACCTTTGGCATAGACGCTATGGACATTTGAGCTATACGAATCTGCAGACACTGCTGCAAAAAGAAATGGTTCCTGGACTTCCTAAGTTCAAAATTACAGACATAACTTGCACAGGTTGCAGAGTAGGGAAGCAACGAAGGGAAACAATACCAAAAACAAGTATATGGAGAGCAACTCAACCATTGAAATTAATTCACGCAGACATTTGTGGACCTATCTCTCCTGTGTCTAATGGTGGAAAGAGGTACATTTTGTGTTGCATTGATGACTATAGTCGAAAGTCTTGGGCATTCCTGCTAGTAGAAAAAAGTGAAGCATTTCAGCACTTCATAGTCTTTAAGAAAACTGTCGAAAAAGAGAAAGAATTATATGTAAAATTTATGAGAACTGACAAAGGAGGAGAATTCAACCCAAGGGAATTCAATGATTTTTGCAAGCAAAGTGGAATTAAGAGGCAATTGACTGCTGCATATACGCCTCAACAAAACAGCGTGGCTGAGAGGAAGAATCAGACTATAATGAACATGGTAAGGTGTTTGTTAACAGAGAAGAAGATCCCGAAGAGTTTCTGGTCGGAGGCAGTGGTATGGACCTTTTATGTCTTGAACAAATGTCCAATAACAGCATTGAAGGATGTGACTCCACAGGAAGCATGGAGTGGGATAAAACCAACTGTCAAACATTTTCGTGTTTTTGGGTGCCTAGCTCATGTTCACATTCCACATGAAAGAAGAGGAAAATTAGATGACAAGAGCACCTACTGTGTGTTTTCTAGGAATTAGTGAGGAAACTAAAGGGTACCGTTTATATGATCCTATAACAAATAAAATTGTGGTGAGTAGATGTGTTGTTTGAAGAAGAAAAGGAGTGGAATTGGAGTGAAAATCATCAGGAACAAATTCTGATAGATTTGGAGTGGGGGAATCAACTTGAAGAAAGAAATGAAAATGATGAGAATAGAGAAGAGAGGAGTGTAACTGGAGCAGTAATCGAAGTATTGGAAAAAAATACATCAGCTGAGAGTGAAGAGAATACAACAGCTGAGGGTGAAGATAATATGGTAGCAGAGAGTGAAGAACATATAGCAGCTATAGAAAGAGTTCATGGTGCAGAGGATCAAATTGAAGGGTGAGTGTGTCGTGCTCCAGTATGGATGAGAGATTATGTCGATGGAGAGGACTTGAGTGAAGACGAAGTATATGTAGCACAAGTAACAACTGCTGAAGAAGATCCTTTTATGTTTGAAGAAGCTATGAAGGAAGAAAAATGGAGACAAGCAATGGACAATGAAATAATGTCCATTGAGAAGAACAAGACGTGGACCTTGACAGTATTGCCAAATGATACTAAAAGAATTGGTGTTAAATGGATTTACAAAACGAAGCTCAATGAAAATGGGGAGATTGAGAAATATAAGGCAAGGTTGGTGGCAAAAAGATACTCACAAAAGCATGGAATAGATTACACAGAAGTGTTGGCACCGGTAGCCAGAATGGATACAGTAAGGATGATCATATCTATGGTTGCGCAGAAGGGTTTGAAAATTGGGCAGTTGGATGTTAAATCATCTTTTCTTCACGAATAATTATGAGAATGTGTACGTTGAACAACCAAGGGGTTATGTGAAGAAAGGTAAAGAACATCTAGTTTATAAATTACACAAGGCCCTATATTGGTTAAAAAAAGCTCCGCGAGCTTGGTTTAACTGAATCGAAGCTTACTTTCTTAAGGAAGGGTTTCAGAGGTGTGAAAGTGAACAAACATTGTTCACAAAAGAAGCAGCATCAGAAAGATTATAATCGTAAGTATTTACGTTGATGATCTAATCTTTACTGGTGATAATGATGATTTGTTGACAGAATTTAAGAATTCTATGCTGAAAGAGGTTGACATGTATGACTTGGGGAGAATGCATTTCTTTCTTGGGATCGAAGTATTGCAAAGAGACGATGGTATTTTCATTTGTCAAAGAAAGTATGCTTTGGAAATTTTGAAAAGATTCGGGATGTTGGAAAGCAATGAGGTAAACAGTCCGATTATTTCAGGTTTTAAAATCAGCAAAGATGAAGATGGAGTTTCGGTAAATGATACACACTTCAAGCAACTAGTGGGAAGTTTGATGTATCTTATGGCCACAAGATCAGACATGATGTTTGTCACAAGTCTTATAAGTAGGTATATGGGAAGATCACCAAATCTTCACTTACAGGCTGTAAAAAGGGCTCTCCGATATCTGAGAGGAACGATGAATTATGGTATTCACTATAAAAGGGGAGGAAATGGAAGATTGCTTGCTTTTACAGATAGTGATTATGTGGGTGATATAATAGATAGAAAGAGCACAAGTGGATACGTATTTGTGATGAATTCAGGTGCAGTATCATGGTGTTCGAAAAAGTAACCTATTGTCACTTTGTCAACAACATAAGCTGAATTTGTGGCAGCGGTAGTGTGCGCATGTCAAGCCATATGGATAAAAAGAGTGTTGAAAGAGCTAAACTACAGTGACGAAGATTGCACTCATGTTTGGTATGATAACAACTCTACCATTAAACTCTCAAAAAATCCTGTTTTGCATGGACGTAGCAAACACATAGATGTAAGGTATCATTTCTTGAGGAATCTTACAAAGACAGGTCCAATCGATTTGATTCACTGTGGAAGCAAAGATTAGTTAGCTGACATAATGACTAAGCCATTAAAGGTTGATGTTTTCCAAAGGCTTCGAGGATTACTTGGAGTATACGACATTGCTGAATTAAGCTAAGTGCTTGGTAGCGACTTGCTTAAGGGAGAGATTGAAGAAGCAATTACACACTGCTCTCAACAGACTCAACAACAATTAGTCAGTTTTTGGTTATTCTGTTATATTGATAAGCACACATGATTGTTACAGTAGAGATAATAAAGTTGTTAGAGTTAGTTACACTAAGGGCTATATAAGCCGAAAACTATCATTCAATAAACTGAACTCATAATTTTCATTTCTTGCGTTTGAAGTCCTCTGTTTTCTCTTATCAAAACTAGTCTTCTACTTCTTGTAACAACAAGAACTCAATAAAATAGATAGAAAAATACACGCGCTAATAAAATATAACAAATATGTAAATTGTAACCCAAGTTTATATATATATATATATGTCTCGACAAGACTTGATCACAGGTAAGGTTTCTAAGGATGCCTTTAACCATAGCAAATATTTGGTATCGAATTATTTCAGATTCCAAGCCGATAGAATATCTTTATTATTATTTTTCGTCCTCAATTCCATACGAAAGTGATGTTAATTTACTATAATATTATTATATCGTTACTGATTAATTCATAATATTTAAAGTTTCGAGTTTGCGTGGATATGGAGTTTTGATGAGTTTCAAAAGTTATGTGAATGTTTATTTGTTAGAGGGTTGTTTTCATTGGAGGAATCGATGGGTGACTTCCCCCACAATAATTAATAATTAATAATAGTAGTAATATTTATAAATAAATATAAATAAATAAAGAAATAAGATAAAGTTGACTTAATTGAACATCTCTCCACACTTGATGACTCGCAAAATCCTTGGCATCTTTGATTATTGCATGCGTTTAATATTATTATTTATGCTCATTTATGGAGATTTCATCAATAGCTCATTTTGAAGTAATCGACGGTTCAAGCCGGAGCAAACTCTTGTGAGTATCGTGAACAAATCTGATCTGAAATTAAAAATTGAAACTAAAGTTTTGAGTTTTCATGGAGATTAAGTGATGAAAAAACTAAAGAGAGTGCATCTAGCTTCACTAGTGATGCCAAAATGTTTTTGACTTTCCCGAGATGAGATGGGGTGCGTGGAAAACGGGTTGTGATTAATCATAAAATTACTATTGTAGGCCTTGTTTGTTTCAAGGAAAGTGAATTCCCGGAATTCACTTTCCTTGCTTTCCAGTGTTTGTTTGCTGGAAACAACTTTCCTGGAAAGTAGTTTCCAACAAACAAACACAGGAAAGTGTATTACGGTTATTTACCAAACACCGGAAACAACTTTCCAGGAAAGTTGTTTCCAGCCAAGGAAAACCTAAGGCTTAAAATCCGGAAAGTGTATTACGGTTTTAAGGACCGTAATACACTTTCCGCGAGCTAGCTAGTTATTGTTTTTTTTTTTTAAAAAATAGAAACATGTTAAAGTATTATTTTTTATAAAAAAAAATAATAATTCTGATATTAACAATTAAAAAACACAAAAACTAATAATTTAAATCTTAAAAATTCTATTTTTTTTAATCACCCTAAATTAAAATTTTGCATTGAGATTTTGATTTAAAATTAAAAAAACTTATTTTAAGCTTTTAAAATTGGAAAAAATATATATTAATAATAAGTTTTACTTAAAAAATATTTCACAAGCTTATTTCTCTATAATATGATATGACATATATTGTTATATTTTATAAAATAAGCTATGTATGAATATAGGATATAATAAAAAAATTCATCATTATACTTTTTAGATTTCATTTTTTTATTTTAAGTGATTAAATATTTTATATTAAATATTTTATATATATTAGATAATCTTGAAAAAAAAATTAATTTATTAATAAATTATTTTCCAATTCCTTTTCCATAACACAAACAAACACTGGAAAGTGTTTTCCAGTTCATTTTCCATAACACTGCCAAACATCGGAATTCACTTTTCAGGAATTCACTTTCCAGGAAACCACCTTCAGGAATTCACTTTCCAGGAAACCACCTTCCAGGAATTCACTTTTCAGGAAACCACTTTCCAGGAATTCACTTTACAGGAATTACTTTCCAGGAAACCACTTTATAGCAAACAAACGGGGCCGTAGTTTTTACTTTTTAGAAGCTATTATCCAATATTAGGCCCCGTTTGTTTGCTGGAAAGTGGTTTTCTTTTGGAAAGTGAATTTCGAGGAAAGTGAATTCCTGGAGAGTGAATTCCGATGTTTGGCAATGTTATGGAAAATGAACTGGAAAACACTTTCCAGTGTTTGTTTGTGTTATGGAAAATGAACTGGAAAATAATTTATTAATAAATTAATTTTTTTTCAAGTTTATCTTATATATAAAATATTTAATATAAAATATTTAATCACTTAAAATAAAAAAATGAAATCTAAAAAGTATAATGATGAATTTTTTTTATTATATCCTATATTGATACATAGCTTATTTTATAAAATATAACAATATATGTCATATCATATTATAGAGAAATAAGCTTGTGAAATATTTTTTAAGTAAAACTTATTAATATATATTTTTTTCAATTTTAAAAGCTTAAGATAAGGTTTTTTTTTTCATATGAAGAAAGCCAAATTAGTTTATGTTAAGAGTTATATATTTGGGTTTTTTTTTGGTATGAAGTATTTTTTTAAAGATAAATAGATACAAAAATATTTTGATGGGTATTTTGGATAAATATTTTTTTTATGGGTAAAGGCAATTATCCCTTTAATATCTATCAAATAAACATCAAGAAATAAATATTTATACCTAACATCAAACATAGTCATGCATAGATATTATAAATAATGAAAATGAAGAATGATATACTTCATTTGATCACTAAAAGAATATATGTACAAAACCATTATTTTGGAATGGCAACTGGGGATCTTTCGGACAATACAATCCCAAACAGAAACAACAGGAGACAATAGAAGAGAGAAATGATAAGCATCCACAAAATCATCTCTTGGCACCATTCTTCCTAATTTTCCACAACCCTCGCATTCGCCCATTTTGTGCACACCAATAAAACCACAAAGCTGATCAAAATTGCAAACGTAACAAACTCAATCCAGGACTTCAAACAGCTCACGTGGCCTTCCCTTCTGCAGTCGAAAAACTCAACAAGTCAGTAAATGAAGCCCCGCAGGAAACCATCCATAAAAAAATGAACAAGCAATAATACACAGATAGGTCATATTGCACAAAACTACCAAACAAAATCTTACCTCATTTAAATCCTTTTTTCAGCAACAAAAATAAGTTTTAAAGCATCTACCCTCTTAACTATTTGAATAATTTACAACAATTTAATTGTCAGTTACATAACCCTAACCAATAAAAAAGATCCTCGCCTTAATAAAGCTGTGTTATGTGTATCGGTATCAGCAGAAACTCGTGCCATATTGATAAGAATATTAACTGGAGCCTGTTATTAGTAATCAGAAGTCCAAAACATACAGAAACTAAACCTAATCCTCACTCCCTTGATCAATTATCATTGCCATCCTTCAAAAAAAATAGAATTCATCGACATACTCTCCTATATCAAGTCAATTAGAAATCACTCTTTCTACTTGAATGGTTAATTAGAAATCACTCTTTCTTCAACTGATTCCTTGATTGAACATCGCAACCTCTTTGTTCAGATTTCAGATCCCAAAAGACTTCAACACTTGGGCAACCAGTTAACCATTCAAGTAACAAATCACATCTAAAAATTCCAACGAATTCCCGATTTTCAACTTTTGTGACAGAAAATAACATCATAATTCAAAGTTCAATCCTTTATTAGATCCAAGGCTACAAATCCTACCAATAATCATAATTCAAATCAAATCTTAGACAAACAGAACAAACCCACATCACCATACTATTAAACATGCAATAATAACAACCAGTTAAACAGATACAATAACATTAGATCCAAAAACCCAACAAGCTAAAACACAAAAAAATCATTAAAAAAAACCTAAAACTAAAAAGTTTTATGTCAATTTTCATAAATTTTCATTTGTTCACCTATATCCCATTGAGCTTGGGAAAAACCTAAAACCAATAAGACAACCCACAAAACCAATAACCTTAAACTATTCTCTACTGCAAAAAGATTGAGATGCAAAGGGAGTACCTGGGTTCTCTTGCTGTGAGTTGCAGAGGGAGGTGAGATGCAGAGCAGCAGAGGGACTGAGGGAGGCGAAAGATGAGAGGGTGCTTAGGGTTTTGTAAGCAGAGATGAGGGACTAAGAGGAGGCGAGAGGAGGCGAGAGGGTGCTCTGGGTTTGCTAGAAAAGGGTGCAGAGAGATGAGGGAAAGAGATGAGGGACTGGAGAGGGAGGCGAGAGGCTAGGGTGCAGAGAGATGAGTGAAAGAGATGAGGGAAAGAGACGTGCAGAGAGATGAGGGAAAGAGATGGGTCACGTGGAAAGTGTTTTCCGCTTATGCAGGAGCGGAAAACACTTTCCGCGTGTGAAGTTGAAATTTAAGTTGACCGGGAAAGTAAAGGAAATCACTTTCCTTTGACTTCTTTTCCCAAGTGTTGCCAAACATTGGAAAGTTAGGAAACTGAATTCCTGGAATTCAGTTTCCTTGAAACAAACGGGGCCTTAATGTCACTAGAAGATCCAATGATTTACGGAAATTTAGGTAAGAGAACTTGATAATGTGTAAAGAAAAGATGTATCATACCTAGTGTACTTTATCTATAATAAACTACATTATTATTTGATTATTTTTTAAGTCATTTTTATTCATTAGTCATTTCTAAAGTTCTAGATAGATCTATCTTCATGGCAGTCTTTGTCTTATTGGGTAAGAAAGCTTAACCGTTAGAAAATCTAAATTTTAGCATCACATTTTATTTATTCATATATTTAATACATGAGGGTATACTCTAAAATATAATTTACACCCTAAATATTAAAATTTACAACTACACCTTAATATGTGAGATAAAAATAAATAAATGATTGGTGAATGATTTCTTATGTTTTAGCCAAACCTAACGAATGATCGTAAACTATTTAGGATATTCATTTTTGTATTTTGAAACATGGGAGAAGCATTTTTTTTCTCAAAAATATTTTTTAGAATTTGGCCGTATGTATAAAAACAAAATATTTTTCGTGTTTTTGAAATAAAGATTTTTTACATAGCCCGTTCCAAGTAACTTGTTACTAAAGCAAATCATCAACATTTTCCATTGTTGTTGATCCAACAATACTCAAAATATTTAATAACAAACTGGAAAGCATATTGTAAATTAATTAGCACTTGTGCTTTTACATTCATTTTGATTCGACGTTGGCTAAATGAAACCCTAAATACTGAACCATTTTTATTAAAATCGGATCAGCGGATCCGATGGAGAAACAACTACTTGCACTCTTATGAGTTCTTCTTACTTGATAAACACCTGTATTGTTCATCGGATGATCGATGACTTACGAGAAAAGCTTGTTTCGGCGTGCTTTACACATGAGCTCTAAGGGCTCATGTTTGCACATGGTTATTCCAGCAATTCGACTCTCATTCATATCGATTTTATTTTCACCAACCCGTTCCCACTCAAAGGACTGTATAAATGATCCTAAAGTTAAGGTCATCATCCTCTTTGCCAGGCCATCCCCAGGACAAGCTCGCCTTCCCATCCCAAATGGAATCAAGCTGTACGCACCAAATTTTCCCGATTCAAATCTCTCTGGCTTAAAACTTGAGGGATCGTCCCATACTTTAGGGTCTCTCTGAATGGCCCAAGCGTTTACAAGCAAAGCTGTCCCTGCTGGGACAAGGTATCCTCCGATGGTGCAGTCGGCGGAGGCGAAATGCGGTGCAAGAAGGGGCGCTACAGGATGTAAACGTAGAGTCTCGGAGATGATGCATTGAAGGTATTGTAGTTTTGCAAAATCTGACTCTTCGATCGAGTTGTCTCCGACTTGAGTGTCCAGTTCTGCTCTAGCTTTATTTAACACTTCTGGGTGGTTGAGAAGATTGGCAAACGCCCACTCCAAAGCTGTGGCAACTGTTTCTGTTCCAGCAATCAACATCACCTGCACAGAATATTTAGGTGGTAACACTTTATATTACATCAGGATGTAAGAACTTGATACTAAAATACTATTTTAATACAAAAACTTGAGTGAGCGAGCGTATATATAGAACTCGTTTTATATTAGTTCTTTAATAATACTATATACTTAGAAGAATCTGTTTAAAAAACTTGTATTCCTCCAAACACCACCACCTTCCCAGAATATGTAGGACGTAAAACTGATGAACAGGATAATTTTCTTAGAAAAATTTCGGAATATGGCAGCGGCCATGATCGATCAAAAGAGAAGGAGGTAGGTTTGACTAACCAGAATATGGCCTTTGATTATATCATCCGTATAGTACTCAGGCTGCTGTTCCTGCAAAGTAAGAAAAGTGTTTATCATTGTGTTTCTCTCCCTGTCATTTCGATGCTCATCAATCAATCCTTGGAAGAACATGTCCATCTTTTTACTTAGCCCATCCAACTTCCTCAAATGCGGAGTAAAATCAACCCACTGCAAGATTGGAATGAAGTCTCCCACATTTGTCATTGTAATATGCACAAAAAACTCTTCCAAAATCTCCCGAAACATCTTAGCCTCTACGTTGTCCTTGAGATCTTCGCCATAATACCTCTTCCCTGCCACCATTCTCAGTATCACATTACTCGTAAGGTCCAAAAACATTGGCCTTAGCTCTACCTTAGCGTAACCATGGCTGGAAATGCTGTGAAGTCTACGCATTAATATATTGACCTCGTCGCGTCGGATGGAAAACAATGAAGTTAGGCGAGAAGTAGAGAAGAATTCAATAGCGCTTATGCGGCGAAGGTTGCGCCAAAGTTCACCGTACTCGACTGAGCCCATGGTGGTCTTGCTGTAGCTTAATATGCGCTGGCCACCAATGAAGTCCGGACGGTTGGCCAAAACAATATCGTTCTTGGTGAAACACTCTTCCACCAGTGATGGAGAAGAGACGACCACGGCAAGGTAGGATCCGAGTTCAAGAGAGAATATTGGACCGTATTTTTTTGAGAGAGAATCCAGGGTTCGATGGATAGGTAGCTTGAGGAGATGGAGATGGCCTATGATTGGAAGAGCAAGCGGGCTTGGTGGGTGATTTCTTTTCTTTCTTTTGTATAGCAAGAACTTGGTAGAAAGAAGAAAGAGGAGGCATGGAAGAAGAGAGTAGCATAGGATTTGCATGGTATCGTAGTGTTCTTCCATGTTTGATTAACTTGTCTAGCTAATTAATCCTAGCCCCTTATTTATAAGCAATGTTAAGCACTAAAGGAAGTCAAACTCGATTCCCATACTTATGATTTAAAAAGGGAAGTTGGTGAACAAAGGAGAAGTAGCTTCAAGAATTTCTTGGTTTCGAATTATACTTTGTGCGTTTAACTCTTAATTTTTATTCTATTTTAATGTTTGATTAACTTGTGTGTGTATATATATATATATAACTTATTGGAAAGATTTATATGTTTACTTTAAATTTCATTGAACCCACTTTCATATACTGAAACTATAACTATGTGAAAAACTTGTCACAAGAAACAAGGTTCGAAACATAAAATATAGAAATTCTTATCTTTTAATAATTTATAGAACTTTTATCAACAAATGTTTTAAAAGACCAAATTCCCAATATGTTCAGATATGGGATGGCATATACCGCAACAAACTCTTATGTGCCTTTATTTTCTGAGATGATATATGCTCTCAATCATCAACATATCAAGTCTAAAGTATAATTTGAAACTAAAACTTTTGCTAATAAAAATAAAATATTTTTTTTATCATGATGAGTTGCACAAAAAGACTGATTGTACCATAAAAAGGTAAAAAATAAATTAAATAATCTCTTAAAAAATTAATAATTAATGTCAAAATTTAAAAGAAATTATTTTTTCAACCTCAATCAACCTTTTTAAGCAAGATTACGGTTTTAAAATACCTCATTGGGATTCTTCATATCGATTGGAATGTTATGTCAACAAGATCAGTCTTTCTTGTTGTGGAATGGGATTAGCTAACAACTTTTTTTTAATTTTTTTATTGTAATCTAGTGAGTTTCTCTCTCATTTCTCAAACACAAGGACTAAATTGTGAATAAAAATATTTTTAAGACTAAATCATATAATTTTCAAATAAAAAGGATAAAAAATGAATTTCCACAAAATCTGAAGCCTACAATGCATTGCCACAATTATTTTCTAAAGAGTTGTCATTTCATCAATCTTTTAATTTTGATATCCTAATAAATCTGATTTTTTTGTGCAAAATTAAGAACCAACTTAGGGTCAAGATTTGTTTTAGACTTTCTCACTTAACAAAACCATCAATCAACGCGATATAAAAGGATAAAATTGAAGGAAAAAAAAAGCTTGAGGGAGAAACAAAAAAATAAATAAAGGATCATAATATACAAAAAAAATAAAATAAAGGATCATGCTATTATTTCACCTCACTTTCAATTTTGACCCCTTTATTTTTAATTCTTCACAAACAATCAAACCAACTTCTTCTTTGCAAAATCAACAACTAATTTAATATCAATTTTTTTTTTGAAAAGGGCCAAAAATCAAAAGCAAAGAGCAAATCATTAAGTTCAATTACCAATCAATACAATATGAAAAAATGAGGATGAAAAACATATTTTGATAACAAAGTAAAAAAAAAATTAAACACTCAAAATCATAAATTTTGCTGTCATAAATCACAGTGAAACACCAAGCCGCCGCCCCCCCCCCCCCCCCCCCCCCCCCCCCCCCCGGTTGTATTCCCATATGTTTTTAGTTTTTACCTAATTTATTCCATTTTTTATTTTTTTTTATGTAATATATAAATTAAAAAAAGGTGATACATATGTATTTAATGGATTGTGTAGAAAAAGTCAATGGACGATTTAATCAGCCACCTATATTATATATTTGCCGACATGACAACCTATAATAAAACAGATGTAAATGAAAAATAAAATATCTTAGGTGGTAGAAAAATGAAAAATCAGCATTCCCAAGTTAATATATATATATATATATTTGTGTGCATGTGACAAACCATTAAACTCTTGTGAAAAAGAAAGGAGAGTTTATTTAATTTAACATGTCTCCACTTGATCGCATGCAAGGCCTATGCCTTACCTATAGCAAATCTTTGGTGCCAAATTATTTCAGATTCCAAATTAAAGTAATTAATAATAGTATTTTAATATTAAAAATATTGAAACTAACGCTTTGATTTTCCATGGATATTGAATTGATGAGCTGGATATGTTGAGTGAATGCTTATTTTATTGTGGTGTTGTTTTATTTGCTGAAATTCTATGGATGACTTCTCCGTTCATAGGAACTTCCAACAAAATAAGGTTTTTTTTTTCTTCTACAAATAAGCCAAAATCGATCACAAGCCTTCAGCTGCAAAAGATCTTGAGGCTTCATTAATCGTTGGGTCACAACGAGCATGCACTGATTTGGAATCGCAAAACGTTAAGATAAAAAAGATGAAATGTTCATTGTCAAAGAATAAATATATAAATAAAATAATTAATAATAGTAATAGTCTTCATAAATAAACAAGATAAAGTTGGCTTGATTTAACATGCTTCCACATGACTTGATTGGTAGTTTAACTACAATTAATTAATTGGTTGGTCTTATGTGATATTATTATATTTATATAAAACATATTTATTAATAATAAATACTTATTTTATATTTCATATTCATATAATGTTTGATCAATGGATATAACATTTGATTTATGAATCTAGAATAAGAATAAAGTTCATGAGATAAAAATATTTTGCAAATGAAACTATAAAATTTAATTATAAGATTCTTATTACATCAAACCATTCATTTTTCGTGAAATATTCTTGGTCGATCCTCTTTTAAATACGAGATATTTATCATAATTGTAAAGACTACTACATATTACATTATTTCTTTTATAAATAGAAGTAGATGTTTTCATAAGCATAAGTATACAGGATATGTAGAACTAATACATAGGTGTTGTCATCAAACATGTATAATGAATTGACTCACATGAAATTTCATATGGTGTTTATAAAAGAATTCACGTGAAGGTTGTGTAAGCGATCCTTAAACTTGAGATCACTAAGTTGTCTTACATTTTGATCTCATTACATGTTATCTTAATTGAGGTAATAATAAGACAAAAGTTGGGTATAATATGAACTACATGTAGGTATTTGAGTGATCATGAGATGATTCATCACCCTAGATGAATTATAAAAAATATTCTTTTTTTCTTGAATAGTAGTAACTAAGAAATCCTTGACCAAGGTGGAATGATATTTGTAAAGAGTTTCAAATCTTATCCAAACGATCAATGATTAATATCTTGAGAGCAAACATGATTTAAAATTGAAGACACAAATTAAGTATTAATGATAAATCAGAATATTATTAATGAAATATATTAATTACATTGAAAAACCAGTCACTGAAAAACTAAGTTAAACTACCAATGACTTTTCTAATATTTGAGGGATCATAATACATTGCTAGATAGTGTACCTGATATTCAAATATAAATTATTGAAATAGTTAAATTGTAATTATTGTTTATAAGTATTAGAAATTTAATAGGTCACAGCCATAACAAGCTACTAATTAGAAATTTAACTAATAAAGTATGATTTTATTGAAATATATTATATAAACTCAGAACTAGAATATAATTAAATTTGATGGATGACTACTCCGTTGAGAGGAACTTCCAACAAAATAATCTTTTCTTTTCTACAAATAAAGCCGAAATCAAGGAGTACGTGAAATTGAAATTTCTAACTTTTTGCTTGAAGCGTATAGAAGTGAACGTCAATGGGGAGCTGACAAGTTCCTCACGCATTAATATTGTCTGTGTGCACACACAGCAAGGCAGCAAGCAACACGGGGAATGACTCTTCCAATAAATAATTTAATTTAATTTCTTGCTTCTCCATCGGTGTTCTATCAAAATCAACCCACTTCCAAGAAGTAGCTTAATTTAATTCCTTGCTTCTCCATCGGTGTTCTATCGATATATTATAGTGATATTTTCTTAAACATTCCTAGATATATCTTATAGGATTTTTGGGATCTTTACTATCCTTGAATAATTTTGTTTTATTATTTTTGCTAGAAAATAATATAAATTATATTTTAATATCTCATTTAATAACTTACGTTTTTTGATGAGATGATTCCTTGATATGGTATCAGAACCTTGCTGACCCAGCGGTCACGAGTTTGAATTGCACCACCCTCATTCTATGTAATAAAAGTTAAGCATAAGGTAGTATGAGACTGTGCAAGTTTTAAACCCAAATAGTTTTTAATTGATGGTAATGATGTGATGAACAAACTTCAAATAAAAATTAAAGTTCTTATGGCTCGAATGATGGACCTTACCGATCCTGAAAAATTAAATCTCATGATGAACAAAGAGCTGCAGAATGATGAAGTCAGTGTGTGTATGCGTAAAGGAAAAAAAACATACATGAAAAGATAATCCGCAACTATAAGAAATTTCATCAATGTCATCAGCACAAGTTGCAGATATGGGTGAGATGAGCTAGGATACATGTACTTAGAAACAGTGTTGGCGAAGGAATTTTAGAGCCAGAATCCATGGATTGTATATATTTTTCTACACTGCCATGGATCTTGCAAATTATTCCATCGATTCATTGATTCACCATGCATACCAAGGATTGCTGAACAAACCTTACAGCAATGGTGTATCCTGGTTAAAGGGTTATCTACATGTATTTCTAGTATGTGTTTTGCTAGCTCTCTTTTGCTTGCTTCCCACTACAAGAAAAGGGTGCCATTAGCAACGGAATTTTGCAATGGCAAAATTCCGTTGCTAAATTTGCATCCGGAAATTGTTTAGCAACGGATATTCCGTTGCTAAACGAATTGCAAAAATTAAAAAAAGGAAACAATGATTGCAACGGATTTTTCGTTGCAAGTTTAATGTGCAACGGATTTTTCATTGCAAGTTTAATGTGCAACGAATTTTCTTTTGCATTTGCAACGGATTATCCGTTGCAACGTAACATACTTTATGCGGATTACTCATTTCGGCCCCTCACTCCTCTCGATTCTTCTCTTCCTCTCTCGTTCGTCTGCCTAATTTATGCTCATTTACTCATCAGATCACGAAATCAAAACAAACACAACTAGCTGATCTCCATCTCTTGTTCCCGATCTCCACCTCTCCGGCGTCGAGCTTCAGCGACCCAACAGACCCATCACCACCACAACGAAGATCTGCTTCCTCTGGTGCATGGTACGGTCAGTATTTCCATGTTGCTCGCATTTCATTTCCTGCATTTTATGAATAGACCAGCTTGTTTCAGTTTCTCCTTTGATTTTCTATTTCTTGCACACCAAAACGATTTGTCGTTCTGTTAATTTCAGAGGCCTAGGGTTTCTGATTTTTTTATTTGTATGCAATTTTGAAGGTGGAAGAGTGAATGAAGTTCCAGTAATTAGGGTTTATGGCTCTACACCTGCTGGTCAGAAAACTTGTTTGCATGTTCATCGCGTAAGATTTTATTAATTACTTTTCCTGTAATTAATTTGGTAATTAACTTCTGAAACAGGCAAAAATTAAGGATTTTGAATTTGACTATTGTGTAAGAGTTTAAGCCTTTTGGACTGATTTTTTTTATGATGACTTTGAGCTAATTAGTTTATTGAATTTTTGTAGGCTTTTCCATATTTATATGTACCCTGTTCGGATATTCCGATTAATAGAAATCCGAACAAGAAGTAAGCTGATTCAATATCTCTTCTTATGTTCTTTGATCTTATTCAAGTACACTTGCAAATATCTTAAATATGATTGATAAATGATGTTGGTTGACCATTTTAGGTAAAAAAAAGTTGCAGCAACAATTGCAAGAGGAGATCTCCGTGCACTTAGCTTTAGCAAGTGCTGTTGAACAGTCAGATTCATCCCTCTCTAATTCACCCTGTCAGCTTCCTGATATGGTAAATGTCCCCCATTGACATTTTTTTTTCCTGTTACATTTTTATCTGAAGGCGTTGTTTGTCTTCTCACTGTGAGGTTCTTGATGTGGAATGCAGGCTCAAGAGCTCTTGGATAGCATAGCTATTCTGGAAATCACGATATCAAAGCTAGAACAAGAATCGGTTGCCCTCCAATATCAGCTTAGTCAAGAGAGAAATGAACGTCGTCTTGCTGAGTACCATTTGACGCATTTGCCGTATCCAGCATCATCACCATTTGATTGTTCTCAGTTTAACTTTACAGATATGGTATTCTTTTATGCTCATTCAATTTGCAGTCAGCCTTAAGCTTCAGTGGAGTGCATTTTCATATTTGTCCTTGTATAAGTAAAGAATAATGAAGAAATGAGGCATTAAGGTCTATGATTTGTTGCAGAGCATGAGAACCTGCAGCATGGAGAAAGCGGAAGGGCCGGGAGGGTGGAGGATAATGCTCTCCTGCCAGATGTAATTAGAGAGCCAGATAAGGATCATTTTGTTGAGAAACTTTGTCACCATCCTAATTGGTTATGAGAAGAAATGGTCTTGTGCATGAGAGATATTTTCCTCTCCTTGGCACATTCGTCCAAAATTTCTTCTCCAGAGTGTTTAGCGTCACCATCTTCTCCAGAGTGTTTAACTCCTTGATTAAGAGTCCCCCAGATGACATGGAACATGGATTTAATATTTATTTTTTTATTCCATGTTGATTTACTTAGTCATGTAAATGTAACCGAATCTCTATTGTATTATGAATTTTAATTTCCCATTTTTTTTATTTCAACCATGTTTATTTAGTTTTTAATATCAATGATATTTCAATATATTCTACTAGTTTTAAAATATTTATTCATAATTAATTAAACAATAAGTAAATATAAAACTGATAAAAAAAATTAAATACCATTTATAAATTGCAACGGATTTTCCGTTGTAAAGTTTGAATTTGCAATGGCAAATTTTGCAACGGCAAATTTTGCAACGGATTATCCATTGCAAATTCACTTGCAACGGATAATACGTTGCAAGCTAAATTTATGACCACGTTTTTTTAACGGATTGTGTCCGTTGCAAATGCCGTTGCTAATTAATATTAGCAATGACTTTCTTTGTTATTTGCAACGGATCACTCCGTTGCAAATAGGGCTGTTTTTTTTGTAGTGTCCTGTTGTTTAACTGATGTATTTTCCAGCTAACTCATTGGATTGCGTTTTCTAGGGTTTATCTATTTTGCTTGTATATATAAAAATAATTAAACCCCAGATACACAACCAGTACTGTTATTAAGAACAAAAAAAGGGAGTCTCCAGGACGTGTGACAATGACTTTGCACAGATCATGAATAAATAATAATAAAAAATAGTATTATAATATTAGAAACTCCCAGGTCATGAAGAAAGAAGATTTTGAAATCAAGTCTTTGATTTCGCATGGGTATGGAATTTCGATGAGCTGGATAAGTTGAGTGAATGCTTGTTTTATTCGATGAAATTCTATGGATGACTTCTCCGTTCATAGAAACTTCCAACAAAATAATATTTTCTTCTCTGCAAACAATCCAAAATCAAGGAGTCTGTCCACGCACAGTAACGCAGCAAGCATGCACCACGGGGAAGGACTTTTTTCCAATTCTCCCTGGCCTCCAACCCCCCCCCCCCCTCTCTTTCTATTATCATCACCACCCACTCCCAACTCATTCATGTTAGTTTCGTTTCGTTTGAGCTGAAATGGTTGAAAGTATCATTTAAAAAATAAGATAAAATAACATGATTTTTATCTCATTTAAACTTCGGTTCATTCTGGAAATTCCACCATAATTTCAGCTGAAACGTTTTAGTTTCGTTCCATCCGTTCTGTTTCGGCCAAATAGTATTTTTATAAATAATAAATAATTTTATATATAAATCATATCTCTTAATCCGACCATTACCGTTAGATTGAGATAAAATTTTACGATGAGTCTCTTGACATATATATATATTAAAATTTCAAAGAAATCAGAGAATATAATGATCTTGCGAGATTGATGATGACATTCTCATAATAAACATGTTAAGTTTTTTTGTTCAAAAAAAATATTTTATTGTGTCATTTTTTAGATTAAATTGTACAATTCTAATAGAAATTTTTTTTTGAATTTAAAGTAACTATTTTTAATATATATATATATATAGTACAACCCCGAAACGGCGCACAAAAACGCGTCAAAACAGAAATATTCAGTTTCAACTGAAAAAACAAAGCATCATTCGAACCAGAATCAACATCCTTGCTTCCAAGAAGTAATATAATTTAATTTCTTGCTCCATATCGGTATCCTAGCAAAATATTATAGTAATATTTTCATTTTTGTATTTATACTTGACCAAACCCAAAAATAATCAGCCTATAAAGTCTTCGTGTTTATCTTATTATCATGAGACAAGGTGCATGGTTTCTTCTTGATTTTTCTCACCAAATCACCAGAAGGAGGACGGAGTAGGGTTCCAATAGCTGTTGCTTTGCTTTGGTTTACAAAATGGGCAACTGCTTGGATTCTTCTGCTGCTAAAGTAGAGCCTACTCAGAGTTCACTCACTCCTGGTAGGTAACACACTTTTTCCTTGTGTGTTTGGTAAAGGCCTAAGAGCCTAATACGTGATATTAAAAGTATATATATTAATTATAAATACTTAATTTATATTAAATATTCTTATAATATTTCATTAATAAATTTAATATTTGATTTATGCATTTTGAGTAAGGATAAAGTTAATGAGATACAGATGTTTTACATAATTAAGAAATTTTTATTGCTCAAACCATTAATTATTATTGAAATATTCATGGTCGATGTTCTTTTAAATACTTGATATTTATTGGACAGTTTGTGCCTTGCAAAAAAATATCATAATAAATCTTTAAACAATCTTGTATCTATCCAATAGGGTCTTTAGGATTCCTAAATAATTTTGTTTTATTGTTTCATCTACATATATAATATTTAGAAATCCCAACATTAACTTTTAATTATAGGATGCCTTTAATATAATTATCCATCCTCAATTAAAAACATGTCATCAATAACAACCATTTTTTAATATTTGACTAACCATGTTAGAGAAAACGATTTTGTTAAGTGCAAGGACTTAATTATGCTTTAAATTGATCAAATTAATTTTATTAAGGGCTTAATTGACAAAAAAATCAAATTCTTGAGTTTAATTCGGGCTCAATTGAGAAGATTGAAAATTTTGGAGATCCAATTGAATTTTTTCAAGCTAATTGTGCAAAATTAAGGGTCAAATTGAAGTTTAATGGTCAATTGAGGGTCAAAGTGCATAAATCAAAAGCCAGGGACCAAAGTGAAAATGGCGCTCAAAATCAAGCGTTATGTTGCAATTCGGCCAGGGGCATAATTGCACAAAATTACAAATTTAAATCCAATTGAGGATGCAATTGAAACAATCATAAATGGAAGGACCAAAGTGAACCTTTGCCTTCTCAAAGCTGCACGTCACGCACGCCATGCCTTCCCCGCCGTCTCCTTTTCCCTACAACCCGCCGACCGGCCGCCCACGCCTGCTGACCAGCCACCATCGCAGGCATGCCAGAAACCACGCCGCCGACCTGCAGCCACCCTGTCAGACCACCACCGCGATAATTCTCACGTGTAATTATGAAATTCCTTCTTCATCAATTCCTATGACTATCATATCATCAACATAAGTAATAAAGGCTACTTTTTCCCCTCATTTCTTTTCAAAAATAATCTAAATCCATGCTTTCACATTGCTAGACTGAATCCTCCAAACCATGCTTTAGGAGATTGTTTCAGTCCATAAAGTAATTTTCGAAGCTCGCACACCACATTTTATTTTCTTCCAATAAAACCATGATGAGTTCATATACACTTCCTCCTCTAGATCTCTATGAAGAAGTATATTTTTTACATCAAATTGATGTAAAGGTCAATCAAGGTTTGTTGCAAGTGATAAGAATATCTAGATTGTGTTTAGTTTGGCTACTGGTGAGAATGTTTTCTAATAGTCTATGTCATATATATGTGTGTATCCTTTAGCTACTAGTCTTGCTTTGTATCTTTCTACTTCCCCATCTTCTTAATATTTCATAGCAAACACCTCTTTGCATCCAACTATTTTTTTCCATCTAGCAATATAGTTAGTTTCCAAGTATTATTATTCTAGAGAGCCTTCATTTCATCATAGACAATTATCTTCTAATGTTCATCTAGCATAGCTTCTTCAATGTTTTGTGGGACCTGTTCGGAAGATACTTTTCCCATGAAAACTTTTGTTGTATCTAACATGTTATGGGCTAAGACAATGTTTGCAATGGAGTATTTTGACTTTTTTCCTTCTATTTCTTATGAGTACCGATTTGAGGGTACTCCATGATTATGCCTGTCGCACCCTTCGCGAGAGCGCGATGACCCTCCTCTGGAGCGGGGATTACTGTCGGGATTTTTTGTTTTGTGAAATAAGGAGTCGTCACCTAGTATTATAGTTACTAGAAAACCTAACTAGTCTTTAATAATTGCATTTCTATTCTCCATTTATTATATGTTAGGTCAGTAAGTTTTGGTTGTTTGATTTCACTGGAGATTTTATCTCTACCCGAGATGAACATCTCTATGAGCTATGACCATAGTTCATAATTATGGCCATTAAGTTTGATTCCAGGGACGACAACTAGTAGGTCAGGGTTTTGGGTAGAGTTGGTTTGAGTGTTATTTCTGGGATTAGTGGTTGTAATTTGAGCATGGCTTTGTGGGTTCGATTATGCCATTGTTTTAGGCATAGTTGTCAATTCCATTCAATTCCGGCTGAAACGCTCAATTCCAGTAAAAAAAACGCGTGGTTTTTGCCCCGTTTTCTATTCCGGCCTGTACCGGAAATTCCGGCCGGAATGCACCAGGAATATTCTGGTTGTTCCGTTTCGGAATGTAAGAAAAAATGCAATTAATCCATTTAAGAATCCCCGTCCCCGGCACCTCCAAATTCCCAATTGATAATTTTTCCCCAAACTGAAAAACTGAAATCCCTAACCCACAGCGAGCGACACCACCCACCCAATTGATTATTCTTCACTTCTTCTTCCCCAAAGTTGTTCCCGCGATAGCACCACCTTCAGGCTTCACCAGTTCTGCATTTCATCTTCTCCAAAACTCAAATCCCAAACCCACAGCGAGCGACACCACCCAATTGATTATTCTTCACTTCTTCTTCCCCAAAGCTCTTCCCGCGATAGCACCACCTTCATGCTTCATCAGTTCTGCACTTCATCTTCTCCAAAGCTCTTCTCACGGCGGCAAGCCAACAACCCCGTCATTTCTTCTTCTCCACAGTACTTTACACGGGAATTTCTTATATTACTTGCTTGGAAGTATACTCTGCGATGTTTTCTTATATTACTTGCCTGACACCATTGGAAAACTAATCAAATCAAGATATTTGTGTTCAAGATTGGAGTGACTCGTCGTTTGTAAAGATGAGAGGATTTGAGGGGTTAGGTTGTCTTCGAGAATTATTTGAGAAACAATAATTTATTGTTTATATTGATGCTTTATTGATGTATGGATGCTAAGAATTTGGGATATAAATTATAAAGTGAATATAAGTTTTTCGCAATTGATGTATGGATACTTATGGATTTAATGATGTATGCCCATGCGATGCTTATGTATGGATAATTTGAAGTTAAATTATCTTGAATTTGAATTTTGTTTATTAAATTAATATTTTATTTTTTAATATATATAATTAATTAATTATATATGACAGTACAACTCCGAAACGACACACTGAAACGTTTCGAAACCGAAACACCCCGTACCAGTAGAAAAAACAAAACGCCAACCGAAGCGAAACGGACAGGTATGGTTTTAGGTTGTTTGTGATTTGAAAAAAGTTTAGATTTGGATCGTTCGTTCGCTCTGATATCATGTCAACAGTGTTTAGGTAGTTTGGAGATAATTTGTTTGTATCAATTCACTACAATACTTCTATATGACATAGAACTTGTATATATACATGTACAATAAATCCTATCTAAATATGGAAAACTGAGAATATAAATATACCAAAATCTTACCTAAACTTGTTTCTTGATTTCTAGTTTTCCTGATTTGCAATATTTCCTAAACTAGCAATTAATCCTTTTCAACAAAAACGATATCATAGTTAAGGAGAGTGCATCTGGTCTCACTTTCATGGTCTTTGTCTAGCTTTTCTAACCTTTTAAAGGCTTTTTTTCTGTGTAGGAACGACTTTCAAGTTGTATTTATGACTGGCTATAAGTACCTATTGCAAGGGGATTTCGTATATTTATATTAGGCCTTGAAATTTCTTCATACAAAAGAGATTGTATTATAGGTTGAAAAATTGCTCTGGCTGATCATAGCCATATAGGAATGAAAAAAAAAAAAAAAAAAACATTTTGACCTATTTTTGTTTATAAAAAAACCATAAAAAAATAAAATCCTAGGAACCTCAAGAAACTCATTAAAGGTTTGAGATAACCATTATGCGGAACTTCTCTAAGAAATTATCTCCACATGACTTGGTGACTTGCAAAATGTTTGGTGCGTTTAATTAAGAATGGCTTTAGTATTTATTATTTGTAATCCTCATTTAAGGAGGTATCATCAATAGTAACCTATCCGATCCAAAATCGGATTGACAAGCACTTTTTTACTTATACAAGCATTTTTTTACTTATATTTAAGTTAAGGGGCTATGAACCTCAAATTCGATGGTTTATTTTCTCTATGAGAATTGTCTTCTTCGGAGTTTACTGTCCAAAATTACGTGGCTGATTCAAAATTATGGGCAGCTGACAAACATGCAGCAGTCTCATTGACAGTATAGAGTTCCCAGTCAAGCAGAATCCATGGATCATATTTTTCTACACTGCCATGGATCTTGCAAATTATTCAATCGATTCATTGATTCACCATGCATGCCAACGATTGCTAGACATATTAAGGAACCATCTCACCTAAAATTTTAAGCTTACAGGTGAGACCCCAAAATATGATTTATATTATTCTCTAACACATCCTCTCAAGTGAAAACCCTTTGGGCTTGAAACTTGCACAGACTTACATTATCTTGTGCTTAATTTTTATCAAATAGAATAGAAGTTGTGAGATTCGAACTCGTAACTGCTGAGTCAGTCAGACTCTGATACCATGTTAAGGAACCATCTCATCTAAAAACTTCAAATTATAGGTGAATCTCTAGAATATAATTTATATTATTCTATAAACAAACTTATTATAGCAACGTGTGTCCTGGTTAACGGAAAATTTCAGAGGAAGGCTATCTGCATCTTAACTACCGGCATCGATCTTGTAGGGGCATTCGGCTAACTCAGCCTGTTATTGTAGTACTTCTAGAATGTGTTTTCCAAGCTCTCTTTTTCTGGCTTCTTGTTGTTTAACAGATGTATTTCTAGTAAATCTATTTTTCTTATATAAAAGAAATAAAATTGATACCCAAAATACGCAACCACTGTTACTAAAATCGGATTGACCTATCCGATCGAAAATATACAAGCACTTTTTTACGTACTTGTATTTATTTAAGCTATTGTTGGATATATATATAGCTTAAGAGAGAAGCATGTTTAGAATTGGGCGAGCTTTGCACATGAGCTCTAAGGGCTCAACTTTGGACATGGTTATCCCAGTCTTCTCAGTCATATCAATTTTATCCTCGCCAACCCTTTCCCACTCAAAGCACTGTATCAATGATCCTAGAGTTAAGGTCATCATCCGGTTCGCGAGGCCATCCCCGGGACAAGCTCTCCTTCCCATCCCAAACGGAATCAAATTGTATGCACCAACTCTTCCCGATTCGAATCTCTCCGGCTTAAAACTTGTGGGATCTTCCCATAATGTAGGATCTCTGTGAATGGCCCAAGCATTTACAAGCAATGTTGTCCCCGCTGGGACATCGTATCCTCCGATGGTGCAGTCCGCGGATGCCAGACGTGGTACGAGAAGGGGTACTGCAGGATATAAACGTAAAGTCTCGGAGATGATGCATCGAAGGTATTGTAGTTTTTCAAAATCTGACTCTTCTATCCATTGGTCTCCAACTTGAGTGTCGAGTTCTGTTTTAGCTTTCTTTAGCACTTGTGGATGGTTGAGTAGATTTGCTAACGCCCATTCCAAAGTTGTGGCAATTGTTTCTGTTCCCCCAAGCAGCATCACCTGCACAGAAAATTTACATGGTAATACATTATATTATATTGCATTAGGAAGTAAAAACTTTATATTGAAAAACTATTTCAACTCAAAAACATTGTGAGTATCGATAAATCAATTTTATGCCTTAAAACAATTATGGAATGAGCAAGAGAAACATATATAAACACTACATTTCGAGTTATCACGATTAATCAATAGAAAAGTGATAAACCAATAAGTTCAGCAGCCAAAAAGGTCTACTAGAATGACCATGCCTAATCCAAAATATCTGAAGTGAGACATACAAGAAAGACATGCAAGCAGAAGGGACATGGGAAGACTCACGTAGTTAGCTACGTGATAATAATTAGCATTTTTAATTCTCCTAAATGTGTAACGGGCATGTGGCCTTGTAACAGCAAAGCAATTTAATTTCCCTAAATGTGTAATGGGCATGTTGCCCTGTTAACAGTAGACGTGCTCCTAAGTTTAAGAGACATAATCTCTAAACATGGAGTGACAATTACTTCCCCATGGATGTATTTAAATTCATCTTCGGCTAAGGAATACACAGCTTATTGATTTCAACAAACACATCTGCGGTTAATTCTCACCCTAAGCAGAATAATCCTTACATAATCTGATCTGGACCTATCAAAAAGTAGGTAGTTAGATTGATTTGGACTAACCAGAATATGGCCTTTGATCATCTCATCTGTGTAGTATTCAGGCTGTTGTTCCTGAAAAGTAAGAAAACTGTTTATCATAGTGCTTCTCTCCCTATGATTTCGATGCTCATCAATCAATCCTTGGAAGAACATGTCCATCTTTTTATTTAGCCTATCCAGCTTCTTCAATTTCCCAGTAAAATCAACCCACTGCAAAAATGGAATCAAGTCTCCCACATTTGCCATGGTAATATATTCAAAAAACTCTTTCACAATCTCCCTAAAAATCCTAGCCTCTTCGATTTCCTCGACATCTTCGCCATAATACCTCTTCCCTGCAACCATTCTCATTATCACATTACTCGTAAGGTCCAAAAACATTGACTTTAGCTCTACCTTAGCGTAACTATGGCTGGAAATGCTGTGAAGTCTACGCATTAATATATTGACTTCGTAGCTTCGGATGGAAAATAATGAAGTTAGGCGAGAAGAAGAGAAGATTTCAAGAGCGCTTATGCGGCGAAGGTTGCGCCAAAGTTCACCGTAACCGACTGAGCCCATGGTAGTGTTGGTGTAGCTTAATATGTGCTTGCCACCCACAAAGTGAGGACGGTTGGCCAAAACAATATCGTTCTTGGTGAAACACTCTTCCACCATTGATGGAGAAGAGACGACCACGGCAAGGTAGGATCCGAGTTGAAGGGAGAATATTGGACCGTATTTTTTTGAGAGAGAATCCAGGGTTCGATGGATAGGTAGCTTGAGGAGATGGAGATGGCCTATGATTGGAAGAGCAAACGGGCTTGGTGGGAGATTTCTTTTCTTTCTTTTGTGTAGCAAGAACTTGGTAGAAAGAAGAAACAGGAGGCATGGAAGAAGAGAGTAGCATAGGATTTGCATGGTACCGTAGTGTTCTTCCATGTTTGATTAACTTGTCTAGCTAGTCAATCCTAGCCCCTTATTTATAGGCAATGTTAAGTGCTAAAGGAAGTCAAACTCCATGCCAATACTTTGGGATACAGGACTGAATGTACTAATGTAATTCAATCCCGAGTGAACATAATGTAAAAGGATTAAATTTGGGAATAAAAAAGTTAGGTGACAATTAATTTAAATATGTCATTAAAACATTAAATTTAGGCGAAAAAAATATTTATTTTCTTATTAAAGGTGTTGCAATGTCGCTATCGCACAAATTAATTACTCTAACTTAAAACACATAAGATAATATAGAACAAGTAATGGATCGCTCCCACGAGGAAGTTTTAGTTCAAATTTTTATGCACTTTTAGGGTTTTTGTTGGTGATTATTTGAACTGAGACAAAATTAAAGAATAGAGCAAAAATAAATAAAACTGAAATTTATCAAGAAAATAAATCTTGGTTGCAAGTAAACATCCACTTGCGGAAATCAGAATCGATCCTTGAAACGAAACTTCAATGTATATTTTGAATTATTATCTTTTTTTAACATCAGTTAGTTAATAGATCCGCTATATAACTAATTCTAACAAACCAACAATCACAGTGTCTACATTAATGAAATAACATAGCAGCATGGGAAGAGAAAGATATTGTAACCTTCTTCCATGTTTATGTGCTCAGGTTAAAATCACAAAAGTCTCTTATAAAGACAATCAAAATTAAACATGAAACTCAATCCCGGGTAAACATAATGTAAAAGGATTAAACTGAGAATAAAAAAGTTAGATGACGACTAATTGAACCGTTAATCTATGGTACCAAATTATTTCGGATTGCACGATGATAGGATGTCTTTAATATTATTTTTCATCCTCATCTCCATACAAAAGAGACTTCATCAATATCAACCTCTAAATGTACTTTAATATTATTTTGCAATATTATTTCATTACTGATTAATTTACAGTATTTAAAGTTTTGAGTTTGCAAGGATATGTGATTTTGACGCATTTGAAAAGTCAAGTATATGTTTATTTGTTACAGGGTCCTTTTCATTGTAGAAATGGATGGATGAGTGTTGTTACCTATTTTTGGACCTCACAATAAAAACAAACTACAAAAAATATATATCTTGAAAAAAAATGTCAATAAGAAGTACCAAAGATCGACAAAAAAAAGTCATTTTTTTTCTTATTAAAGGTGTTGCGATGTTGCTATCGCACAAATTAATTACTCTAGTTTAAAACACACAAGATAATATGTAACAAACAGGGGATCGATCCCACGAGGAAGGTTTAGTTCAAATTTTTATGCACTTTGGGGGTTTCATTGGTGATTATCTGAACTAAGACAAAATTAAAGAATAGAGCAAAAATAAATAAAACTGAAATTTATCAAGAAAACAAACTTTGGTTGCAAATAAACATCCACCTGCGGAAATCAGAATCGATCCTTAAAACAAAACTTCAATTTATATTCTGAATTATTATCTTTTTTTAACGTCAGTTAGTTAATAGATCCACTATGTAACTAACTCTAACCAACCAACAATCATAGTGTCTACACTAATGATTTAGTTCAATGGCAGCCTTAAGAATTAGATAAATTTATTAACCTATGTCATAACTCATCTATGGGTTATTTTCTAAAAAATAAAAAATAAAATAAGAAGGATAACACTGTGAAAAAATCAAGTTGAAAATTTTGAACATATCAAGAGCCCGGTCGTACCTCTATTGTGCCAAAAAATGAAGGAAAAACAGTTTCACGGCTAAAATACATTGTTATTAAGCTGAAAGTCATAATTATAGTCTTTATAGGCCAATTTGATTCAATCGTATGCCAATTTAAAGTATAATTATATTTACGAATGAATTGAAAGTCCAATTGAAGGATTTAATTATGTGCAAGGACTTAATTAAATTTTAAATTGATCAAATTAATTTTATTAAGAGCTTAATTGGTAAAACATTAAGCGTGAAGCTTAATTCGGGTTTGATTGAGAAGATTGAGATTTTTAGAGATGAAATTTAATTTTTTCAAAGTCAATTGGATGAAATCAAGGGTGAAATTTAAGAAAAATGAGAGTTTAATAGTCAATTAAGGATCAAATTACATAAATCCGAGATCAAGTATACAAATAAAACAGGCGTATAAATCTTAGGCCACTATTGAAGTATTGGCGGGGTTACAATTGCACAATTCAAGTTAAAATTGACATGATGGGGTGCTAGATTATTGCTCTTGGGTGTTACCAAGTTGGTTTATGCCTTCGTTTTGACCAATTGTTGTTGGGTTCTCTTTGATTGTTGAGTTTGGAAATCCAAATCACAATAACATCGATCCCTTCCTAGCCTTTAACTGAACCTCTTGCAGTTGATCAATGTAGGATGGATAACATTTAAAGATGGGCCTAATGTCATTAAACTGTATAGTTGGGAAAGTGATACACATGTTAAACATGATACCACGTTAAACATAATTTATAATTTATTGGCAGAGAGAGAGAGAGAGAGGGACAAGACTGTTAGGACTTCCAACCAGAAAACACGGTGCAATGAATTATTCATTACCTTGACAAATGTATTGAACTGCCAATATTAAGGAGGAACGACAAACCTGCGGATATTGTTGACACTTT
Organism: Salix purpurea; assembly: GCA_027405865.1. Classification (NCBI taxonomy): domain Eukaryota; kingdom Viridiplantae; phylum Streptophyta; class Magnoliopsida; order Malpighiales; family Salicaceae; genus Salix; species Salix purpurea. Next base: position 1,291,362 of record CM050328.1, on the reverse strand, counting down.
CCGAGGAGCCACATAAAGGCTCCCACGATGCTTGTCCGCAGCATGGCCATTGCCTTTCTTTGCTCCCCTACTGATACTGTACGTGCTATTCAAAGAGAGATTACCGGTGGCTGTTTGGGAGTGTGATTGTGGTAGTTTTTTAAAGTGTTTATCGTGCCGAAATACATTAAAATAATGTTTTTTTATTTTTTAAAAATTATTTTTGAAATCAGCACATCAAAATGATCTAAAACACACAAAAACATATTCATTTAAACTATATAAAAAAAATCAAATTTCAGCCAAAAACCGATGGGATCGCAATGCCAAACGGGCACTTAAATGACGTTTCTTTTTCACCTCTTTCTTCAACTCAGTGTTATTATTCTTTTTTTTTTCTTTTTTTTTTAAAATTAGTCATTAATAATCAAATTCATACAATTTTGAATTATTTTTTCAAGATTTCTTTTCAATTAAGCCTATTATGACATTCAAAACCATCCTTCTATATTGGTGCATTTTACATCTCAATCTTTGAACTTCCAATTAATGCAAGCAATTTCAGCCAAATTAACCCCAAATCTCAATTGTTTTTCTTCAATTAAGCTCCCAATTATATTAATCGGGTCCTAAAAACTTAGTGTCTCTTTCATTTTGGTCCTTGGTATTTGAATTCTTTTAATTTTAGTTAAATTGGCTCAAATGTCAATTTTTTCACTTCAATTAAGTCCCCATTTAAATTAATTGGACCTCCAAACTTTGCGAAAATATTCATTGTGGTCCTTGACCCTTTAGTTCTTTCAATTTTAGACAGATTGACTCCAAATATCAAAATCTCCTTGTCAATTCATTCCCCAATTGAAATAATTAGACCGTCAAACTTTGCCAAGTCTTTCGCTTTTGTCTTTGACTTGCAAATTTAGCTAGTTTCTCTCTTAATTTCAATTGTTTTCCTCAATTAGGCCCTCAATTAGATTAATTGGACTTCTAAACTTTGCCATCTTTTTTGTTTTGATCCTTGATCTTTCAATTCTTCCAATTAAAACCAATTACAATCCTTTCTTCCAGTTTTCTTCAATTAAACCTAAAATTGCATGCTCACATAATTTTTCTTTTATCCTCGAGAAATTTGATTATAATGAATGTTTTAAGAAGAAAATCAAAATAGACAGGAAAATTTTGAGGGATCAAGAACTTGGGCTATGACAAGAAAAATATAAACAAACGCAGGAATCAATTATAGACACCGAATTATGGGATCTTTTTCTAGAAAATAGGAAGGTCAGTTGCACAAAATGTACTTCTAGATAATTGCTCCATAGATACTATATATATATATATATATATATATATATATATATATATATATATATATATATATGATAAAAAGAAAAAAAATCATATAACAAAGGGAATTCTTACTTAAAACAAACAATACTTCAATCTTAGAAGAAGCATGAAATACTTCGGAGAAATCATAATCAATCATTTTATAATCATTATAATAATTATGGAGATAATTTGATTTTTAGATGTTCAGATTTATTTCATTGTAAAAATAAAACACATGATGTCGCAATCCTTTTCTCTTACAACTTATATATTGATGTATTCAATTAATTATACTTTTTTCTATTATATTGATTTTTTAATGTTATTTATATTGAGTTTTTAATTTTTTTTTAACTTCACCATTATTTATCAAATAAATATTTATGTTATATTTGTCGAGTTTTGATATAAGTGTGTGTGTGTGATATAAATTAGGGGTGAGCAAAAAAAATTAAAAACTAATTAAACCAAAAAAAAAAACTGAGAAAAAAAATCTATTAAACCAATTAGATTTTTTTTAAGTTTAGGTTCGATTCGGTTTTTGGTATTTAAAGTAAAAAACCGATAAACCAAAATTGAACCGGTTCAAATTAAAAAAACAAATATGCTATAATTTTTTTTATTCCTCTGGTTCAATTCCATTGTTTTGGTTTGCTTCCATTTTGGCTAAATGAGAGAAAGGAAAACTTTGGTTAAAGTTAAAAAAAAAAAATCCAAAACTTTTTTTCCGGCTTTTTGTTAAAAAAACCAAACCAAATCGAAACCGTTCGGTTTAAACCGGGTTCAGTTCGAGGTTTTTTTTTAATTTTTTTTTGTTTGGATGTTTTTATTGATAAAAACCAAACCGAACCGAAAATGCTTACCCCTGATATAAATAGATATATGTTGAGTCAAGTTTTGATTGGATTTGAAATTTGGTTTGATAATATTCATTTTTTTATTAATTATTATATCGAAACTCCTTTAAGTTCATTTAAGTTTGGTAGGGTTATTAATCATTGTGCTTGGGTTAAATTCTCACTTCTAATTATCAAAATGATTTGTTAAATTCCTAGAATTTATATATTCAAATACTGAAACTAGCATCTAACGGAGTATAATAAATCTCTCCAACTATACCTAAACTAACAAGGACGGCAAACTTTTAAGATAGGCTAGGATGGGATTTAATATTATTTAATGAGCAAACTAATCCCTAGATATATTATCACTGAATAAAAATAAAATCAGTTTGAATTTCTCAAACACTCTTAAAAACGGAATGCATTTTAAAAAAACAAGTTCATATGAATCAAAATTGGCACTTAATATGTAAAGAGAAAAAGTCTACAAAGAGCGTGGCCTGATTTCAAAAGGTTTGTGAACTGTATAGTAGGGTTTGTTGAGTTAACACATGTATCTCTTATAGAAATATAGAACAGCCACAAAATATATTTTTAAGAAGGTGGAGTTTCCTCGTAACAAAAAAAATATAAAGGGAAAAAATAAATCAAGAAAGTTTATCACAAAATAAACTCTTAGGATTAATTTGGTGGATGTTTTATTTTAATTATAAATTTATAAATATTTGGTTATTCAGCACATATACTATAGTTTATATGATTATGAATTCTAATTAAAATTATTTTATCAAACCATAACTTTAAAATATAACACAATGTCCAACAAATCCTTAAACCAAGAATTAACCGTTGAAAAATTTCCTGCTTTAGGTTCTCAAGCGTGCTCATGTACTAAGGAGCACAAAACGATCGCTTTGATGAAGTTTCAAGACCTTGGATGCCTCGATGATGACACAGAAAACAAAAAACTCCAGATTCATACACAGTATCAGAGGATTCGTTCATGAAAATTATGAATGTTGTACAAGAAAATGAAAATGAGCAGGCAGTAAACAAGAGAATAACTGGTTGGTAAAATGGTGGGAAAGCGAAGGGTTGCTTCGTTTGGAGACTAGTGTTTGAAAAAGATGAGAAAAATATAAAAAGCTGAGAAAAAAACATGCTTCGATCTATTTTCAACGGCTGCTTTGGAGTGCTTTCTTGTCATGGGACCCTTTTCTTTCTTTTGCAAATGTCTTACATGGAAATGGGAAGCAATCATCTTTCTTTTGAGATGACCTTTGCGCATGAAAATACAAAATTTCTTGTAATTTTGACATTTTAAAAAGAAAAAGGCACTTCTTGATTTGATAGAGCACCATTTTAAGCTTCTTTTTGGGATGGATTCTTCTCTTTAATTTTGATTAAATAAAAAAAGAAGATCACAAGTTATCATCCGGGGTTTCTCCTCTAAATATCGTTGCATTATGGTAGCATTCTATTATATCGTTCATACTCAATTATATATATACATATATATATATATACACACACATATATATATATATATATATTAAGTTATTAACAGAGAGAGAGAGAGAGAGAGAGAGAGATGCAATACAAGTTTCGTGGAGGAATTGTAGAATTGGCCATCTCAAAAAGATAATTAAAGAAGCTCGGACGAGAATGCAAAGAAGAAGAGCAAAAGGGCATTTTTATTTATACAAATGATATTCTTATTTATAAGAAGTTGGGAAATTTATATTAGATTTCCATTATATATAAATATATATGTGGGGATTTTAATGTGGAAAGGTGAAGATAAATAAAGGCTTTGATTTCATTCTCAGACAAGGTGATTGTCTAGTTGACAAAAGGGTCTCAATCAATGTTTTGTGGGTAAAAGAGCTTTCTTTTCCTGGGTTCTTTTAATAATTTATGCTGCAATAATTACTCTATTTGTTTTCCAAAAAACAATTCAAAGTTTTCTTTTTTAGCTGAGAGAGGATTCTTAGCTTAATAGTAATCTCTCTCTGCCTATGTGGGCAGCATGTTTTTAAAGCTATACTGTTAAAGGTTAGGGTTTTGTCAATAGTATACATCTTGGCTCTAGTGTTTCTGACAAAAGTTATGGGGTTCGCTCTCAACAGGTGGTTCAAAATTTACTTTACTTTTTTTTAATTCTCGATAGCAATGTGGTCTAGATCATCAACCTTTTCAAGATCTGATCTTTTGGCCACACAGCCATTCTTTCTTCGCTCGAATCATGGCAGTTTGGTACTGCATAGCTGTAAGGTCTCATCGATTCTCTCTCTATCTTTCCCTCTGAATTTCTTTTCTCTCCCTTGTGTTTGGCCTTCTTTCACATGCTCTTGTTCTATAGCAAACCCTTTTCAAATTAAATTATAAATATAGCTTGTTGCAGCGGCCTTGAGTGCTGGCTGTTGTCGTAGCATAACCTACTGGTGTCCTTGCAGCTTTTTCTTTCTTTATATTTAATGGGAGATTATGTGAGATATTGCTGTGCCTTTCCCATGATTACATCTTGATATTTAAGCTGGATTTGAGCTGGGAACCTGGGCATTGATCCCATTAAAATGAGCTTTAAAATCGAATCCAGAAGGTAATTAATTAATAGTCAAAATGGGCAATTGGTGATTTCCATTAGCACTAACCAATGTGTTTTTTCCTCTCTGTAATATGGCATTACTCTTGATGATGATTATAATCATACATCATGTGAAAAATTGATAAATGGCCAGTCACTTGGTGGTCATAATTATTTGTTAGTTCATAATTACAAGAGTAGTTGATAAATCATAAACTCCAGCAGCCTACAGGTTAATTGTGGGGTTAAGGTTAGTGTAATGTAATTCAGCACTCAAAAGGTGACAACTTTTTAAAGGCACCAATAGACCACTCTTGTTTTTAGCTCTCCAGACATGAAGGCCCATGCTTTTGATTTCTTAAAATATGCTTCTTGAGACAAGGTACAGTAATCAATAAGTTAGGCATCAGGATCTTGAACTCAAAACTTGTACTGCTAGCCTGGGATTATCATATAACTTTGTCTTTACATTTTCTATTGGAGTATAAAGCTACTCGGGCTCAGCTACATGACATAAAGTATTCATTGAGAAGTGTAAATGTCTTGTGTTTCCAGGGCAGCAAATACCCTATTGAATCTCAAGACCTGGATGATGCATAATTCTACTTCTCTGGTCCAAAATCAAATGCCTTACAGCTCCTCCAAATGATGAGGTCAGGTTACACTTTATATAGCTATCTATGATCATAATCGTGTAGCAAATTAGGAGCAGTTCACCTATCTCACCACACCAAAAGAAGAGCATCAACTGAAGATCATCAAAATTTGCATCACCTTCTCTTGAATATTTGCGAGCAAGAAAACTTTCATGTTAGTTCTAGTTCTATCTCCTTGTCATTGGTTTTTTCTAGCATGAGCTTCTTCGATCAGAGTTGTATTGTATCAAATATCTTGGTGTTACCTGACCTCACATCTGGTATATCACTAGTGGCATCATTTTCACCTTGTCTTCTGAGTTTAATCTTTATCTGTGTTTATAGACAGCAATTATTTAGTGGGATTAGATGATCCTCTGGCAATATACAATCTCTGTGCTGATGAATGTCCACAGGAATTCTTGTCTACACAGAGTAATTAGTAGGCCGCATGCTCTTGCCTTGTAGTGATCATTACCACTCTTTATGTAGTGTGATGGGAAATGTTTATGACTTAACCATTCTTGTGAACGGCAAAGTTTATGAGAATTAAAACAGAAGGTAGCCTAGTATTTGACAGAGAAAGATCCTAGTTGGAAATCGAAGGGTAGTAGTTGAAATCCAAAGGCAGATGCAAAGGTCAAAGCTCCTCCAGAAAAATGGCATTCTAGTCAAGATTCACATGAACACTTTCCTTAGGAAGGTCAGGTTCCCTGGATTTTTTAGGGGTCTGGTTTCAGAACTAGACCACCAGTTATTCACTAACCTTTTCACCTAGCTTATTGAATTCGGTCAAGTCGTCCTATCTGCAATCAAATAATCATTTTCTTCAGCATTGTGTTCAATTTTGTTCTTATTGTTGATGAAGGACGATGGCCTTCTTCCTTCACATTGTAATTGCTAGTGTGCGTGCGTGTCGAAATTTTGTAATCTTTGTTAGCTAAGCAATTCCATTACTCATCTTATTGCTAAATTTTTTTCTTCAGG
>CM050328.1:15000-20000 GCA_027405865.1 Salix purpurea | reverse complement strand
CAAAAGAGGAGGCCAATTTCATATCACCCTTCCAATTCCTCCTCTTTAAGAGCCCCGCTTGGAAAAGCTGGAAAATCTTCCCCTGACATTTCCAGCGAATCCTGTCGGGATAGAAGCTCATGTTCCTATGCTTTGCATCATTTCTCTCAAGCCAAATAAACCATAAAACAAATATCGGAATAATAATTCTAATATGACCTTCAGAAACATAATCACCCGAGAAGAACCATGCAGAGAGCCAGTGCCTAATCGATCCATCAACAGGCAGACTAACAGAGAACATCGCAGCAAAAAAGTTCCAAACCGGCGACACACTCTGACAGAACAAAAATAAATGCTCCAAAGATTCAATATCATTACAGCCATGGCATTTAGAGACCATGCATATCCCCTTACTCTGAATCCTGGTATCCACTGGAACAAAATCATTTAGCAACCTCCAAATAAAAAAAGATATCTTTAAAGGAATAGAAGCATGCCAAATTTTTGAGAAAATTGGTTGACGATCGGAAACTTGACGCACCCTATTCCAAGCACTATACATAGAAAAACCACCATTTGCAGTGAGTGTCCAAAGAGGGTGGTCAACTCTTGTACTGGAAACAGCAATGAGGTATAAAGAATCAACTATATCATTTGGAATTTTTGATCTCACATGATCTAGATACCACGTATTGTCCCTCCAATAAGATGAAACAAGGAGGTGAGACTCGCCAATTGGAGGACTATACCTTGATAAGGCAGAGTCATCTACCCAAATGTCATGCCAAAAATTAATCTTTCCACAGCCAACCTTCCAACGTATTAGATCTTCGCAAGCATGGGCGGCCTTAGAAAGTCTTTTCCAAATAGGAGAATCATGGACGCTCGCACCACCTGAGAAGGAGGCACTGTTATAACCATATTTACTTTTCATGAAATTTGACCATAGGTTATTGACGGTACGAAACCGCCACCAAAGCTTCAAACTCATAGCCTTGACGAGGTCCTTTAGTCTCCTCATGCCAAGACCTCCTTCCTCTATAGGATAACATAAATCCTCCCAACATTCCCAGTGGATTCTCTTTTGCCCCTTGGAGCTCCATAAGAATTTGTTGAAAAGCCTTTCAATCCTACACATAACCGTTTTGGGAGGCACAATAACATGTAAAAGGTAAAGAGGCATCGAGGTAAGAATACTCTTAAGGATGGTAATACGTCCACCCGGCGATAAGACCTTAGCTTCCCACCCCTCCATCCTAGCAGCAATCTTGGAAATAAGATCATCCCACAAAAAACTTTTCTTGGGCCCCTTGTATAGCGGCATCCCCAGATACTTAGTGGGCAATCGGATACGAGGAAAACCCAAAGCCCCACCTACAACATTGGCCCTAGATAAAGAAGCTTTAGCAGATAGGATAAAACCACTCTTAGAGGAATTAACCTTTTGGCCCGAACATTGCTCATACTCAGCTAGGAAGTTAGTAATACGCTTAAGAGATGACTTAGTACCATTAGAAAAAATGATAATGTCATCAGCAAAAGCAAGGTGCGGAACAAGCACCGGACACCTAGCAAGATAATGCATAGAGGGGTACCTCTGAAACATGTTATAAAGGCCACGCGATAGATATTCAGCGGCAATAATAAATAAAGTAGGGGAAATAGGGTCGCCTTGACGAAGACCCCTAGACCCGTGGAAATAGCCTGTAGTCTCACCATTTAAAAGGACTGAAAACCAGCAATTGGAGATACAATTTTCAATCATATCAGTCATTTTAGAGCAAAAACCAAATTTACGCATTATTTTAATAATAAAAGCCCAGTCAATTCTATCATAAGCTTTCATCATATCCAGCTTAAGGATCACATTAGATCCCCTAGTTTTCTCATCAATTGACTGAACCATCTCCTGAGCCAATAAAATATTGTCCTCAATGCGCCTGCCTGGAATAAAGCCACTTTGGAAGGGGAGGATTATTTTAGGCAAGATACGGGAAAGCCTATTAGTCAAAATTTTTGTAATAATTTTATTGAACATAGTGCAAAGACTAATGGGTCTAAATTCACTCCAAGTTTTGGGATGCGGGACTTTGGGTATCAGAACAATAGTAGTTGAGGATGCACCTTTAGGAATAGCACCCCCTTTAAAAAAATCAATCACAGCCTCCACCAAATCCTCCCCAATAATATCCCAACAATGTTGGTAGAAGAGCCCCGAAAAACCATCAAGACCAGCAGCGCTATTAGCATCACACTCAAAAACTACCGTGCGAACCTCATTTCTATCAGGGAGATTGGTAAGAAAAGTATTATCCTCTTCAGTAATAATATTCGGGATGAAACTCCAATCATTGGCAATAGAATCAACATTAATATCATTATCTTTAGCAAGAAGAGCAGAATAATAATCCACAGCAGACCGCTTAATCTCCATATCATCATTGAGAATAGATCCATCATCATTTTGAATGGTCCAAATGAAATTTTTAACCCTCTTCTTTTTGAGTAAAAGCTGGTAGTATCGGGTGTTCCTATCACCCTCTAGAAGCCATTTACAACCAGACTTTTGCTGCCAAAATTTCTCTTCCAAGAACAGAGTTTTATTCAAAATAGCCATCTCTTTATGGAGAGCCTCTCTATTATTCGAAGTTGGATCATTTTGGAAGATAATTTCTTTCTCGGTAACATTGTCTTCGGCAATTTTAATTTTATCAAAGATATTGCCAAACTTATACTTATTCCACCACTTAAGACAACTTTTCAATCTCTGCTGTTTAAGCCAAAAATTCAAACAACCCGTGCTCCCACTAGGATGATCCCAATTATTCTTAACAACATTTAAGAAATCATGATGATGAGTCCACATATGAAGAAACCTAAAAGAGCTAGTGAAACTTTGCACGGCTTGAGAACATTGTAGCAGTAAAGGGCAGTGGTCAGACCCCACTCTATTAAGATGCTTAACCCGGGTGAGAGAGAACAGGTCACTCCACTCCGGATTAAAAACTATCCTATCCAGCCGACGCATGACCTTACCATTGGTCCAAGTAAAATCATTCCCCTCATAACCTGCATCTAGCAGCCCACAATCTAATAGGCAACTACCGAATTCCTCCATCGATCCCTGATTAGGATTACCCCCACCCTTACTCTCATTGAGATTGAGAACCGCATTAAAATCACCACCAACAACCCACGGCCCATCAAGGAGGGACGCAACCTCACACAATTCATCCCATAAGATTCTCCTCTCCGACCTTAAGTTCTTAGCATAGACAAAGGAGAAAAATAAGGACTTAGGTAACCAAGGTGTATTGATAGAGACGGTAAGACACTGGTTGTGATCTTTGAATGAAGTAACAGTTAAGTCCTCTACCCAAAAGATCCAAATTTTATTAGCACAATTGGCCATAGAGTTAGCAAAACCCAATGTGCGAGTAAAGAAAGCAATTCTATCCAAATCAACCATTGGTTCAATAATGGTAATAATTTTTGGACGATGCATTTTAATGAGATTCTTAAGACGGCGAAGACCAGTCTTACCAGCTATCCCCCTTATATTCCAAATGAGACTACTAATCATTAAGACAAATATTAAGAGGAATAGCATCAATCACTTTGGCAATTGCAGTTTCATTAAACTCAGCATGAAGATTTTTTCTTCCTAAGTCCTTTTTACTAAAATGTGATTGCACATCCCCTTCAGAGTTTCGTCGAGTCAAAATTCTGGGATGATTCTCAAACTCGATACTCTTACCATCGGAGTTAAGACTCTTAGTAGAATCTATAGAATTGCAATTTGAAGGGATGGAATCATTTGTATTTAGACCGCACAAGCCGATAGGTTGGGAGTCACCAACCATGGAATCTGTACTAATTTTGGATGAGAGCTTGGCCTCCTTCAAGATATCGGAAGCGGTTAAATTAACCGGAGTTTGAATTTCAGATAGACTACCCGTAGGAGTTTCCCTGTCAATCTCTCTATCCTGAGTTTTCGCATCATCCACAAGAATTGGGTGATTAACAGTTTCGATGGATTTACCTTTGTCTTGAGGTTGAATAGGATTATCCTTATCCAATTTACGTCTCTCCTCTTCAATTAAATTACCCAAAGGAGTATCACGGACATCTTCTCTATCCTGAGTTTTCGAACTGGTTCCCTCATTCACGAGAATAGGAATTTGGATAGATTTACCTTTATCTAAAGGGGGAATAGGATTGCCCTTAGCATTGTTTTCCACAAGTTTATGTGCTGCTTTCTTATGCCTAACCTCCACCCATTCCTCTTTATTTATTTTTCCGCCCTCCGTGGCAGGTTGCAGATTATTATTTTATTTTAGGTTTAGTTTAGTTTAGTTTAGGTTTAGTTTTATTTAGTTTATTTAGTTTTTTAGTTTTAGTTCTTTATTTAGTTTAGTTTAGTTTATTTATTTATTTAGGTTTAGGTTTAGTTTAGTTTATTTAGTTTAGTTTAGGTTTAGTTTATTTAGTTTATTTATTTAGGTTTAGGTTTAGTTTATTTATTTTAGTTTTTTAGTTTATTTATTTAGGTTTAGTTTAGTTTATTTATTTATTTTATTTTAGTTTAGTTTTATTTTATTTAGTTTAGTTTAGTTTAGGTTTAGGGTTTATTTTATTTAGTTTATTTATTTATTTTATTTTATTTTAGTTTTTAGTTTAGTTTATTTTAGTTTATTTTTATTTAGGTTTAGTTTTTATTTTTAGTTTTAGGTTTTAGTTTAGTTTATTTTATTTATTTATTTAGTTTTATTTATTTTATTTAGTTTATTTTATTTTATTTTAGTTTTAGGTTTTTAGTTTATTTAGGTTTATTTATTTATTTAGTTTAGTTTTTTATTTTTATTTTAGTTTAGTTTTATTTTATTTATTTTATTTAGGTTTAGTTTAGGTTTAGGTTTAGTTTTATTTTTATTTTTTTAGTTTTATTTTTAGTTTAGGTTTTAGTTTAGGTTTAGTTTAGTTTATTTAGGTTTAGTTTATTTATTTATTTATTTATT
>CM050328.1:10000-12500 GCA_027405865.1 Salix purpurea | reverse complement strand
GGGTTTAGGGTTTAGGGTTTAGGGTTTAGGGTTTAGGGTTTAGGGTTTAGGGTTTAGGGTTTAGGGTTTAGGGTTTAGGGTTTAGGGTTTAGGGTTTAGGGTTTAGGGTTTAGGGTTTAGGGTTTAGGGTTTAGGGTTTAGGGTTTAGGGTTTAGGGTTTAGGGTTTAGGGTTTAGGGTTTAGGGTTTAGGGTTTAGGGTTTAGGGTTTAGGGTTTAGGGTTTAGGGTTTAGGGTTTAGGGTTTAGGGTTTAGGGTTTAGGGTTTAGGGTTTAGGGTTTAGGGTTTAGGGTTTAGGGTTTAGGGTTTAGGGTTTAGGGTTTAGGGTTTAGGGTTTAGGGTTTAGGGTTTAGGGTTTAGGGTTTAGGGTTTAGGGTTTAGGGTTTAGGGTTTAGGGTTTAGGGTTTAGGGTTTAGGGTTTAGGGTTTAGGGTTTAGGGTTTAGGGTTTAGGGTTTAGGGTTTAGGGTTTAGGGTTTAGGGTTTAGGGTTTAGGGTTTAGGGTTTAGGGTTTAGGGTTTAGGGTTTAGGGTTTAGGGTTTAGGGTTTAGGGTTTAGGGTTTAGGGTTTAGGGTTTAGGGTTTAGGGTTTAGGGTTTAGGGTTTAGGGTTTAGGGTTTAGGGTTTAGGGTTTAGGGTTTAGGGTTTAGGGTTTAGGGTTTAGGGTTTAGGGTTTAGGGTTTAGGGTTTAGGGTTTAGGGTTTAGGGTTTAGGGTTTAGGGTTTAGGGTTTAGGGTTTAGGGTTTAGGGTTTAGGGTTTAGGGTTTAGGGTTTAGGGTTTAGGGTTTAGGGTTTAGGGTTTAGGGTTTAGGGTTTAGGGTTTAGGGTTTAGGGTTTAGGGTTTAGGGTTTAGGGTTTAGGGTTTAGGGTTTAGGGTTTAGGGTTTAGGGTTTAGGGTTTAGGGTTTAGGGTTTAGGGTTTAGGGTTTAGGGTTTAGGGTTTAGGGTTTAGGGTTTAGGGTTTAGGGTTTAGGGTTTAGGGTTTAGGGTTTAGGGTTTAGGGTTTAGGGTTTAGGGTTTAGGGTTTAGGGTTTAGGGTTTAGGGTTTAGGGTTTAGGGTTTAGGGTTTAGGGTTTAGGGTTTAGGGTTTAGGGTTTAGGGTTTAGGGTTTAGGGTTTAGGGTTTAGGGTTTAGGGTTTAGGGTTTAGGGTTTAGGGTTTAGGGTTTAGGGTTTAGGGTTTAGGGTTTAGGGTTTAGGGTTTAGGGTTTAGGGTTTAGGGTTTAGGGTTTAGGGTTTAGGGTTTAGGGTTTAGGGTTTAGGGTTTAGGGTTTAGGGTTTAGGGTTTAGGGTTTAGGGTTTAGGGTTTAGGGTTTAGGGTTTAGGGTTTAGGGTTTAGGGTTTAGGGTTTAGGGTTTAGGGTTTAGGGTTTAGGGTTTAGGGTTTAGGGTTTAGGGTTTAGGGTTTAGGGTTTAGGGTTTAGGGTTTAGGGTTTAGGGTTTAGGGTTTAGGGTTTAGGGTTTAGGGTTTAGGGTTTAGGGTTTAGGGTTTAGGGTTTAGGGTTTAGGGTTTAGGGTTTAGGGTTTAGGGTTTAGGGTTTAGGGTTTAGGGTTTAGGGTTTAGGGTTTAGGGTTTAGGGTTTAGGGTTTAGGGTTTAGGGTTTAGGGTTTAGGGTTTAGGGTTTAGGGTTTAGGGTTTAGGGTTTAGGGTTTAGGGTTTAGGGTTTAGGGTTTAGGGTTTAGGGTTTAGGGTTTAGGGTTTAGGGTTTAGGGTTTAGGGTTTAGGGTTTAGGGTTTAGGGTTTAGGGTTTAGGGTTTAGGGTTTAGGGTTTAGGGTTTAGGGTTTAGGGTTTAGGGTTTAGGGTTTAGGGTTTAGGGTTTAGGGTTTAGGGTTTAGGGTTTAGGGTTTAGGGTTTAGGGTTTAGGGTTTAGGGTTTAGGGTTTAGGGTTTAGGGTTTAGGGTTTAGGGTTTAGGGTTTAGGGTTTAGGGTTTAGGGTTTAGGGTTTAGGGTTTAGGGTTTAGGGTTTAGGGTTTAGGGTTTAGGGTTTAGGGTTTAGGGTTTAGGGTTTAGGGTTTAGGGTTTAGGGTTTAGGGTTTAGGGTTTAGGGTTTAGGGTTTAGGGTTTAGGGTTTAGGGTTTAGGGTTTAGGGTTTAGGGTTTAGGGTTTAGGGTTTAGGGTTTAGGGTTTAGGGTTTAGGGTTTAGGGTTTAGGGTTTAGGGTTTAGGGTTTAGGGTTTAGGGTTTAGGGTTTAGGGTTTAGGGTTTAGGGTTTAGGGTTTAGGGTTTAGGGTTTAGGGTTTAGGGTTTAGGGTTTAGGGTTTAGGGTTTAGGGTTTAGGGTTTAGGGTTTAGGGTTTAGGGTTTAGGGTTTAGGGTTTAGGGTTTAGGGTTTAGGGTTTAGGGTTTAGGGTTTAGGGTTTAGGGTTTAGGGTTTAGGGTTTAGGGTTTAGGGTTTAGGGTTTAGGGTTTAGGGTTTAGGGTTTAGGGTTTAGGGTTTAGGGTTTAGGGTTTAGGGTTTAGGGTTTAGGGTTTAGGGTTTAGGGTTTAGGGTTTAGGGTTTAGGGTTTAG